>CM022301.1:306814004-307124845 GCA_011799875.1 Thinopyrum elongatum
GGCTGGGGGGGCTCTGCCTTCCTCGCCCTCTTATAGGTGGTCGAAGGCCAACCGGCGCCCCTCCACATTCTGAGCGATGATGGCCCTATTGCATGCACCAGGCAGTTGTCAAGTCGGGGCAGTTAACGAGGCGGCATGGGGAAGCGGAGTCGTCTGCGCTTCGTCGGGCACCACGCGTTGAGCCTGGCCCGTAGGCGGTTGGGGCCTGTGGCGCTCCGCCCTTGCCCCTTGGCTTCGCCTCGAAGCCAGCCCGAGCGCGCCTTGGGCCTGGGGGCTACTGTCGGCATTCTGGGAACCAGGGTACCTAGACTTGCCTGCCTGCGGCCCATGGCGTGGCCCCCTCGACGGCCTGGTACGACCCAGCAGCATGGACTTCATGGCAAGACCCTCGCGAGGGCCCCCCCCGGTCTCGCGAGGCGGACGACACCAAGACCTCCAAAGGAGCGGCCTCCCCAGACTGCCTCCCGAGGAGTGGATATTTCTATGCAGGTGCTTAGCCTCCCGAGGCTATGATGACGTGAGCCATGACGACCAAGGCCAGGCGGGTGCCAGCGGGTGCAGAGGAGGCAGTTTCCCTTTCGGTGCTAAGGGAGCAAGGACAGGCGAGGGTTCCCAAGGAGCCCTCCAAAGGTTTCCATTCCGGTGCAACGAGACCAAGACCACGCGCTCGGCAGGACGGATGTCATCGCCGAGCCCACCGCTGCATCACGACGAGAAGCTTTGCAGGCGAAGACCACCTTTCGTCAGGATAAGATGTACTACTTATCCTCTTTCAAATTGGCCACTGTGGGATCCCTTCCCGCCTAAATTTTGAGAGAAGAGGACCGAGGCCACTATAAATATAGGTTAGCCACCACCGTAGAGGGGGTCGACTCATCCTCACCCCCTGAGCCCTCATGAGGCAGATCACGCACTGTACTAGTTCATCCTCAAACCTCCTCATGAGGCCAATCCACCACAAAGCAGGAGTAGGGTCTTAGACCGCAAGGTGGCCCGAACCTGGGTAAACTGCCGTGTCCATCTTCTTCCCCGCTTGAGCGTGTATCCGGCGAGGCTAGGCTGTAGGGCGATGAGCTTGAGACTTGAGAGGTTGAGATCTTCGCACACGCCCTAGAGTTCGAACCTTCTTGGGTCCGCGGAGCCCTGAATCCGACAAAATGAGATTTCATTGTTAGAAAACATGGTAAAGAGAGAGAACCATGGGTTCAGAAACCCATGCCCTTTTCTCCTAAGCCACCTAATAATAAGGATGAGGAAGAATTTGAACGCTTTGCTGAAACGCTTAGGCCAGTCTTTTTGCGTACTCGTTTGACTAATATTTTGAAGATGGCCCCATATGCTATATATATGAAATATATTGTTACCAATGAAAGAAAGATACCTGAAGCTGAACTGTCCAATATGCTTGCAAACTATTCTTTTAAGGATGGAGTACGTAAGAAATTGGGAGATCCAGGAATACCTACTATACCATGCTCCATTAAAAGAAATTATGTCAAAACTGCTTTGTGTGATTTGGGAGCCGGTGTTAGTGTTATGCCTTTCTCTTTATATAGAAGACTTGATTTGAATAAACTCACACCTACTGAAATATCATTGCAAATGTATGACAAATCCACTGCCATACCTATCGGTATTTTTGAGGATGTGACTATTGTAGTTGCAAATGTTACTATCTTAACACAGTTTGTTATACTTGATATGCCCGAGGACGACAATATGTCGATTATCCTTGGTAGACCCTTTTTGAATACTGCAGGGGCTGTTATTGATTGCAAAAAAAGCAATATCACTTTTCATATCAATGGTAATGAGCATATGGTGCACTTTTCGAAGAAACAATTCCAAGTGAAAGGTATCAATGTTATTGAAAAGGCTTCAACAATTACTATTGGAAGTTTTCAACTCCCTCTTCCTACTGTCAAAAAGAAATATGAAACACTTATTATTGAGGAGATGCATATCCCCATTGAGAAATTTGTTCATAGGAAAAATGAATTTCTTCCGAAGGAGCTCCTCGAAACCGAATGCCAAGGGAGTCATTGGGGACTCCTCGGATAGTGACCTCAACATTCCGTGTAGGATGGAGGTCCGGCCGTGCGAATGGCCACACATTGCCTTCATGAGAGAAGTTGGATTCTACCAAGAGTTCGCGTATTTTGTTGCAAATGCCAGATTAACCGACTTCCTCGCAGATGAGTGTGACCAGCACCACATCCTTACAAATTCCTTTGTGCAAAATTTCCATCTCCTAAATAGGCTCAAACCCCCATGGTGCATTTTGATTTATATGCTGAACATCATGAGATACCACTTGCTGAATTTTGTGAGATATGTTTGATTCCTTCTGATGGGGAGATAAGAGAGCCTAGACCTAAGGAGTTTGATGGTTTCCTCCGCACTTTAACTGTGGGAGAGGAAAGGGGCGTGTCGAAAGCCCGAGCTACTAGTTTGCAATTTCCCGTTGTGCATTACTTTGCTTTATTCATAGGGAAATGTTTGACTGCTAGGGAGCAGGGTGGTGCACTTAGTGCCCCTGACCTCGCCATTTTACGCCGTGCACTTTTCAATGATAACACTTATAGCCTGGTAGCTATCATTGCACACCGCCTTCACACTAATAGTACTAAGGGTAAAATCCATGGTGGTATTTATGCTACTCGCTTAGGGAGACATTTCCATGTTAATATAAGCCCTCATGATTATTTGTTGCCTAGAGTTTACTTATATCACCAGTCTATGCAGGATCACCATTTATTTGATGCCCCTGAGCCTCCTCACCATATTCGTTATAACTTGGTTTTTAGTGAGGATACTCGTGATATTATTTTGTTGCCTGCACCTTCTTTGTTTGACTTTCATGCCAAGAACGGATACACTGTTATGCCACCAGACATCGTTGCTTACCGGAACGCGTTGGCAGCGGTAGAGGATGAGGCCCAGGATTGGGACGCTTAGGTGCTGCCGCCTCAGCACTTCCATATGGGACCAGATGGCTACTACGGATACTGATTACCAAGCTAGGCAAAAGCCTAAGCTTGGGGGAGTACATTTTCTCACCGACATTACATTCATGTTCACACATTTCTTTTCAGTTGTCGGTGTTCATCCTCATTCATTGTATAATCCATGTTGGTTTTAATTTTTTGCTTTCTTCTTGTGTGTTTGAAAAACTTTGAGAAAATCCAAAAATATTTCTCGCTTTCTTTCGGTTTTTCTTTCTTGTTTAATTAGTTGTAGTACTAAAAGAAAACTCAAAAGATTTCTCGTTTCTTCTTTTGCTTGTTGGGAGCTTTCTCGTGTAAATAGTTTTTCTCATTTTTTTTCCTTCGTTAATTTGCCTTATTCAAGAAAAACTAAAAACTCCAAAAATATTTCAGTGTGTTTCTCTGAAATTCTTTTCTTTTGTTGAGTCATCGAAATGAGAAGACCATGATGAAAATGTTGAGTGGCTCTCATATGCACTGTTATTGATCTAACAGAGATCCCATATTACTTTGTCTTCTCCTTTGAATAAATGTATGCAGATTCTAGCTTAGTCCACGACACTCTTGCACCATTATTATTTTCATATCATTCTATCATGCAAGTGAAAGGCAATAATGACGATAATTTGATGAAGTGACTGTGGCAAGGAAAAGCGGGTATGACCTCAACTTGTTTTTGTTTTTGGAAATATGCTTAAGTCAACATCCATGATTCAGCATATTATGATTAAACATATTTATGATGACACTTAGAGATTATAGTGGCTCATGCCATGCTTAAGTAGCTAGGAGTGGATAATGATTTATCTTGGGTGTCAACATGCATTAAAATGGTTATGATGTAGTATGATAGTATGGTATCCTCCTATGAATGTTTCAAGTGGCTTCACTCGGCACATGTTTACGCATGTAGTTGATTCAAAACCAACATAGTCTCCACGATATTTATATTCATGGTGTTTATATCCTACTCATGCTAGTATTCAATGTTAATTGTTCACAACGCATGATTATGACCGTTGTCGCTCTCTAGTTAGTCACTTCTCAATATTTTTGCTGGCCTTCGCCTGTGCTAAGCAGGAATACTGCTTGTGCATCCAAATCCCTAAACCAAAGTTGTTCCAGATGAGTGCACTATATGTACCTATATGCGGTATTACTCTACCGTTCCAAGTAAATTTGTATGTGCAACCTCTAAACATTCAAATGAACATCTGTTTTGTGTGCCCGTACCGCTCATGGAGCAACGGGGGGTGGCCAGTATCTTCCATGCTAAGCGGGTTATTCTCATGATGAGTGTTTATTCACTTGTCCTTACACGAGAGGGGCTGGTAATCGGGATGCCCAGTCCCATGATCAAATTGCAAAATAATAAAACAAACTCCCACGGAAAGTTGATGGTATGGAGGGCACCCGAGGATTCAGCTAGCCATGGGTTGTGTTTGTTGGCTAAGGGGGAGTAAAATTTACCTTTCCACTTGGGAACCACCGCTAATTTGTTTAGCATGGAAGATATTGAAAACTCTAGGTCGTGATGTTGACAGGAAAGGCATGCCTCTCAAAATTACATTTATCTCTGATTTAAGATTCGAGCTCTGGTACCTCTGCAAATTCTTGCTTCCCTCTGCGAAGGGCTTATCCATTTACTTTTATGTTATTTTACATTTATCGTTGAGTCATCACCTTCTCAAACAAGCACCAGTCCTGAGAGCACTATTGTCATTCTTATGCATTGTGTAGAGTTAATATTGTATGCATCATGACTGGATCTCTTTTACCATGAGTTACAATGTTTAGTCGCTGCTTGAACTTTGGAGGTGCTCTGCATTTAAGTTTTGTGGTCTCAGAAAGGGCTAGCGAGATACCATGTTGTCATATTATATCATGATTGTTTTGACAAAGTGTTGGCATTTGAGATATGTTATTATTGCTCACTAGTTGATTATGCCACTAATATGAGTGAATCTAATTTCTAAGAGTTATCATTTGCATGGTTAGTTATGATCTTTGCTGAAAAGTTGGGTACTATTTAAGCTTATATACGGATACAAGAACAAAAGAGTTTGTAAAAGTTTTTCTTTATCACTTTCAGTTTGCCAAGTGAATTGCTTGAGGACAAGCAATGAGTTAAGCTCGGGGGAGTTGATACGTCTCCGTTGTATCTACTTTTCCAAACACTTTTGCTCTTGTTTTGGACTCTAATTTGCATGATTTGAATGAAACTAACCCGGACTGACGCGGTTTTCAGCAGAACTACCATGGTGTTGTTTTTGTGCAGAAATAAAATTTCTTGGAATTGGATGAAACTTTTTAGAGTTTTTTATGGAATAAATAAAAAATACTAGAGCAAAGACGCATAGGAGGGGAGCCACCAGTGGACCACAAGCCACCTGGGCGCACCCTGGTGCCTCATGGGGCCCACGTGGCTCCGTTGACCCTAAACTCAAGTCTATAAATTCCTATTTCCTGAGAAAAAATAAGAGAAGAAGTTTCATCGTGTTTTACGATACAGAGCTGCCGCCACCTCCTTTTCTTCATCGGGAGGCCAGATCTGGAGTCCGTTCGGGGCTCCGGAGAGGGGGATTCGTCGCCATCATCATCACCAACCCTTCTTCATCACCAATTTCATGATGCTCACCACCGGAAGTGAGTAATTCCTTCGTAGGCTTGCTGGACGATGATGGGGTTGGATGAATTTGTCATGTAATCGAGTCAATTTGTTAGGGCTTGATCCCTAGTATCCACTATGTTCTGAGATTGATGTTGCTATGACTATGCTATGCTTAATGCTTGTCACTAGGGCCCGAGTGCCATGATTTCATATCTGAACCCTTTATGTTTTCATGAATATATTTGTGTTCTTGATCCTATCTTGCAAGTTATACGCACCTATTATGTGTTATGATCCGCATACCCCAAGGTGAAAATAATTGGGATTCTTTCCGGTGGTTACCATAGTTTGAGGAGTTCATGTATTCACTATGTGTTAATGCTTTGTTTCGCTTCTCTATTTAAGGGAGGCCTTAATATTCCTTACACTACAAAAAAAGACACACCTGCATGACATTATGGGCCGAACGAATTTTTTTCTGTCATGCTTATGACACTTCTATGACGATAATTGTGAAAAAACCACGTATCATCATAGATGTGGTGGGCTCCTACTTCTATGACAAAAAAATCATGATAGAAAATGGGCTTTTCGTCCTAGGCGGGCCGGGGACGCGCCTGCATGACATTCTTTGGGCTGTCCATGACGAAAAAAACCATGGTAGAAGCGAGGGCGAGGAAAATTTTGGGGAATTCCTGGTTACGGTGGGTGGTCGGGGCCGAGCGATGCACGGAGGTTTGCGTGTTTCTCTCGTACACGTACGCGCGTGTGTGCGAGGCGTTCGCTTACTGAACCCGAGTGATTGCACTAGCTATGTTACTGAACCTGAGCGGTCGATCCCTTGGCTGTTAACTGAACCCGAGTGATTCCTTCACTGCTGCTGCCAACTGAAGCCGATTGAACCAGCTGCGGCTTGATGAACAGTGACCGTTGTTGGGGGTTGGATGAACAGTTCCCGGTGATGGTTGGATGAACAGGACCTCGTGGTAGTAGAGGCCGTTGCCGCTGGATGAACAGGACCTCGATCGAGAGGAGGCCGCCACACACCCGAGCTGGTTGGCGGTGGATGAACAGGACCCTGTGAAGGGCTGGTTGAACAGTAGTCGGTGGAGGCTGGATGAATAGGACCCCGTGGAGGGCTGGTTGAACAGGAGCCGGTGAAGGCTGGATGAACAGTAGCCCGTGGATGAACAATAGCTGGTGGAGGCAGGAGGAAGGTCGCGGTGGATGAACAGTAGCAGGTGGAGGCTGGAGGAAAGTCGATTGTGGATGAACAGTAGCCCGTGGAGGCTGGAGGAAGTCGATGGTGGATGAACAGTAGCCCATGGAGGCTGGAGCGAGGCAGTAGACGGTGGATGAACAGTAGCCAGTGGAGTCCCATTTTGCGGTACGCCACACCCCTCCCGATGAACAGGACCCCATTTCGACCGTAGGCGCTCCAACACAAGTCCGTTTCCTCCGTTTTGCAGTACACCACACCCCTCCCGATCAACAGGACCCCGTTTTGACCGTAGGCACTCGAACAGAAGGCCGTTTCCTCCGTTCTACGGTACGCCAGACCCTGTTTTAGCTGTTCCGTCCAAGTCGATTGTCACCCGTTGAACATGACGCATTCCGTTGCCTCCTGATGAACACGACACAGTTTCTCCGTTCTGACCCAGCCGGTTGGCTTCCGATGAATAGGACGCCGTTGCTGCCGTCTGTTGCCTCTCCAAGTACACGAGCCCTGGCCGTACATATGCGCGAGTACGTGTTCGAGCCCCCCGCCCGTATGTACGTACGTGGTCGTATTTTGTGGCATCTGGCTGTACGTACGTGTACACGGTTAAGAAGGGACTGCCTGAACTGCTACGTCGGGGGCTCTACTACTACACGTGCCGCTGCTTGCTCGGCCATGGTTCATCATTGCAGAGAGACCGTTCGACCAGTATGTACATACATGTTCGTAACCAGATAGACAACGCTCCGTATGCTTCGACCGGGTGGGTCCCAGCTGTCAGGGAGGATGAGGAGGCACTTCCTTGCGTGTGAAGATATGGCTGGTGGGTCCCAGCCGTCAGTGTCACCGTGTACAGTCATCTTCCGATGGCTGTCATTCGTTGACCATGTTGACCACACTGCACCGAGAGCACCAAGGTGGTGGACGAAGACGAGGCCTAGGAAGGGAACGTCGCGGAGCCAGGGAAGACACGGTAGTGGATGCCCACGCGGTGGGGAGTACGAGGGTTGACTGCTTCGGTCGCGGTGTGAGGCTGTCGTTGCCGAAGAATAACAGGAGATGTGGGTGAGTAGAGGGATGGCATGGCCAGCGGTGCTAGCACATCCGGCCACAGGAGGCAGGAGTAGGCGGTCCCGTCGGTGCTGGTTTCGGCGGCTGGAGCAAGAAGATCAGAGATTGAAGAAGCAGCGCGGCCGTTGGATGTTAATCCAACGGTCGCTGCTGCTAGAATCGTTTGTTGACTAGGTTAACAAAATAACAAAGCCCTGCGTACGTGTCAACTTAGTAGGCCCACAAGTCAGCCTCCGAATCAGGTGGGTTCGAGCTAGCAAGGGGGAATCATTTTTCTTGCGCGTAATAAGGAGGCACTTCCTTCCGTGCGAAGATGTAGCTTGTGGGTCCCAGCTATCATGGGGGAACTTTTTTTTCACGTAATAAGAAGGAACATCCTTGCATGCGAAGATTGCAGTTGGTGGGTCCAACCTATTAGGGGGAGGAATCATTTATTTCCGCATAATAAGGAGGCACTAGCTTGCGTGCGAAGATGTTGCTGGTGGTTCCCCGCTGTTAGACTCTCGACGTACTCCATGTTGGCTCTCGTTGTTGACCACGCATCGTCGAGCGGACCACGGCGGTGGACGACGGCGAGGCCTAAGATGGGAACGATCTGGAGTCGTGGAACAAGGGGCACTGGAGTCCCTGGCAGAGGGGAGTACGAGGGACTGGTTCGGCTGCGGGGTGAGGCTGCCGTCGCTGGAGAATAACAGAAGGTGTGGGTGAGTACATGTATGACCTGGCCACCGTTGGGAGTAGGGTGGGGCGGTGAGGCCTGCACGGCAGCACAGCCGGCCACGGGAGGCAGATGCAGGCGCTCCAGCCGATGATGGTTTTGGCGGCTGGAGCAAGAGCAACTAGATCAGACATTGAAGAAGCAGGATCGCCGTTGGATGTCAATCCAACAAATACAGATGTCAGAATAATTTGTTGACGTTTTGTTTTAGACCATTAAATTGTTTTGTTCACTAAATGGACAACACCTTGCGTAGGCTTCGTCCTAGTGGGCCAACAAAGTCAGCTTCGAAAGCTGTGGTGGAATGTAGCCCATTTATTTAGATTTTACATCCCATTACATATTGTTGGCCAATACATCTATTTCCTGGGTTTTGACTCAAAAAATAATCTATTTCCTGGGCTAGGTAAAAATAATAATAGACGATTTACTATTTATGATAATTTACAGCGCATTTGATTATTTATTCGAATACACCTATTTACTGGGCTGGGTGAAAAAATAATGTTGCGTGCATGCAGCCCATTTATTATTGGGATAATTGATTTTATGCCCCTAGTTGGGTCACACTCGGCAGGTTTACCCCTAGTTTCCGAAAACCCTCATTCTTGCCCAAACCACTTTGCTCGTCTTATGCTTTTGCCCTTTGACCGTTTGACTGTCACTTTGAAAAAATCATAGCAAATTCATACTAACTTAGAAAAAATGTGAATAAGATATCAAAATGTTAAGAAAAACATCACCTATATGTGCATGTGATTTGCACTCATGAAAAAAGTGTTGGGAAGTCCCGATCTCAGTTTGAGCCCATATGATCTCAACACGAACAGTAAAATCTGAAAAAAATGAAAAACAATTCAAAAAAATAAAAAAATTTGTAGCAAACATTGGCCAATGTTTTGAGTGCTTGCTAAGTTTCATCAGGGAATGACATTCATGGACGTCGTGGCCAAAAAACAAAATTAGCTCTCCAAAATGCTTTAGTTTTGGAGCATCCATTTTGTTTTTTTCACTACGACTTCCACAAATGTCATTCCCTTACTAAACTTGTCAAGAACTCAAAACATTGGTCATTGTTTGCCACCAAATTTTTTTAGAATTTTTAGATTTTTTTTCATTTTTTTGGATTTTACTATTCATGCTGAGATCATAGGAACTTAATCTGAGATGGGGACCTTCTAACACATTTTTCATGAATGCAAATGACATGCACATATAGGTGATGTTTTTCTGAACATTTTGATATCTTATTCACATTTTTTGGAGTTATTATGAATTTGTTATGATTTTTTCAAAGTGACGGTCAAACAGTCAAAGGGAAAAAGCATAAGATGAGCAAAGTGGTTTGGGCAGGAATGAGGGTTTTCGGAAACTAGGGGTAAACCTGCCGAGGGGGACACAACTAAGGGCACAGAATTAATTATCCCTTTATTATTTCTAATAATTTACAACCCATTTGCTTTTACTAGAAATGGACCCATTTTCTGGGATGGGTGAAAAAACAATGATGGTCTGGACTGAGCATTTCGTATAAAAAAATAATATTGAGATAGGAATATTATTAAAAAACTTAAGTTGGGCTTGGTAATCTTATTATATAAAAAATGAACTGAGTTGTGCATTTTATTAAAAGAAACATAGGCTAGGTTGTGCTTATTTTAGGATCTTTTGTACAATTATCGGTCAGTTGCATTGTTGATATTCAACGAAAAAGGCCTGGGTAGTAGTACAGTACAACTTTACATAGCTACTCAACCCACATTCAACGACGCCTGAAAAGGCCCAAACAAGGCTTGTGTACAACTTTTTGAAGTCACTGAGCTCAATTTATAACTTAAAGAAAAAAGTTAGAGTACAGTGAAACCTAATTAAAAGCTGTCACGAGCCAAGAAATAATTCAACCGGTCTCACTTGTGTGTGTGTTTGTGAGAGAGAGAGAGAGAGAGACCCATCGGTCGATGCTCGTGAATACATCTTTCAGCCATATGCATTGCTGATGCTCAGTAAAAACTTATATAGTTGACACAATCATATACGACATCATAGCACATTGAACTTGCATACAAAAATTTCACGCAGGCGACACAATCAGGGTGGAAGCAGTGGATCGCTACGGGTAGGGCTATGTTGAAACCAACAAACTTGTACATAACCGTTCATCGTCTTTATCAATGACGGGGAAATATCTTGAATCCTGTGCAAAGAAAACAGACAGACAACACAATAAGTTCTGCTAGCACATTAAGTTGACGTACACCCCTTTCTAAAAAAAATTCAGGTACAAAAATATAACAGGTCACAATCAAATGTATTGGCACATCAGTGCTTCACACCGATAGCTCGGATTTAACTAGTATCTGAGAAGATTCAGTTGCTCAAATTAGAGCACATCCAGGCAGCCAGCCCTGCCTCTTCTCCTAAAGAAGCAGTGGCCTCCGCCACATGATGGAGTAGGCCCTGTGCCATCCATCGTTCCGAGCAACACGGTGAAAGACTAACATTGACTCCTGTAATGGATGTCGTCGATGGACCCTGGCGCCAGCAGCGGCGGCAGGACTTTGATTGATGGATTGACCATTTCTTCAACATGCACGAACACTCGATATAGGTACATCCCTAACATGGTCCGTGGCGGCCTTGGTGGCGATGAATAGTACAACCCTGGTTCCTGCACCGGTATCTCAACACCAATCACCTTCGGTATGGTGGACGGCTTCTTCATCCATGCCATAACCATCAGAGCCCAGCTGTCTGGAGGAACAAACATACTTATGAGCTCACCTCCTAGGTCGTTGATAAGCTCATTCACGGACTCGCTGTTCCAAGCACGTCGAGGCATGCCGTGGAAGGTAAGCTTTGTTAAAAACTCAAGCTCAGAGGGCACCGAACCCTATCCTGGGTGCCACCGATCAAAGCTCGCCAGCGCGCCATCGCAGAACAAATGCCGGGAAGATTCGAGCACACGACTGTAGTCGAAAGTTGTCCGGAACCTGACGAAGAAATCAGCCGATGGCAGACAGACTTCGACAAGCAAGTCGCTTATTTGGATGCCGTGCACAATGCCAAGAGCTTTGACAAGGTCGTCCGGTGAGACGGGAGGCCGGTCGCCGTTGATGGTTAGCATCAGCACTTTGCCGGCGAACTGGTCGTCAAGCGCTGCCATGCCACTATTGAGCGACAACACACAGCGCCCGAAGGCAGGACGGACCTCAGGATCTCTGGCTCGGAGATCCGCGTTGACCGGTGACATGATAGTGTGCTTGAGTACAGGGAGTAGCGAAGGGGGATTTGGGGGAACTAGACACTGGAGTACGAATCGAGATTCCAGAGGTGGGGGAGTGGCGGGAGATTGGGGATGAAAAGGTAGCATGAATTTCGAACACGCACCAATACGCTCTCGGCGAGCATGCGCACGAAAACACCGGTGGGGCCCACCTGTCAGCCTAAGAGTCCTTTTTCTTTCTTTTTTTGAGCGCCCATCCTGAAAGTCATAATTGACTTGTTTGGCATTGCGTTACTACTTGGCCCATATTCAACGACACCTCACATTGGCCCAAACAAGCGTACATCATCGAAAAGACACTGAGCTCAAATTATAACTTGAAAAAAGGATATATACACTAAACACTGGAGAATGGTGATGCCCTCATTTAGGCCACCAGAACAGTTCGAAACAACGATATATACAACATTCAAACACTGACTAGTGACTACTACTGACATAAACAACAAGACATGATTGTTCATAAGAAGTCTTGCTACACCACCAAAAAGCACCCATCTGCAGCGCTCAGACTCTCGTGATCCAGATGAGAATGACATTCTAAAGAGAGGCAACTATTACATAGTAAGAGTGCATAGACGAGGATGACCAAATGACAAGGAGTCTGCATAACAAAAGAGAGAAGTGCCCATCCAGAACAAGCAGCAAAGAAAACAAGTCATTCGAAGAGGGATGATCCAACACCATCATAATTTGCAGCCCCGCTTCAACCACCAGTGATTCGAAGACACCAGGACTCCACCCTTTCCACGCAACAGCCCAATTACCTATCAACCTGAAGGCTTGAACCACATCACTGCCTGTCGGAGTAGAGACATCCAAGGATCAAAGTTAATCCAGATGCCTTTTTCATTCTCACCTTCTTTTGGCTACAGGCTGTATCGTTGACAATCAGGGGAGTTTGCTCCCGAAGTCCTAGGGCTCGCCATGTAGACACAGTTTTCCCTAGCAAACAGAGCCTCTCTACCATCAAGGTCCTTGCCAATGGTGATCTCCTGGTTAATCGGATAATTGAGTCCGAGAAATAGAGAGTGTGAACCAAGGCTGTTTACCCGCCTCCAACTCAAAAATCCTGAAGGCCCCAACAAGCTGGTATCCTGCTCATAGACGTAATAGCCACTCTTCGGATACTCATGTAGTTCACGGTGCTTGTACACAGTGGGGTTTTTTGCAATATAACTTTGCCGGCTCATGTGTGCGAATGATCATCATTCTTTTGCCGTCGTCTGATCGAGCGAGGAACCAATTGTGCTTCCCTATTTTTGGCAAAGGTGGTGTGATTACAAAGGGCAGTAGCTGTAGGGACACTGCATCATATCAAAAAGGACAGGCATTGTTAATGTAAGATCAGCATTGTTCAGAGTATGAGTAGGATAATGCAAGAAATAGCATTGATCTGTCCCTGTTGGAACTGAGAGGAAAATACAGGGAAATGTATAGTGGGTTCGAAAATATAGAAGTGCCATGCATAGTTATACTCATGTTATCACGCAATCGATTCTTCACAGGAAAGTACCATGCCATGCATGTTATGTAATCATGTTTTGTCCTCACAAATAAATTCTTCAAGGAAACTAACACACCATGCATTGTTATATACTCCCTCCGTTCCTAAATATTTGTCTTTTTAGAGATTTCAAATGGACTACCACATACAGATGTATATAGACATATTTTAGAGTGTAGATTCACTCATTTTGCTCCGTATGTAGTGACTTGTTGAAATCTCTAGAAAGACAAATATTTAGGAACGGAGGGAGTACTCATGTTCTGTGGGCAAAATTCTTGTGAGGATATTATTCTAGCCATTGATTGCTGAAGGGCGATATAGGTATGTACACATGGTAAGCATTACAGGATTTGACTACTTCCAAATATAGAGTTCTCCATATGCACATTTGCTTCCCTAATGTATGGTTAGATGAAACCAACAGTGTGATGCATGTTTCTACATCATGAAAATGAGGAAACTAACATGGCTATTGATACACACTCATATTTAGTAGTATATAGATTACTATAAAGTAAGGAGAATATCCATATCTTCCTAACCGTTTGATTATTCAAGGGTACAAATTGGCTGTAATGACATGGTCACAATCGCATGAATTAACTCATTCCAAATATAGCCAATTTACGGCGTCTCTAATACACTGCCATAGTTCTACTCAAATTCTGCTCAAACAGGGATATGCCAATCATCACAAAAAGTTCAAACAGTGTCATGGCATTATCATTAAAATCAGACGAAAACAACTTACACGTGCCGTCCTAGCAATACGTGGTGCCATCTGCTTTGTCGATCGCGTAGATGATGCCATTCTGTTCAATAGCATCACAGAAGTGTGTATCAGCTTTGACGATCCACTGCGAGGTGAGTCGTCTCCAGCTAAAGAAGGCACCGACGGAAAGATAGGCGAGTCCGCGGTCGAACAAGGCAATTAGCTTGAAGTCTGGGTAATCCGCATATCGTGTGGGCACTTGGCAGATTACAATCTTCTGCAAAACAAGGTCCGTCCAACTGACGTGATAATCTAGATGACTTGGACCGCGATAGTAAAACCCTACATAATC
The DNA here is from genome assembly GCA_011799875.1 of Thinopyrum elongatum. NCBI lineage: Eukaryota > Viridiplantae > Streptophyta > Magnoliopsida > Poales > Poaceae > Thinopyrum > Thinopyrum elongatum. The sequence goes on from CM022301.1 coordinate 306,828,468, forward strand.
CAACGGAGGAAGGATAATCTCATGGGAGGTGTGGAAGTTCATGAGCACCAACTTTTTCCGGTCTTCTCTGATGGCAGCCATCTAGTGGGAGTTCATGCCGACCCAGTACATACCTGCCAAGAAGTTTTGGGTGATGGTGATTGGATCGAAGTCGAGGGGCATGATGTACGGCGACCCAGTACATACCTGCAAAGAAGTTTCAGCTAATCGAGGTCGGAATGAAGTCGAGGGGCATCATGTACGCCTCCATATCATGGTGAGCGCATCTCGCAAGAGCAGATAGCAGCAAGCAGGGTGTCTTGAAAAGCTCAGGCCTCGCTTCGATGATGGCCGCGTGCATGTCCCTCAAGCATGCAGCCAGACGCACGGCGCTCAACATACCCATACGCGAACAACAGAGGTCGAGGATGTCACTGGGGAGATCGCTCCAGTCACGGCTCATATGGATGCTGCGCTCTTCGTGTTCGGCCATGGTGGAGTTTGGAAGGTGGGTTTTTTTTGGGGATTGATTTACGGGGGAGAAGGCTCTTAGTGCGGGAGCGGCTAGCGAGGGAATAGTGGTACTGGGGGAGGCGAGTGAGGCAAGGGTACGCGGGGGCACAATGAGATGATGAAGAGTGACCTCAAGATCTCCGGCGAGATGGAGATGGAGATGGAGTGGTGCTAGGGGAGAGGGAGTCGAGGCGAGGCATGCTATACAGCGGTGGTGACAGTGAATGCACAGTGCACAATGCGAGGCTGACTTTGGTAACCTGAACACGCCGCCTGGACTAGTGTCACCTCGGGCGCAGGGTCTTGTTACTTCACTGTGAGGACTGGATGAATAATATTTTGACCATCAAGTTACTACAGTTGTACTACTACTAGTAGTAACATACGGAGTAGTACTGTATAGTGGAAAGAGGTCTCCCATGCTAGCATGCCTCTGGGTTCACTTCATCCTCCAGGTAGCATCCATATTGCGAGTAGAACCAAATTCTCGTGCATGCGGAAGCGCGAAGAAGGGCTTTCTCTTTTTTTAGTATAACCGCATATTCCTTAACCAGAAAATGTTGTGTCTCGCAGGCACGCGCCAATATCCATCCGAACCAGCTATGACACATTTTTTTGTGCAAAGAGATGTATATGTTTGTATATCTGTTCGTCCACCCAAGTGGGTTTTGCGTAGGTCCCACCTGTCAGGAGGGGTGCAGAAATAAAAAGGAATCATAAAATGTTTCGCCACAGTGATTCGAAAGAGTGACCTCAACTAACCAGTGGCACATGTAGCGATAGAAAGATGGGCACGTACACGGACACGTACCACTCCTCACTACGCTACCCGCATAGCCTTTTCGTTTTGCAGGTTGGTCTACCTAGCCGTCTAATCAACTACCTGCATGCCACTTCTCCCATTTACTTCTCCATCGGGAACCGATTTTCCTCGGCATCTTCACCTCTCCTTCATTTGCATTCAAACCCCATTGGATTCACATTGTTTTAACCTCTTCAGATACTCCTGGAGTAATTCCAAAGCCCCTCTAAATAATCATCTTCTTCAGTTAGACTAGCCATCTTAATCATAATTCTCCAAACCATAGCCCTCCGGTCCAGCGGTTCCAAATGGCGAAAGAGATCCCTATGCAGGTTTTTAGCGTCAAACATGTCCTCATTGAAGGCTCGTTGAGCATATTTGCCACCATCACCGACCACCCAAGGGTTGTTCGGGAGTGCATCAACAATGTATCCAACTCCCTCAAAAAGGTGGAGATGAAGGTCATCGGTCTCGACGCAGAGTACATGGAGCGTGCCACTGGGATGAACCAACGCGGCACCATCCTTCAGTTGTGCCTCGAAGATGAAGTTTTGGTGTATCACATCATACACGCTCCCTCCATACCAGGTGAGCTCCACGATTTCATGTCTCGGGAGGACATATACTTCTGTGGGGCAGCCATCGAAGGGGACAAACAGAAGCTCGCGCCGTACAACCTTGACTTGAAAAACATTCCTGACCTACAAACCAGAATTCCTGTAGACGATTGTGATAAAGAAACAACATCCCTATTCGACGTAGCAAATTATGTGCTCGGAACAAATCTTGAGAAGGGTGACGAGACGCTATGATTAAGGTCGTCTGGATGGGAGAATTATCCCTTGACCTACGAGCGGATAAAATAGGCTGCCCTCGATGCCCGTGTGAGTTTCAAGATAGCTGCAAGGTCGAAAGAGCTTGCTGTGAAGCCGTCTCCCACAGAAAATGGGAAGAAGAAGAAGAAGAAGAAAGAAGAAGAAGTTGCACCAGCAGCAGGGCATTATAGATGGATGAACTATTTCCTCTCTTGTAAAAAAAATTCCTCTCTGTGTACATTGATATAGATGAATTATTTCGTTGGTGTGCATGTCTTTGGAACAAGTGTATTAGCGTAGGTCCGCTTGACTTTAATTAGCTATTTATCAGCCTAGTTTTCTCTACTACTCCTTGCAGTGATCGTTATGCAATGCATGTGTCAGTAGACATGACAGCTTGTCCATGGAAGTTGAACTACGACAACCATCACATTTCTACCACTGCCACATGCGATTCCCACGACGTCGCTCCAACCCACGGCACCACGTCCCCCAACGTGCGCCTCACCCCTCTCGGCCCCACCGCTCCTCTGCCTTTGTGTGCATGACATGTGGGCCAGCTGAACTGCGGCGACCATCAAGTTTCTACCACAGCCACACGTGATTCCCACGATGCCGCTCGAACCCATGACACCACATGTCCCCCGACCTGCGCCTCACCCCTCTTGGTCCCACCGCCCCTCTGCCTTTGTGAGAATGACATGTGGGCCTGCCACCTATAGGGTCCACATGTCATTGACTCAAAGGCAGGTGCACTAAGCCACTGAAGCTCGGTCCCGTGGGCCCCGAGAGGGAAATGTAACTCCTGCGCCAGGCCTTGTGGTGCTCCCGCCGTACGAGCTTGTGCCAAACTCAAAATTTGTTTCTTACTACTACCAATCTACCGAACCGTGCGTTGCAATGGATCCAAAGTAGTAGAATAATACTTGTTCACAGACTTGAATATAAACACTCTAGTTTTGATATACATATATCAATAAAAATAAATTATGCTACACTCAAGACATATTCCTCGGGCTGTTTTGATGAGGCGAGGGGCGGGTGTGGCTGGTTTCAAGATAATAATAGATTTTTTAAACATTGTAGCAGATTTTTTTCTAACATTTTGTAACGTGGCACGGCATCCGGTGCACCTAATAGTCTGAAAAAAATAGTTGAGTGCACTCTAAAGATATTTACATGCTCCCATTTAGTGGAGTGCAATCTAAACACATTATCTATTTATTTTTCTCTAGCCTTTCCTAGCCATGCAACCATGCCACATAAGCTAGTCATGCATGCAATCCATAAATTGCAATATACTTGCGTTACTCTCCAGCATGCAATGCCGCCACACCATCTATTTATGCCTGATAGTCATAGGTTGTTTTTTGCATTAGTCTTGATACTTCACAGTTTGGTAGAGGTATGATTAATCCAAATAGTATTAATGTTCCATAAAACAAAACTCCAAAGGTCCGCCAGAGCCGAGGCAGAGGACGTACAACGAGGGTAGTGGAGGCGTCTTCCTAAGAGGAGGAGAGCTTGAACGATAATCTTGCACGTCCGCCGCCACCTGCATATCGGCGCGAGACTCCTCGAGCGCCCACTGGAGCTCGTGCTCCTCCAGGGAGCGGCGGAGTCACGGGATTTTCCTAAAGCACAATGGGCACCATGCAGTACTCCTCGTAGCCGAGGGCGTGGTGCTCGCGTCCTGACTCCTGGGGTACTATCTGGAGCACAAGCTCAACCACCTCGTGAGCCGCGAGGATGCCATACTCGCGGCCGTGCTATTGGAGCACACGCTCGTGGGCCTGAGCGGCGAGGATGCGATGTTCGCGGGCGTGCTACCGGAGCACGCGCTCGTCCACGTCGAGAGCGGCGACGATGCGATGTTCATGGACGTGCTCTCATCCACGTCGAGAGCGGCGATAAGGCGATGCTCGCGGGCATGCTGCTGGAGAACACGCTCGTCCACATTCTGAGCGGCGAGGATGCGATGTTTGCAGGCGTGCTGAAGGAGCACGCGCTCGTCCATGTCGAGAGCGGCGATGATGCGATGTTCGCGGGCGTGCTCTCGTCCACGTCGAGAGCAGCGATGATGCGATGCTTGTGGGCATGCTGCTGGAGAACGCGCTTGTCCACATTGTGAGCGGCGAGGATGCAATGCACCTCCTCATGACCGACCAGGGCGTGCTGCTGGAGCACAACTACCCCTCGTGGCCGACGAGGGCGAGCCGCTAGATAACATTGTCCTTCGTGTGGCCATTCAGCGCGCGCTACTCTCGGCCGTCGAGGGTGTGCTCCACCTCGGCGATGTCGGAGACTCCGTCCTCTTCCCAGGCCGCGGCGCCGTCCACTTCGACAATGGCTGCGTGCTCCGGTGGGTGTTCTGTACGTATGGGAGCTTCGAGCTACAGTACCAGTGGGGGCGGGGGGTGACCTTTTCGTGGTTTCACATGGTTTGAGGAGAAAAATAGAATCTCAAGTAGCACAATATGTTGGAATGTGTCGGAGGAAGGCTGGCAGGAGCACTACAACAACCATCACATGCGCACCATATTTTGACAAGGGTTTAATGTAATTTGTGTGAAATGGGTCTGTGTGGATGTACGAGTAGTACGTCCATATCACTGACATTCATGCACGCAACGAACATTTGTGTGCATGATTGCACCCTATTTTCATATTCTGTTTGGGAGTGGATTTGATTTTTATAATCGGAGCTCATTTTTGTAGTTGGTTTCAATTTAGACTATGCATGTATTATTGCGAGAGATAGATATAGAGACAATATTTGTGTGACAAAGAGGGGGGGGGGGCAGCGATACGTAAGGAGAGAGAGGGGCATATGCGTGTTCGAAAGACTGTGTGTGTCGTAGAGAGAGGAGTGTCCGAAAGGGAGAGAGAGGGTGTGTGTGCGTGTGTGTGTGTTATGGAGAGAGAGATAGAGAGAGAGAGAGAGATAGATGTGCGTGTAACGTCGGGATCAACAAGGTTACAAGGTTGGGGATATGGGAGAGCGATAGTGTGTGTGCGATGAAGGGACCCACTGACAGCGTCTATTTGCGTGTGAGAGAGATGGATAGACCTCGACAACATGGCTGGCTAGGGGGTGGAAGGTTATGTGTGGTAGAAAGAGATAGTAAAGAGAGAGATGAATGCTTGTTTGTTGCAAGGAGACCTAACTACATAGACGGGGGTAGCAAGAAGAAGAGAATGTCGGTGTGCCTTTCTTCATGGCATCGTGTGGAGAGGTGTGTGTGTTTCAAGAGAGAGAGGGAGGCGTGCACCTGGATAATGAGATGGTTGCTCATGTGTATGTTAGAGGGAAGGAATTTTCTAGGTGGTTTTCTTATGATGGCGACTCAACCTTTCAATGATAGTCGGGATAAGTATCGATTTGGTGGATTTTGATGTTGACGGTACAGCTATATCGTACCCCGGTGATACAAATCGACAATCGTTACTAAACCAATCTTCGATGGTCGATGATCTTGTCGTATGCACAAAATCAACCTGAATAACGAGATGGAATTCCTCCAAGCAACTGAAGAACCGGCTAGAACTAAGATAATGCAATCTTAATCGCCAATATGAATTAATTAAGGATAATGGTGGGGTTGCTGGTATAGATCTGAACGAGGCGGTAGTCCTACACACCCGCAAATGTAAATTATAGCGAAGCAAAACAATGTGTACACAACAACGCGAGTTCTAACCTAGAAAAAAAGTAGTAGCCTTATCTATATATGTAGACTATATTACTGTATTTTTTATCTGTATAGTTATATCTATATCTATTCCACTCCCTCTGTTTGTAATTTACTCCACACATATCTTTGACTGCAGCCAAATTTTATAAAGCTTGACTAAATTTGGTGAAAACAATATGAACATTTACACTAACAAATTTACATGATGTGGAAATAAAAGCAATGATGAATCAAATGATATATATTTGGTGGTGTATATGTTAATACTTTTTCCTACAAACTTGTTGAAAGTATACAAAGTTTGACTTTAGAGAAATCCAATATGCGGTATTATGCATTATATATTATATATTCATTAATTTTCTGCAATCAATGTGTGTATTTGCACGTACACGATATAAACCGTTGATTGACGTTGATCCAATGGTCCAGGTGGCTGCGATTCGGATCTACTATAACCTAATTGTACCCATACACGTTCTTCTCGAACAAGCAGCACGACAGTGTGATCGACCCACACAAGAAGCTCTCAATAAGACATCCAGACGTGCCACGTGGCTTCATGGGTGCCCCCCACATCATACTATTCATACTACATTGACTAAAAACCAAGATAAATCACCCAAAACAAGATCTTCCCGTTCTTTGTTCCTACGATGCTGTGCCATGCACGTACCTAGTTGTATAGTGGTGGTAGTAGTAGTACAAACTTTGTAGTAGGAGTAGTACGGAGTGCTCCTACTCTATCAAAGAGTCCCATCTGGCACCAAATTTCTTGGCTTCCGTGATACGGCTAGATCTTCCCCTCCTCGTTTCTGTTTTCCAACGCGGCGGTGGGGTGCGGTTTGCCGATAGTCGGTTTGCTCAACTGCGGTCCCACATGGAAGTGAAAATGCTTGCCAACACGCCTTCCATAGCTATGTGGCGTGTCATATGGACCGTGGAGTACTCCCGATTCCCGGGCGTGTGGGGGTGCGACGCGAACGCGGCAGGCCTTTTCCTTTTAAACATGTATAAATTGTAACACTTGGTTCTGCTCCTTGGCGCGATCGATAGATAGGAATAACGATTGGAAACGCCAGGGCGGGGCTTTTCCCGCCCGATAAGCAGGGTACAGTAGTAGTAGTAGCTAGGTTGGTGCATTGTTGGTTTGCTCACTTGTGGTCCCACATGTTGTAGTGATATAAAGCCTAGCCAATGCGCGTTAACCGGGGGGCCGGAACGACAGTGTGGTATGCGACGGGGAAGGGACATGCTTCATGTACGTGTTCCAGTTTCTCGTTTTGAACTTGCGAACGTGACAGGCATGCTGCACGAGTAGTTTTGAATTTATAAGTTCGGTCTCAGTTTTTGAATTTACGAGTAGAGCGTAGGTCGGGTCAAGCATCGTACTTAAATTATGAAGTTGATGCAAAAGGTAAGCAACTCTTATAAATTTATGGAGGGAGTACTAGTTACAGTGATGCATATAATTGATGCCAAATGTGAGCAAAGGGATCACACATGTTGTCATGGTTCAACACGGCCACCTATGGGGCCATCGGCCCCTTGTGGTTCGGCAAGGGAGAAGGGCGCGCTGCACAAAGAGCGGAGGCTGTAGGACGGCGTGGCGGTGATGACACAGGCAGTTTTTACCCAGGTTCGGGCCACCGCGAGGCGTAAAACCCTACTCCTGCTTTGGTGGATTGATGAATGGACCGGGGTGGAGATGCAGCTCTCTAGCCCAGCAAGGTCACCTCGAGACGAGAGCAGCTACGCGCGTATGAGTGTACAGGGGTCCGAATCCTTTCTATGGTTGCCCCGGCCCTCCTTTTATAGGTCAAGGGGTCACCACAATGGCAAATCCGTCATTACGTATTGATTGGATAGCAAATAGTGCTATCATACCTAACTCTGCGGAAATGACAAGGCGCATTAAATGCACCTCTTAGTGTCACATCGTGGGTGTAGCCCGGCAAGCCTTGCCGTGCCATTCAGCCACCTCTTCGCCTGCCTGCGTGACATGTCTCCTGGACGGGTGTCATTTAGGGGTGTTCTTCCTCAGAAATGGCCTGCCACGTACCAAATAACGGCCACTTAATCACTTGGGGGCTCAACACCACACCGATAGGTGACTTGCGTTGGTGTGAGGTGGAGCGGTGGAGCCTTGGCAGGGTAATCCGCCCTCGGCGTCCCCGGCAAGCCTGCCGGGGGAGTCTTGAGACTTGTCTGTGGGACAACCTCGACCTAACCAGGCTCGCCTGCCGGGCAAGGGAGGTTTCCCCTTGGTGAGATCTTGCTCCTTTGGTTTGTCTTGGTCTTCTTGATCCGCCCTTTGACTTCTCAAAGAGCTATATCTTCAGCTTGGCCTTGTCTTGGACGCTTGGTGCTGTTGTGGTGGAGGCCTGCCGTCCATGCACAAGTCAGGGGAAACATACACCCCTGTTTGTGTACCCCGACAGAAGCCCCCGGGCCTGAGCCATACGTGTCACCGGGCACGTTGGGTTAGGCCCCAAACAGTGCACAAACACGTGTCGAGGGAACGCTGCACGTGCAGTGGTTCGTCATGATGGCCAACTGACCAACGTCCACTCCGCGTAATTACCGCAGGTCGTGGGGTCGTGGGTTTGTGGCAGTTAATTGTAAAACGGTAACTTTCTGAGGGAAAGTTGGGAAGAGTCATCCTCCCACGCTCGTTCCCCAGAAAGAGGAAAAACGTGAAGGGGCGCGGCTCATTCGCACCCATCCTCTCCATCCATCATCTTCTTCCTCAAGCCAAGCGACTGCTCCCGTGCCCACATTCACCTCCGACACCCCACCAATACTTCCATCCCATCTAGAGCTCCTGAAGATGGGAAAGAAAACCGCCGCCGCCAGGGGGAAGCAGACGGCCGCCATGAAGGAGACGGCTGCAGAGGGGAACAAGAAGAGGGCGGCGGAGCTGGACAGAAAGCGACGGGGAGATGTGGTCTTCTTCCCGTCCAGCTTGGACAGCGATGCCTTGGTTTCAAGGTATGGATATATGTGGGGGAGGGAGGTTCCCAAGGGACAAGGCGCACCCAAGTTCTTGCCGGAGGGAAAGAAGGACCCGCCGAATGCATACCGATTTTTCTGTGCGTATTTCTTCTGTGGCCTCTGTCCCCCCTTCTCAGATTTCTTTGAGGTAATGATGATGGTGTATGGGTTCCACCTCTTGGATTTCACACCAAATGCAATGATGTGCATGACGATTTTTGCCCATTTGTGCGAGAACTTTGTTGGGGTCGCCCCCAATGTGGATCTGTTCCGGCACTTCTTTGTTCCGCGGGTGGAGAACAAAGCCCACTGTTCTAGAAACATAAGCTGGATCCCCCGGGTGTCAAGGGAAACTTGGGATTATCTTCCTGGTCAGCAGCGCGGCAGATGGGAGGAGTGGAGGGCGGACTGGTGCTGGATCTAGGATGGGGAAGCCCAGAGTATTGCCAGGCGCGAACGGAGTGCATCGTGCACGGCAATGACTGAAGGTATTTGGCCTCACTGACGACAGGCTTCGCCTAGCGTTGAATAGGATTGCCCGCCTGAAGGCTGCCGGGCTAACCATTGAGCATGTGGGAGCCGATTTTCTCCGACGCCGTATTGCACCGCTGCAGAAGAGGGACAGGTTTGCCTGGCAGTACGGAGAGGCGGGGGACAGGATGCGCCTATACCAAGGCCTAACCAACAACTTATCAGTCTATGGCCATGCTTGGTTGTGCGAACAACTATTCGGAAGCCTCGGGCCATTTAAGCTGCCGACAAAGGTCATCCCACTGAATATTAACTCCGCCCTGGACCAAATCTTGAAGTGGATGCCCGATTGCAATGCTCATGGGGTTGTAGGTGATTGGCAACTACCCGAGCTCAATGACAAACTCGCATGGGCTTCCAATTTGGTGGAAAGGGCTACCAGGGTGGAGACCAATATGTTCAAGCGCACCTCCAAGGTAGAGGAAGCGTTCATCAAGAAGCGGATCGAGGAGGACGAGGCGATTCGGGCCGCTGGCAAAGGAAGACCCAAAGGAAGAGAGGAGGAAGAGAAGGAGGGAGCTGAAGGCGAGGGGTCTTCCCGTGGCAGGAGAGAGGGGCGAGCCACGGAAGAGGCCGTTGAGAGTGAGCCTGCCGGGATCGAGGCTCTATACGCAGCGGCAGCGGGAGCCTAGCAAGAGGACGATGCCAAGGAGGTGGAACAACCCCGGGACGAGTGGCTTGCCGCGGGTCCCCAGGCCCCAGAATCGGACCTGGAACCCCGCCCTCGCAGGCAGCAAAGCCGGGGAGTAGCAGCTCCAGCCCCCGGACCCGCCAAGAAGGTGAAGAAGACTGCCTCCAAGGGCGATGGGGCGGGCGTGGCACGTCGCCATTCTTCCCGCCTCTCCGGGGCCAAGGCCCCCTCCGCCAAACCATGGGTTGACACGGAAGGTGACTGCAACTCCCAGCAAGACTCGAGCTCTTTGAGCAGCTCGTCCGCGTTGGAGCCCCCCACACCCCAGCAAAGTCTGTGATACGTCTCCGTCGTATCTATAATTTTTGATTGTTTCATGCCAATATTATACAACTTTCACATATTTGTGGCAACTTTTTATATGATTTATTGGACTAACCTATTGATCCAGTGCCCAGTGCCAGTTCCTGTTTGTTGAATGTTTTTGTTTCATAGAAAATCCATACAAATGAAGTCCAAATGTGACAAAAATTTACGGAGAATTATTTTGGAATATTTATGATTTTTGGGAGGTGGAATCAACGCAAACGGGGGCCCACAGTGACCACAACCCACCAGGGCGCACCGGGCACCCCCTGGCGCACACAGGTATCTTGTGCCCTCCTCGAATGTCGGTTGGGGCCCTTCTTCTGGTGCAAGAAATATAATTTATGGAAAAAAATTGTGTAAAAATTTCAGCGCAATCGGAGTTACGGATCTCTGGGAATTTAAGAAACGGTGAAGGGCCAGATCTGGGAACGCGAAACAGAAGAGAACAGAGAGGGAGATCCAATCTCGGAGGGGCTCCTGCCCCTCCGCCGCCATGGAGGCCATGGACCAAAGAGGGAACTCTCCTCCCATCTAGGGGGGAGGCCAAGGAATAAGAAGAAGGAGGGGGGCTCTCTGCCCCTCTCTCCTGGTGGCGCCGGAGTGCCGCCGGGGCAAGGATCGTGACGGTGATCTACATCAACAATCTTGCTACCGTCAACACCAACTCTCTCCCCCTCTATGCAGCGGTGTAACACCCCTTCTCCCCGCTGTAATCTCTACTTAAACATGGTGCTCAACTCCATATATTATTTCCCAATGATCTATGGTTATCCTATGATGTTTGAGTAGATCGGTTTTGTCCTATGGGTTAATCGTGATCTTGGTTGGTATGATTGTATATTTTATTTATGGTGTTGTCCTACGGTGCCCTTCGTCTCACGCAAATGTGAGGGGCCCCCGCTGTAGGGTGTTGCAATATGTTCATGATTCGCTTATGGTGGGTTGCGAGAGTGACAGAAGCTTAAACCCGAGTAAGTGGGTTGTTGCGTATGGGATAAAGAGGACTTGATACTTAATGCTATGGTTGGGTTTCACGACCTTAATGATCTTTAGTAGTTGCGGATGCTTGCTAGGGGTCCAATCATAAGTGCATATGATCCAAGTAGAGAAAGTATGTTAGCTCATGCCTCTCCCTCATATAAAATTACAAGAATGATTACCGGTACTTGTTATCGATTGCCTAGGGACAAATGACTTTCTTGTTGACAAAAGCTATCCACTTTTACTACCTTGCAATTTATTCATAGTTTTATTCTCGCAAAGTACTTCAAGTTTTATTCTTGCAAAAGAGTTTCATACTTGTTTTAGGTAAAGCAAACATCAAGTGTGCGTAGAGTTGTATCGGTGATCGATAGAACTTGAGGGAATATTTGGTCTACCTTTATCTCCTCGTTGGGTTCGACACTCTTATTTATCGAAAGAGACTACAAATGATCCCCTATACTTGTGGGTTATCAAGACCTTTTTCTGGCGCCGTTGCCGGGGAGCAATAGCGTGGGGTGAATATTCTCGTGTGTGATTGTTTGCTTTATCACTAAGTAGTTTTTATTTTTTGTTCTAAGTTGTTATCTATCTTTAGCTTTAGCTTTGGATATGGAGCACGAAACACCAAAAAAATTAGTGGTACTTGTTACTCATGGAGATGGGGAACCTCCTAAAACCCTCGATGCTCGTTATGTGAAAAATATTATGCACTACTTTGATAATCCTGAGAAAACCCCGTTCAACTTGATAATGGGAGACACGTTGGATCAACGTGAATACTTTAGGAATTATCGCTTGACACAAAAAGGGAAACTCTTATGGGATCAAATTCATATGTTGAAATGGTATGCTTGGAATCTATGCTCTAGATATGATTATACTTGTTGCTCTAGGATGAACGCTCCACACCTTCCCTTTTCATGCAAATTTAATGATAATGAAACCTTGGCTTCTTATGCCAATGGTAGATATGATTATTATGATGTGGAATGAATAGAAGAATTTGTTGCTTTTAAGGGTGCTTATGAAATTGAATCTTTGTTTTTAAAGTATGAAGCTTTTGATGATGATGTTTATAGACCTAAAAAATTTGCCATCCTTAAATATTGCTATGAAAATTATAAATACAATTCCGATATTGATATATTTATTGACAAAGTCTCCGCTGTCCAAGAAGAGACTAATATTTTGCAGGAGTCTATGGAAGAAGAAATTGATGAAACTGTGAGCTCATTGGATGAAAAAGATGATGAGGAAAGCGAAGAACAAAAGGAGGAAGAGCGGATTAGCTACCCGTGCCCACCTTCTAATGAGAGTAACTCTTCAACTCATACATTATTTAATTTCCCTTCATGCTTACCGAAGGATGAATGCTATGATAATTGCTATGATAACGTTGATTCTTTTGAAATATCCCTTTTTGATGAACTTAATGCTTGCTATGCTTATGGCCAAGGTGCCAATATGAATTATGCTTATGGAGATGAACTTGCTATAGTTCCTTATGATAAAATTGAAATTGTTGCTATTGCACCCACACATGATAGTCCAATTATCTTTTTGAATTCTCCAAACTACACTATATCAGAGAAGTTTGTTCTTATTAAGGATTATATTGATGGGTTGCATTTTGCTACTACACATGATGATTTTGATGAATATAATATGCATGTGCTTGCTGCTACTACTTGCAATTATTATGAGAGAGGAAATATATCTCCACCTCTCTATGTTTCCAACACGATAGAATTGCAAGAAATTGCTTATACTATGCATTGGCCTTTACTTGATGTGCATGAATTGTTCTTTTATGACATGCCGATGCATAGGAAGAGAGTTAGACTTCATCATTGCATGATATATATTGCTTTGTGCTCACTACTAAATGCCAAATCATTGCTAATTAAAATTGGCTTTGATATACCTTGGTATCCGGGTGGATCCATTACTTGAGCACTTTATGCCTAACTTAATGGATTTAAAGAAAGTGCTGCCAGGGAGACAACCCGGAAGTTTTAGAGAGTCATTTATTTCTGTTGAGTGCTTTTATGAAGTTTAAAAACAAAAAAATATAGAGGGGAACTTAAAACTTCACTAAAAGAGAAGCGATTGAAAGGTGATGCATTGGAGAAGTGAGGGTCGACCTTGAACACTTGTGTTCATGCTCATGGAAACAATGTAAATTTTTCATGAAGATTCTCACAAAAATAATTATCCCCTTGTACAAATCCATTGTATTATAAAAATAATGTGCCAAGATTTGCCTTTAGGATGATTAGATTGTTTGTTGGTATGTGTGGTGCAAAACAGAAACTTTGGCTGTAGTGCGCGATTTTACATTTTTTACTCGAACGTCAAAAATTTCTGAAACTTTTTGTACAGTCTTTATATACAAATTTTTTATTTTTTCCTAATTTTTCAGAATTTTTGGAGTACCATAATTATGGTAGGTGTTCAGATTACTACAGACTGTCCTGTTTAAGACAGATTCTGTTTTTGATGCATTGTTTTGCTTGTTTTGATGAGACTATCAATTTTTATCATTGGTATAAGCCATGGAAAAGTTATATTACAGTATATAAAATGCAAAAAAAATATGAATTGGTTTGCAATAGTACTTAGAGCAGGGATTTGCTTTATTATACTAACGGATCTTACCGAGCTTTCTGTTGAGTTTTGTGTGGATGAAGTGATCAAAGATCGAGGAGGTCTCGATATGAGGAGAAGGAGGAGAGGCATGAGCTCAAGCTTGGGGATTCCTAAGGAACCCCAAGTAAATATTCAAGGAGACTCAAGCGTCTAAGCTTGGGGATGCCCCGGAAGGCATCCCATCTTTCTTCAACAAGTATCGGTATGTTTTTGTCTTCGTTTCGTTCATGTGATATGCGTGAATCTTGGAGCGTCTTTTGTGTTTATTTTTCACTTTTTATTTTATGCACCATGCTGGTATGAGATAGTCCATGGTTGATTTATAGAATGCTCATTGCACTTCACTTATATCTTTTGAGTATGGCTTTATAGAATGCGTCATGTGCTTCACTTATATCATTTGAAGTTTGGATTGCCTGCTTCTCTTCACATAGAAAACCGTTATTTATAGAATGCTCTTTTGCTTCACTTATATTTATTAGAGCATGGTCTTTTGTAGAAAGAATTAAAACTCTCATGCTTCACTTATACCTATTTAGAGAGTCAACAGGAATTGGTCAATTGCATGGTTAGTCATGAAATCCTACATAAAACTTATGGATCACTGAATATGATGTGTTTGATTCCTTGCAATAGTTTTGTGATATAGAGATGGAATATGTGGGAGGTACTAGTAAACGGTTGTGGTTAGTAAGAATATTGGTGTTAAGGTTTGTGATTCCCGAAGCATGCATGTATAGTCTCTCGTTATGCTATGAAGTTGGAGCATGATTTATTATTGATTGTCTTCCTTATGAGTGGCGGTCGGGGATGAGCGATGGTCTTTTCCTACCAATCTATCCCCCTAGGGGCATGCATAGTAGTACTTTGCTTCGAGGGCTAATAAACTTTTGCAATAAGTATATGAGTTCTTTATGACTAATGTGTGTCCATGGATTATACGCACTCTTACCTTTCCGCAATTTGCTAGCCTCTACGGTACCGTGCATTGCCCTTTCTCACCTCGAGATGTGGTGCAAACTTCGCAGGTGCATCCAAACCCCATGATATGATACGCTCTATCACACATAAGCCTTATTATATCTTCCTCAAAACAGACACCATACCTACCTATTATGGCCTTTCCATAGCCATTCCGAGATATATTGCCATGCAACTTCCACCACTTCCGTTTTGATGACTTGAGCATTCATTGTCATATTGCTTTGCATGATCGTAAGATAGCTAGCATGATATTTCCATGGCTTGTCCGTTTTTTGATATCGTTGTTATGCTAGATCATTGCACATCCTGGTACACTGCCAGAGGCATTCATATAGAGTCATACTTTGTTCTAGGTATCGAGTTGTAATTTTTATTTCTTTTGAGTTATAAGTAAATAGAAGTGTGATGATCATCATTATTCATTATTAGAGCATGTCCCAGTGAGGAAAGGATGATGGAGACTATGATTCCCCCACAAGTCGGGATGAGACTCCGGACAATGAGAGAGAGAGAGAAAAAAAGAAAAAAAAGAAAAAAAAGAAAAAAAGAGAGAAGGGGCATTGTTACTATCTTTTACCACACTTGTGCTTCAAAGTAGCACCATATTTTTCATATAGAGAGTCTCCTATTTAGTCACTTTCATATACTAGTGGGAATTTTTCATTATAGAACTTGGCTTGTATATTCCGATGATGGGCTTCCTCAAATGCCCGAGGTCTTCATGAGCAAGCAAGTTGGATGCACACCCACTTAGTTTTCATATTGTGCTTTCATACACTTATAGCTCTTAGTGCATCCGTTGCATGGCAATCCCTACTCCTCGCATTGATATCAATTGATGGGCATCTCCATAGCCCGTTGGTTAGCTGCGTCGATGTGAGACTTCCTTACTTTTTTGTCTTCTCTATATTTACCCCTATCATCATACTCTATTCCACCCGTAGTGCTATATCCATGGCTTGCGCTCATGTATTGCATGAGGGTTGAAAAAGCTGAAGCACGTTAAAAATTATGAACCAATTGCTCGGCTTGTCATCGGGGTTGTGCATGATAAATATTTTGTGTTAAGAAGACAGAGCATGACAAGACTATATGATTTTGTAGGGATAGCTTTCTTTAGCATTGATATTTTGAAAGACACGATTGTTTGTTGGGATGCCTGAGTATTGAAGTCTTTATGTCAAATTATAGACTATTGCTTTGAATCACTTATGTCTTAATATTCATGCCATGATTAGATATATGATCAAGTTTATGCTAGGTAGCATTCCACATCAGAAATTATCTTTTTTTTATCATTTACCTACTCGAGGACGAGCAGGAATTAAGCTTGGGGATGCTGATACGTCTCCGTCGTATCTATAATTTTTGATTATTTCATGCCAATATTATACAACTTTCACATATTTTTGGCAACTTTTTATATGATTTATTGGACTAACCTATTGATCCAGTGCTCAGTGCCAGTTCCTGTTTGTTGCATATTTTTTGTTTTGCAGAAAATCCATATCAAATGAAGTCCAAACGCAATAAAAATTTACTGAGAATTATTTTGGAATATTTATGATTTTTGGGAGGTGGAATCAACGCAAACGGGGGCCCACAATGACCACAACCCACCAGGGCGCACCGGGCACCCCCTGGCACGCCCAGGTATCTTGTGCCCTCCTTGAATGTCGGTTGGGGCCCTTCTTCTGGCGCAAGAAGGATAATTTATGGAAAAAAATCGTGTAAAAATTTCAGCGCAATTGGAGTTACGGATCTCCGGGAATTTAAGAAACGGTGAAGGGCCAGATCTGGGAACGCGAAACAGAAGAGAACAGAGAGGGAGATCCAATCTCGGAGGGGCTCCTGCCCCTCCACCGCCATAGAGACCATGGACCAGAGGGGGAACTCTCCTCCCATCTAGGGGGAGGCCAAGGAATAAGAAGAAGGAGGGGGGCTCTCTCCCCCTCTCTCCCGGTGGCGCCGGAGTGCCGTTGGGGCAAGGATCGTGACGGCGATCTACATCAACAATCTTGCTACCGTCAACACCAACTCTCTCCCCCTCTATGCAGCGGTGTAACACCCCTTCTCCCCGCTGTAATATCTACTTAAACATGGTGCTCAACTCCATATATTATTTCCCAATGATCTATGGTTATCCTATGATGTTTGAGAAGATCCGTTTTGTCCTATGGGTTAATCATGATCTTGGTTTGTATGATTGTATATTTTATTTATGGTGCTGTCCTACGGTGCCCTTCGTCTCGCGCAAACCTGAGGGGCCCCCGCTGTAGGGTGTTGCAATATGTTCATGATTCGCTTATGGTGGGTTGCGAGAGTGACAAGCTTAAACCCAAGTAAGTGGGTTATTGCGTATGGGATAAAGAGGACTTGATACTTAATGCTATGGTTGGGTTTCATGACCTTAATGATCTTTAGTAGTTGCGGATGCTTGCTAGGGGTCCAATCGTAAGTGCATATGATCCAAGTAGAGAAAGTATGTTAGCTCATGCCTTTCCCTCATATAAAATTACAAGAATGATTACCGGTACTTGTTATCGATTGCCTAGGGACAAATGACTTTTTTGTTGACAAAAGCTATCCACTTTTACTACCTTGCAATTTATTCGTAGTTTTATTCTCGCAAAGTACTTCTAGTTTTATTCTTGCAAAATAGTTTCATACTTGTTTTAGGTAAAGCAAATGTCAAGTGTGTGTAGAGTTATATCGGTGGTCGATAGAACTTGAGGGAATATTTGTTCTACCTTTAGCTCCTCGTTGGGTTCGACACTCTTATTTATCGAAATAGGCTACAAACAATCCCCTATACTTGTGGGTTATCAGTCTGTAGTTGCCGGGAAGCGCTGCCGCCCCGACCCTGAAGAGGAGCAGAGTGCCTCCGACGCCCATGGGGTTCGCACTGAGCTCCATGCTCATGGATTCAGAGTAAGGCAGATGCTTTTCCTCCCTTAGTTGTGTCTTGCGTATTTGTTGAATTGTTGATTCCATCTTGTCCGCCGCCTTCGGCAGGGAAGAAGAGGAGGAGGATACCCTTATCCATCGGTCCAAACGGCTCAAGAAGGCGGAGCCGTCGGGGCCTTCAGAGGGTACGTGTTTGGAAGGGAGTAGCGCGAACAACCCAGTGCCAAGCCCCCAGTTCAGCCCCCGGCATGGGAGCACGAAGCAGGTCTCCCCTGCCAAGGGTGTCATGGAGGACCACGTCCCATCTCCCGCCAAGGAAGGAGGGGAGATCCCCTTGGGCAGGGTCCTTCAAGTGGGGCCTACCCTCCCCGAAACCCAAACCGAGGGGTCCCCGGCAAGGGCCTCTACGGAGGGATCGGCCCATGCTGACGTCACAGTTATCGGGGAAGAGGGCGGTGGCCGCGTCCTGGCAACTGATACTACTGGGGAGACCGAAACCCTTCCACGGCAAACAACTCCCAGTAATTCGCTTGCCCTTCTGTCTTCCGTTGCTTTCGGCATTTTGCTTCAAACTTCTGAACTCCCAAGTTCTTTGCACCCTTATCATTGCTCATTATTCCTGTCCACATTTCCATCAGCCGAAGAGCCTGACTTGTTGGAAGAAGCGGCCAGCATTGGAAAAGAGGCTGCTGAGGAGGCCGCCAGGATTTCTGCTGCAGAAGAACACGCTGTCGGGGATATCCAGGAGCACCCAGAGGAGGCAGAGAAAGCCCCCGACAGTGCACTAAGATCGGGGGTGGTGATTGAAGAGAAAAATCCTCTTTGAACCATGAGCCCTCTCACCTTGTTTGGTACTTTGGCTGGGACCCCGCAGTCATCTTCGAGCCAATTGGCGTTGGTGCTTGCCCAGCCCGGCCTCGGAGCCCCTGGTTCCTTGGCAACGGCGAGTGCAGAGCTCGATGAGGAGATCCAGCGCATCGTGGCGCCATTGTCTCAGCAGGTTGGAGGAGCTGATGACCCAGCTGACGTAGCCATGGACCTGTCCTTCCTGGAGTCCGTGGCAACGGGCATCAAGGAAATGCGGAACCGGTATGGCCAAAAATGGCAGGTACTCAAGGAGCAACGCAGTTCCGCCAACAGCGTGGGCCAGAAGCTGAGGGACAAGAGTAATGAGCTGCGCAAGTGGCACAACAGGCAGTTCCAAGTCCTCTTGCGGCAATAGGAGATGATCTCCATGGCGAAAGAGGATGTTGCCGCCCAAGAAGCTCGCCTGGCGGAACGCACATCGCTTCTGGACGCTAAGGAGCATAGCATCTCTTCCCGGGAGGAGAACCTTGAGGCCACCCTCCACGCCAAAGACGATGAACTGGAAGCCCTCGTCCAGCAGCGTACCAAGGAGCAAGAGGACAAGCACAAGGCAGCCCTGGATGCTCTTACTACTGACTTTGCCGCCCAACTGAAGAATATTGCTGATGACCTTGCTGCTGCATCTATTGCCAAGGCTGATCTTGAGCAACAGGTGGCCAAACTGACAGAAGAGCTCGCCGGGAGCGCCAAGGAAGTCCCGACCCTCAAGGAGGAGGTGCAGAAAGCAGAGATCCTTCTGAAGGAGGTGCAATCGCAGCTTTCCTCCAAGAGCCAAGACCTTGAGACCGCCAACGGCACTATTGAAGACATGAAGACTATGGTAGGCATCCTGGAGAGCTCGATCGAGTCTGGCGTGGTCCGCGAAAAGTAGCTGACGAAGGATCTGGAGAATGCGAGACTCCTCCAGAAGGATGCAGAGGACAAACTGGCGAACCAATCCGAGCAGGTTAACCTCTGGATCAAGAGCCTGGTCGACATCGCTGAGCGCCTCTCTGCCCAGGTTGCAACGATGGGCGTGGAGGGGCCAGTCTTGTCGGTTGGCCGGCATGAGGTCCCGAGCATCAATTTAGGGCTCTTCTTCAACGAGTTGATTGAAGGGTTGAAGATTCATGAAGAAGGAAGAGACGCTTTCTTCGCAAGCGAGTCCCGAAAGCTTGCCTGCAACACCCTCTTCATGGTCTTGAGCAACCTCGCCTACCGCCACCCCGAACTCAATCTTGCCGATGGCTTCAGGAGGCTCCCAACAGGCGCTGATGTGTCTGCGGTCGAGGTGAAGGCTGCCCCCTTCGCCAACAAGGTCCTCGCTGTCCCTAGGGCTCAATAAGATCGCCAAGCATGGCTTCGAACTATTCACATTGGCGTACCGCCCTGTAACAAAACATTATGCATGTCTCGGGTTTAGATCCAGTACTACTTTTGCTTGCGCTAAACTGGTGTATTAATTAATTTCGGATGCTTGCTATCCCTCTCGCGTTTAATCCATATGTTCGTATAGCCAGTTTCTTTGTATGTGCTTTGGCTGCCCGCCGGTAGTATACTGCCGCGATTGCTGTGAGGAGCGGGTCCTTAGCATTCAGCTGGCGAAGGTATGTTCCGACAGGTTTTTCCTTCAGGAGCCCTTGATGCAGCCACCCGCTCCATGAGCAGGCTCGGAACAGAGTGAGGGCGCAGCCAAATCCGTTGAGGTGCCATCACACGAAGGGCTTGACCATACGAAAAAAAAACCATTGATTGTCTGAGGGATAAGCAATGCGAACTCCGGAGACAAAGTCAAAGGACGTGTTAACTTAGCTTTCGTTTACGCTCATCTCCTTCTCTGACCGTGGTCATTCGTCATGCCCACGTGCCTTGGTAGAATGGCGCTTCATTTGTTACTTATGGATCCCCACCAAGGGCCAGAGGGGACCACAGATCTCTCGCGGGTGGCAAAGCAAGACGCAAGGTGAGGTCGGTTTCTCTCCTTTCCTCTTTACACCTTTTGACGATCTTACGGCGCTGGCGCAAAAGTCACGCTGACGCGGACGGCCTTGCCAGAGCATGCTTGCCGGGGCATCGAGCAATGGATTCGCACCGGCACTCCACTCAGGATTTTCCCTTAGCAGGGTAAATGCTGAACCGAGTTTTGTGTGGGCTCATCGACGTTGTCGACGCTAAAAACCCGGTGTGGCTCAATCGTCGCCAGGTGAAAGTGGCAGGGGGAGAAACCATGTACCTTATCACGTCGCTCCCTCTCCCATACCAGGCTCGCGTGGAGACCACACCGCCCGGGCTGTTGGGAGCCGCCGCACCGTCATCATCCCTCGCTTCCGCCGCTACTGCAGATGCGGGGGAGGTGGATAACGGAAGCTGGAAAGGATGGGCGAAGGAGTGATGTCGCTTCCTTTCCGAACGGTTGGGTCGGACTTTCTCTTAGGCACTGGCGCGCCAAAGGACGTCGTCGGTGAAGAAGACGATGATGAAGATGGACGCGCCGCTTATGACCTCAGGTTCGCACAGGCGCTTCCCCCTACCTGGCGTGCCAAAGATGTCATGGTTCAACACGGCCACCTATGGGGCCATCGGCCCCTTGTGGTTCGGACAGGGGGAAGGGCGCGCTGCACAAAGAGCGGAGGCCGTAGGATAGCGCGGCGGTGATGACACAGGCAGTTTTTACCCAGGTTCGTGTTGGAAATATGCCCTAGAGGCAATAATAAATTAGTTATTATCATATTTCCCTGTTCATGATAATCGTTTATTATCCATGCTAGAATTGTATTGATCGGAAACTCAAATACATGTGTGGATACATAGACAACAACGTGTCCCTAGTGAGCCTCTACCAGACTAGCTCGTTGATCAAAGATGGCTATGGTTTCCTAGCCATAGACATGAGTTGTCATTTGATAATGGGATCACATCATTAGGAGAATGATGTGATGGACAAGACCCAAACTATGAACGTAGCATATGATCGTGTCAAGTTTATTGCTATTGTTTTCTGCATGTCAAGTATATGTTCCTATGACCATGAGATCATGCAACTCAGTGACACCGGAGGAGTACCTTGTGTGTACCAAATGTCGCAACATAACTGGGTGACTATAAAGGTGCTTTACAGGTATCTCCGAGGGTGTCTGTTGAGTTGGCATGGATCAAGACTGGGATTTGTCACTCCGTATGGCGGAGAGGTATCTCAGGGCCCACTCGGTAATACAGCATCACAATGAGCTTGCAAGCAATGTGACCAATGAGTTAGTCACGGGATCTTGTATTACAAAACAAGTAAAGAGACTTGCCGGTAACGAGATTGAAATAGGTATGGTGATACCGACGATCGAATCTCAAGCAAGTAACATACCGATAGACAAAGGGAACTGCATACGAGATTAGCTGAATCCTTGACATCGAGGTTCGACCGATAAGATCTTCGTAGAATATGTGGGAACCAATATGGGCATCTAGGTCCCGCTATTGGTTATTGACCGTAGAGGTGTCTCGGTCATGTCTGCACAGTTCTCGAACCCACAGGGTCTACACACTTAACGTTTGGTGACAATATAAGTATAGTTGAGTCATTATGGTGGTTACCGAAGGTTGTTCGGAGTCCCGGATCTGATCCCGGACGTGATGAGGAACTCCGGAATGGTCCGGAGGTGAAGATTGATATATTGGACGAAGGGTATTGGAGTCCGAAAGTGTTCCGGGGGTACCGGGTAATGACCAGCATGACCGAAAGGGGTTTCGGGAGGCCCCGGTAAGTGTTGGGGGGCCTCATGGGCCTAGAGGAGGGGGCACACCAGCCCACTAAAAGGTTGTGCGCCCTCAAGCCCCCTTCCCACGTTGCTTGAGAAGGTGGGGCGCCTCCCTAGGGTTTCCTCCTCTTGCCTTGGGGGCCAAGGCACCTACCTCGTATTTTACCTTCTGCTTCTGGCTTAGGTGGAGGGGCCAAAACCCATCTAGGGTTTCCCCTTGTTGGCCACTGCCCCCTAGATTGGATCTAGGGGCGCCCCTCCTCCTCCCTTCCCCCTATATATAGAGAGGTGGAGAGAGGGCAGCCGCACCCATACGCATCTATACGTGCCACGGTGCTGCCTCTCCTCTCTTTCGCATCCCTCTTCCTCTCCATAGTGCTTAGCGAAGCTCTGCTGAGATTCCGCCACCACCACCGCCACCATGCCGTCATGCTGCCGGAGGACTCGAGCTACTACTTCACCATCACTCACTAGATCGAGGAGATGAAGGCGTCATCAAGCCGTACGTGTGTTGAACACGGAGGTGCCGTCCGTTCGGCACTTGGATCGGGAGTTCGCGGGACGGATCATGATTGGATCGCGAAGATGTTCGACTACATCAACTGCATTTCTTAACGCTTCCGCTTAGCAATCTACAAGGGTTTGTAGATCCAATCTCTCCTCTCGTAGATGGTCATCTCCTAGGTTGGATCTTGGTGAGCGTAGGAATTTTTTTGTTTCCCTGCAATGTTCCCCAATAGTGGTATCAGAGCAAGGTCTATGCGTAGATGACATCATGTGTAGAACACAAAGGAGTTTGTGGGCGTTGATATTCAGATTGCTTCCTTCCTTGGTATTTTCTTGATTTGGCGGTATTGTGGGATGAAGCGGCCCGGACTAACTTTACATGTCCATGTACATGAGACCGGTTCCATCGACAGGCATGTGACCTTGTTGCATAAAGATGGCTGGCGGGTGTCTGTCTCTCCCACCTTAGTTGAATCTGATTCGACAAAGGCGGTCCTTGTAGAAGGTTAAATAGCAACTTGCATATCACCGTTGTGGCTTTGCGTAGGTAAGAATCATTCTTGCTAGATACCCATAGCAGCCACGTAAAACATGCAACAACAATCAGAGGACGTCTAACTTGTTTTTGCAGGGTATGTTGTGATATGATATGGCCAAAGACATGATGAGATATATTTGATGTATGAGATGATCATGTTTGTAATAGTTTATATCGACTTGCATGTCGACGCATACGGCAACCGGCAGGAGCCATAGGGTTGTCTTTAATTATTGTATGACCTGCGTGTCACTCATTAAGCTCCATGTAATGCTTTACTTTATCGGTAAGCGGTAGCAATAGTAGTAGAAGCATGGTTGGCATGACAACCCCGATGGAGACATGATGATGGAGATCATGGTGTCATGCCGGTGCTTTGGAGATGGAGATCAAAAGCACAAGTTGATGGCCATGTCATGTCACTTATGATTTGCATGTGATGTTAATCCTTTCATGCATCTTATTTTGCTTAGGACGACGATAGCATTATAAGGTGATCCCTCACTAAAATTTCAAGATAAAATTGTGTTCTCCCCAAGTGTGCACCATTGCGAAAGTTCGTCGTTTCCAAGCACCACGTGATGATCGGGTGTGATAGACTCTACGTTCACATACAACGGGTGCAAGCCAGTGTTGCACATGCGGAACACTTGGGTTAAACTTGACGAGCCTAGCATGTACAGACAAGGCCTCAGAACACATGAGACCAAAAGGTCGAACACGAGTCATATAGTAGATATGATCAACATGGACATGTTCACCATTGAAACCACCTCATCTCACGTGATGATCGGACTTGGGTTGGTGAATTTGGATCGTGTTACACTCGGACGACCGGAGGGATGTCAATTTGAGTGGGAGTTCTTAGGTAATATGATTAATTGAACTCATTTATCATGAATAATAGTCTAAGTTACCTTTGCAAATTATGTTGTAGATCAATAGCTCGCGCTATAGCTCCCTGTTTTAATATGTTCCTAGAGAAAGACAGTTGAAAGATATTGTAAGCAATTATGCGGACTAGGTCCATAGTCTGAGGATTGTCCTCACTGCTACATAGAAGGCTTATGTCCTTGATGCACCGCTCAGTGTACCAACCCCTCTAGCGTTGTTTGTGGATGGTGTGAACATCTGGCAGACACGTTCTGATGACTACTTGATAGTTTAGTGCTCCATGCTTTACGGCTTAGAATCGGGGCTCCAAAGGCGTTTTGAACACCATGGAACATATGAGATTTTCCAAGAGGTGAAATTGGTATTTCAGGCTCATGCCCATGTTGAGAGGTATGAGACCTCTGACAAGTTCTTTGCCTACAAGATGGAGGAGAATAGCTCAGCCAGTGAGCATGTGCTCAGAATGGCTGAGTGCTACAATCGCTTGAATCAAGTGGGAGTTAATCTTCCAGATAAGATAGTGATTGACAGAGTTCTCTAGTCACTATCACCAAGCTACTAGAACTTCATGATGAACTATAACATGCAAGGGATGGAGATGATCCCGGAGCTGTTCGCGGTGCTTAAGGCCACGAAGGTAGAAATCAAGAAGGAGCATCAAGTGTTGATGGTTAACAAGACCACTAGTTTCAAGAAGGGTAAGGGTAAGAAGGGAAACTTCATTAATGGCAAGCCAGTTGCCGCTCCAGTGAAGAAACCCAAGGTTGAACCCAAACCCAAGACTAAGTGCTTCTATTGTAAGGGGAATGGTCACTGGTAGCGGAACTACCCCAATAGATAAGAAGGCTGGCAACTTCAACAATAGTATATTTGATATACGTGTTATTGATGTGTACCTTACTAGTACTCCTAGTAGCACCTGGGTATTAGATACCGGTTCAATTGCTAATATTGGTTACTCGAAAAAAAGCTACGGAATAAACGGAGACTAGCTAAGGGTGAGGTGACGATGTGTGTTGGAAGTGTTTACAAGGTTGATGTGATCACCATCGCACGCTCCCTCTACCTTCAGGATCAGTGTTGAACCTAGATAAGTGTTATTTGGTGTCTGCATTGAGCATGAACATGATTAGATCATGTTTATTGCAATGCGGTTGTTCATTTAAATCAGAGAATAATGGTTATTCTGTTTACATGAATGATACCTTCTATGGTCATGCACCCAATGTGAATGGTTTATTGAATCCCGATCGTAGTGATACACATGTTCATAACATTGAGGCCAAAAGATGTAGAGTTGATAATGATAATACCACTTTCTTATGGCGCTGCGCTTAGGTCATATTGGTGTAAAGCGCATGAAGAAACTCCATGCTGATGGACTTTTGGAGTCACTTGATTTTGAATCACTTGACACATGCGAACCATGCCTCATGGGAAAGATGAATAAAACCCCGTTTTTCGGAACAATGGAACGGGCAATTGACTTGTTGGAAATCATACATACTGATGTATGCGGCCCGATGAGTGTTGACGCGTGCGGTGGATATCGTTACTTTCTCACCTTCACCAATGATTTAAGTAGATATGGGTATATTTACTTGATGAAGCATTAGTCTGAAACATCTGAAAAGTTCAAGCAATTTCAGAGTGAAGTTGAGAATCATCGTAACAAGAAGATAAATTCCTACGATATGATCGAAGGGGAGAGTATCTGAGTTATAAGTTTGGCAATCACTTAAGACAATGTGGAATTGCTTCACAACTGACGCCGCCTGGAACACCACAACGTAATGGTGTGTCCGAACGTCGTAATCGTACCTTATTGGATATGGTGCGTTCTATGATGTCGCTTGCCGATATATCACTATCGTTTTGGGGTTATGCATTAGAGACAACTACATTCACTTTAAATAGGGCACCATCTAAATCCGTTGAGACGACACCGTATGAATTATGGTTTGGCAAGAAACCTATGTTGTCGTTTCTTAAGGTTTGGGGATGCGACGCTTATGTGAAAAGGCTTCAGCCTGATAAGCTCGAACCCAAAGCGGACAAATGGATCTTCATAGGATACCCAAAGGAAACGATTGGGCGTACCTTCGATCTCAGATCCGAGGGCAAAGTGTTTGTCGCTAAGAACGGGTCCTTTCTCGAGAAAGAGTTTCTCTCGAAAGAATTGGGTGGGAGGAAGATAGAACTTGATGAGGTTGTTGAACCTTTACTTCAACCAGTGAGTAGTGAAGCGTAGAAAGATGTTTCTGTGACACCTACGTCAGTTGAAGAGGAAGCTAATGATAGTGATCATGAAGTTTCGGATCAAGTTACTATCGAACCTCATAGGTCAACACGGATACGTACTACTCCTGAGTGGTACGGTAACCCTGTCTTAGAGGTCATGTTGTTGGACAACGATGAACCTACGAGCTATGGAGAAGCGATGGTGGGCCCGGATTCCAACAAATGGCTAGGAGCCATGAAATCTGAGATAGGATCCATGTATTAGAACAAAGTATGGACTTTGGTGGACTTGCCCAATGATCGGCAAGCCATTGAGAATAAATGGATCTTTAAGAAGAAGACAGACGCTGATGGTAATGTCACCATTTATGAAGCTCGACTTGTCGCAAAGAAGTTTCCGACAAGTTCAAGGAGTTGACTATGATGAGACTTTCTCACTCATAGCGATGCTAAAGTCTGTTATGTTAGCAGTTGCTGCATTTTCAATTACGAAATCTGGCAGATGGATGTAAAAACAAAGTTTCCTTGACGGTTTCCGTGAGGAAAGGTTGTATGTGATACAACTAGAAGTTTTTGTCGATCCTAAGGATGCTAAAAGGTATGCAAGCTCCAGCGATCCTTCTATGGACTAGAGCAAGCATCTCGGAGTTGGAACATAAGCTTGGATGAGGTGATCAAAGCTTTTGGGTTTATACGAAGTTTGCAAGAAACTTGTATTTACAAGAAAGTAAGTGGGAGCACTACAACATTTCTGATAAGTATATGTGGATGACATATTGTTGATCGGAAATGATGTAGAATTTCTAGAAAGCATAAAGGGTTGTTTGAAAGGAGTTTTTCAAAGGAAGACCTGGGTAAAGTTTCTTACATATTGGGTAACAAGTTCTATAGAGATAGATCAAGACGCCTGATAAGACTTTCACAGAGCACATACCTTGACATGATTTTGAAGGAGTTCAAAATGGATCAGTCAAAGAAGGAGTTCTTGCCTGAGTTGTAAGGTATGAAGTTGAGTAAGACTCAAAGTCGACCACGTCAGAAGAAATAGAAAGGACAAAGGTCGTCCCCTATGCCTTAGCCATAGGCTCTATACGATATGCCATGCTGTGTACCGCACCTGATGTGTGCCTTGCCACGTGTCTAGCAAGGGGGTACAAGAGTGATCCAGGAGTGGATCGCTGGACAGCGGTCAAAATAATCCTTAGAGGAATAAGGAAATGTTTCTCGATTAGGGAGGTGATAAAGAGTTCGGTGTAAAGGGTTACGTTGATGCAAGCTTTAATACCAATCCGGATGACTCTGAGTAGAGTTTCTCGGTTATGGAGGTGATAAAGAGTTCGGCGTAAAGGGTTACGTCGATGCAAGCTTTAACACCAATCCGGATGACTCTGAGTAGCAAACCGGATATGTATAGTGGAGCAGCCGTTTGGAATAGCTCCAAGTGGAGCATGTTAGCAACATCTACAATATGATATAAATATTTGCGAAGTACACGCGGATCTGAATGTTGCAGACCCGTTGACTAAAACCTCTCTCACATGCAAAACATGATCAAACCCCAGAAATAATTGGGTGTTAATCACATGGTGATGTCAACTATATTATTGACTCTAGTGCAAGTGGGAGACTATTGGAAATATGCCCTAGAGGCAATAATAAATTAGTTATTACCATATTTCCCTGTTCATGATAATCGTTTATTATCCATGCTAGAATTGTATTGATCGGAAACTCAAATACATGTGTGGATACATAGACAACAACGTGTCCCTAGTGAGCCTCTATCGGACTAGCTCGTTGATCAAAGATGGCTATGGTTTCCTAGCCATGGACATGAGTTGTCATTTGATAACGGGATCACATCATTAGGAGAATGATGTGATGGACAAGACCCAAACTATGAACGTAGCATATGATCGTGTCAAGTTTATTGCTATTGTTTTCTGCATGTCAAGTATATGTTCCTATTACCATGAGATCATGCAACTCACTGACATTGGAGGAGTACCTTGTGTGTACCAAACATCACAACGTAACTGGGTGACTATAAAGGTGCTCTACAGGTATCTCCGAGGGTGTCTGTTGAGTTGGCATGAGACTAGGATTTGTCACTCCGTATGACGGAGAGGTATCTCAGGGCCCACTCGGTAATACAGCATCACAATGAGCTTGCAAGCAATGCGACCAATGAGTTAGTCACGAGATCTTGTATTACGAAACAAGTAAAGAGACTTGCCGGTAACAAGATTGAACTAGGTATGGTGATACCGACGATCGAATCTCGGGCAAGTAACATACCGATAGACAAAGGGAACTGAATACGGGATTAGCTGAATCCTTGACATCGAGGTTCGACCGATAAGATCTTCGTAGAATATGTGGGAACCAATATGGGCATCCAGGTCCCGCTATTGGTTATTGACCGTAGAGGTGTCTCGGTCATGTCTGCATAGTTCTCGAACCCGCAGGGTCTACACACATAACGTTTGGTGACGATATAAGTATAGTTGAGTCATTATGGTGGTTACCGAAGGTTGTTCGGAGTCCCGGATGAGATCCCGGACATGATGAGAAACTCCGGAATGGTCCGGAGGTTAAGATTGATATATTGGACGAAGGGTATTGGAGTCCGGAAGTGTTCCGGGGGTACCGGGTAATGACCAGCATGACCGAAAGGGGTTTCAGGAGGCCCCGACAAGTGTTGGGGGGCCTCATGGGCCTAGAGGAGGGGGCACACCAGCCCACTAAGTGGTTGTGCGCCCCAAGCCCCCTTCCCACATTGCTTGAGGAGGTGGGGCGCCTCCCTAGGGTTGCCCCCACTTGCCTTGGGGGCCAAGGCACCTAGGTGGAGGGGCCAAAACCCATCTAGGGTTTCCCTTTGTTGGCCGCCGCCCCCTAGATTGGATCTAGGGGCGCCCCTCCTCCTCCCTCCCCCCTATATATAGAGAGGTGGAGAGAGGGCAGCCACACCCATACGCATCTATACGTGCCACGGTGCTGCCTCTCCTCTCCCTCGCATCCCTCTTCCTCTCTGTAGTGCTTAGCGAAGCTTTGCTGAGATTCCGCCACCACCACCGCCACCATGCCGTCATGCTGCCGGAGGACTCGAGCTACTACTTCACCATCGCTCGCTAGATCAAGGAGGTGAAGGTATCATCAAGCCGTACGTGTGTTGAAGGTGGAGGTGCCGACCGTTCGGCACTTGGATCGGGAGTTCGCGGGACGGATCATGATTGGATCGCGAAGACGTTCGACTACATCAACCGCGTTTCTTAACGCTTCCGCCTAGATATCTACAAGGGTATGTAGATCCAATCTCTCCTCTCGTAGATGGTCATCTCCTAGATTGGATCTTGGTGAGAGTAGGAATTTTTTTGTTTCCCTGCAACGTTCCCCAATAGTTCGGGCCACCGCGAGGCGTAAAACCCTACTCCTGCTTTGGTGGATTGATGAATGGACCGGGGTGGAGACGCAGCGCTCTAGCCCGGCAAGGTCACCTCGGGATGAGAGCAGCTATGCGCGTATGAGCGTACAGGGGTCCGAATCCTTTCTAAGGTTGCCCCGGCCCTCCTTTTATAGGTCAAGGGGTCACCACAATGGCAAATCAGTCATTACTGTAACACCCCCGGTGATTAGCAACAGTAATCACTTTTGATAATGACATGTTAGCATGATAAACAGTGCATAATCATCATTTGCATCATATTGCATTTCAACTCCTAAGTCAAATTCAAATTTAAATGAAAGTGAAATAGAAAAGTTGTCCAACATAAAAACTAAAATGTTCAGTAAATAACAAATATTGCAGAGACCATTCTAAAATTGTAACCAACATTTGATAAATTAATTAGGTGACCCAAACCTCTTTTAATAGTGGCTGAAAATAATATCTACAAGCCTTTTAATTAATCTAAAACAATTATGAAATGATATTTTGCCCAAACTAGTTTTTGGTGTTTGGGTATAGTGCACTGGTATTTAAGGACTAGCTCACACTTTTTACAAAATCCATTTGGGGCCTAAACAATTAACAGAACAGAAAAGAAAAAGAAACAGAAAAGAGAAAAAGGAAAAGGCCTAAATGATCTACTGTACACTCGGCCTGCTTGCTACAGCGCCGGCCCAGCCCGTCCTCGCACCGTCCCCCACCTCTCGCACTGCTCCTCGCCTCGCTGTCGAACACCCTGCGCGCGCCGCACGCACGCACCCGGCCCCCCCTCTCCCCCTGCTCGACAATGCGCCGCGCCCGCCGCGACGATAAGGGCAAGCCCCGCAGCCCTCTGGTGCCTCCCTCGCCCCACTCTTTCCCCTCCCTCGCTCGCTTGCCGCCATGGCCGACGCAGCCATCGCCATTGCTCCCTCGCCCGCATAGCCACCGCCTCTGCCTCGCCACTGCGACGTGCCCATGAGCTCCGCCGTGCTCCTCTACGCCTCCTTCGCTGGGGAACCAAAGCCGAGCGCCCTGCATCGCCCCCATGTCGCCGTCTTCTTCCTCGGATCCCCGCCACCGTTCGCCGTCGATTCCGGCTACTCCAGGCCTTCCCCGAGCCCACTTTGAACGGCTACGCCCCACTGTGAGCTCCTGCTCCTCCTCTCCCTCTCCATTAGCTCGCTAGCGTACCGTAGCCACCGCTCCGCATTCGGCCGAACCCTCCGCCGCCTGGCCTCGTCGCCGGCGTGGCCACGGCGACCATTTGGTCATGTGCTGCTTCCCATCTGCTTCGCCGCGTCGCATAGACCCCGCCTAGCTCCTCACAACGCTTGGACGCGCGCCGTTTGGTCGATCCCGTAGCTCGCCCGAGAACCTCGCCGCCGACGAGCTCCTGGCGCTCAGCTCTGGCCTCCCCAGCACCCTGCACCGCCGCCATTCGACGCGCGACGATGAGCCGCGTCGAATCCAACCTACCCCAGCCCCTGAGACCCGCCATAGGCAAAACCCGAGCCAGGCCCGACTCGCGCCGCCGCGTTTCGGCTCGCTGGAGCTACTCCGGCGCGTCGTCGGCCAACGCCGACGTGGCACTGGCGGGTCCCGCCCTGTGCCACTGACTGTGGGGCCCCGCGGGCCCCGTTAACCCCGCTGACCGGGGTTAACGCTGATGTGGCCGCCCTGTCTCACTGACATGTGGGGCCCGGTCGCTTAATTAAATTTAAATAAATAGAAAATCTGTTAATTAGTTATTTAAACAATAATCAATCACTGACTGCTGGGCCCCACCTATTAATTAACTCAGATAATTAAATTAACCTCTCTGATTAAGCCACAGTGTATGACATGTGGGTCCCACCTGTCAGGTTTGACTCTGGTCAGCCAGAGTTGACCGCTGACATCATGCTTAGGTCATGCTGATGTCATCGCAACACTGTTTCGGATAATGTTGCTTTAAATAATTAAATAAATTCCAGAAATTAATAAAAACTTTAGAAAATCATATTAAATAAACCGTAACTCTGATGAAAATAATTTATATATGAAACTTGCTCAGAATTTCGATACGAACCCGAATATGTCCTCCGTATTCCCGTCAGACGCCCGTAGCTATAAGAACATTGAACTTTTAGACCATTTTCAGTAAATGAATAGTGCCCAACTTTAATTAAATAAATCCAAATAAATTCCTAAATTAACTAAATCATTTAATTAGGCAGTAGAACACCCCGGCATATCATTTAGGCATGTCATACATATTGTTTGCATTATTGCCATGAATTTATTAATTCTCTCCCCCTCCTCTCTCTCGATAGACGCTGAGACCGACGGCGCTGCACCAGGATATGACTACTCTACCGACGAGCAGCCCGTTGACGACCTTCCCCTCTTGCCAGAGCAACCAGGCAAGCCCCCCCCTTGAGCATTCCAGATATCACCCATTCTTTTCTCCTGCTTGCATTAGATTTTGCTACTGTTAATGTATGCTCCTATTCTGATGCATAGCCTGCTGTTGTAACCTGTTCATTGCTACCTTACCTGCCTATGATAAACTGTTTAGTTTAGGTTGGAATGAACCATCAGTGACCCCACCACTTTTCCCTTGTTGCCCCTGCTTGATCATCGACGACCCGATCAACGTGATCGTCGACCAGGGACCGACACCTCACTTCACACCCCCTTAGTTGTACGACTCTGCATAATTATTATCGAGTGTCGAGGGTGATACCTCGTAACGCACTCACGATGAATACTCTGCAGTGTAGCTGTTCGGTCGTGGTCATCGAGGGTGATTCCTCCTTCTCCACTTCCGATACGACTCTGTCGTGCAACCCTCAGTGTGAACCTCGAGGGTGATACCTCATACGTTCACCCTGATGATTTCGTCGAGTGGAATCCTCCGAGGGTGATTCCTCGGGTTTCCCCTTTGATGTTATGACCACACGATTACTTGACCTCTGTTACAGGCGGGTCCACCCTGGTGGGTACCCGCTGGGGATATATGATTTTCGGGTGTGCCGGAAGGGCACTCGAGTGTGACATTGTGGCGGAGCATCAGAGACTCTGATTGTCTCCGCGTGATACTAATTGAGCCTATTGGATTTGGGTGTGTGATCTGAGTGGGTCGACGTGCCCTATACGCACTACCACCACGCGGGATAATGGTTATGGGACCCTCTGCGAAGTACGTTTCTCCGAAAGCTCGTCTGACGTCACGATTCACCGTGCGGGCTGATTGTCGGGATTGGGCTGGATACTTCACTGACGAGTTCAGTGTCGCGCCTGCACCCCGGCCAGTCTCGCAACGCGCAGGGTGCCCAGGGCGATGGCCCGAGACCTCTGGGTGCATAGGTTAGTCCGGCGTGCTGACCTCTCTGCCGAGCCTAGGTAGAGCGCTGCTTTGTGTTGATCTTCCGAGGACGGGCATTACCCAGCAAGTGTGTCCGGCCAGAGTTGATCGAGTGTGTTGGGTAACAGTAGTGCACCCCTGCAGGGATGAATCTTCTATCGATAGCCGGTCCTACGGTAAAGGACGCTCAGTTTGTGTATCCCGATCTACGACTTAAACTGGATACTTGTTACTTAATTGAAGCTTCGGGATCGCTTTCTCGCTTGGGAGTCGAGGAAGGATCTTTAAGCTGTACTTCAACATGTTTGCTAAATAAAATGCTATTCTACTCTCTTCTACTGCTGCAAGATGATGGCCTTGTGAAGATGTTTGAAGATGCTAGTCTTCGATAGGACTAGGCCTTCTCCCTATTCTGGCATTTCTGCAGCCCAGTCCACCTATACAGCTTTTCTCCATTGATAATGTTGCATATGTAGTATAGATCCTCGCTTGCTGAGTACTTCGGATGAGTACTCACGGTTGCTTTACTTTCTCTTTTCCCCATATACCCCACCTTGATGATACAACAGACGATGGAGTCCTAGAGCCAGATGCCACCACTGGAGCTTACTACCAGGAGGGTCCAGAGGGTACTTACTACTGGATCGAGCCAGATGACCAGGAGTAGGATCGGAGGCTCCCAGGCAGGAGGCCAACGCCTTTCGATCTAGTGTCGCTGTTTGTGCTAGCCTTCTTAAGGCAAAACTTGTCTAACTATGTCTGTACTCAGATAATATTTGTATGACTGACTTATGTATTCAGATCTTCGGATCCCTGGTCTGTAATATTGTGGACCTCCGTTTAAATTGTGTTAGAGTTGTGTTGTGATATCTTCCCGTGAGTCCCTGTGCTTGATCGTACACGTTTGCGTGTATGATTAGTGTACGATTGAGTCGGGGGCGCCACAAGTTGGTATCAGAGCGACTGCCTGTAGGAAGCCCCCTTCCAATTCCTTGGCCAAAGTTGAGTCTAGAACCGAAAAACTAATTTACTAACTTGGTTGTGTGGCTTACGGGCCCACGTCGCCAACTGGGTGGTATTAGGATCTTTTATTCCTCGTCTATACTCTGGGACTCTGATCTCTCTTCTACTCGGATTAAATAAATTTTACTAATGCCGACACTTAGGATCTCGTAAATCCCATCTACCCGGAGAGCTGGATGTCTGTGCGATTTCCCTGTCATTGATCTGATTAGTCTGATAATCATTTTCCTTTCCATTGTTTTGTTTAACCTTTCTCTCCGAGTTGTGTTAAACTTCTCATTGTCATTTGACCAATCTGAATTTCCTCTGTTTCAGATGGACCGTTTGTTTGCACCGCGTCCTACGACACAGCTTGTGCTTCGCACTTGGGCTCGTAATACCCCTGGGTTTCCAGCTGTCCTGATCGCTCTCATGACCAGACTTGGCTACCGTTGGTATCCCGAGTACTTGGTTTATGAAGTTTACCGCGAGTTCAACCAGGAACAGTACTATGCTGAAGTTCGGATTTATGATCAGCAGAACAACTCAGACACCGAGCTACACCTTTTTCACGGATTAGGCGTGACGATTGAGATGGCAGTCCATGATGCCGCCTACTCTGCTGTCGTACGTCTCCGAGGAGAGCACAATGCTAACTTGGATGATACTGTGTTTCGGTACATTCCGTATGCACCTGTTGGAGATGCTACTGGATACTACACAGCTATCTGTGCCCCGTACGAGTCTCGACGCTACGACCCGCAGGTTCTGATTCAGTGCACTCAGGCTCTGGATCGCACTGTTCAGGCTCTTGCCGTCGAGTTGTTCGCCACTCGAGCACGCTACTACGAGGCTATGACACAGTTGCTACCAGCTGTTCGTGCAGGGATACATCCGAAGTATGTTCTTTACCCACGCAGGGCCGAGATGCCGCCAGGTATTGATTGGCCTGCAGTGGGAGGTCACACGCCTGCACGTGGACCTCTTCTTACAGTTCGAGGCCGGGTTCTGCATCAGAGTGCACATGGAGCACAGGATCCTACCGCGATGAACATTCGTCGTCCGCACTTGCAGTTACCCCGTTTCAGTGGTTTTCTCCGACGTTGATGTAGCCTTTGCTATGTCACGTTCTGTACTTCCTTACCGCGTGCCTGCGTGCCGCCTAGTGTGTCTCTAGTTTTTCAATTTGCGCCGTTATGCTGCCCGATTTTAACCGACTGTGTATGGATCTGTATGTCTTAATCGACTACTGTTATGTATCTGTTACACTACTTAAATTGTTGTCGAGTTACATCATGTTTGGCACTAAACGCTCGCAATTGCTTTTACTAAACTACCCCCTGTTGATACTTAGCAGGATGGTTAGACCAGGTGGTCGTGGTCGTGCCCCTGAACGTCCACCACCGCCAGACTATATGGCGGCTATGATGCAACAGTTTGAGCTTAACCGCCAGTTCATGGTTGGAATCATGGCTCAGTTTCCGCATCAGAACAACCAGAACCAAAACCCAGCTTCAATAACTTTGATAGAGTTTACGCGACTCAACCCAACGCAGTTCCGCAACTCAGACAAACCCCTGGATGCCAATGACTGGCTCCGCGACATCACTCACGAGATGGAGTCTGCTAATGTCACCCCTGCCAACTACGTCAACTTCGCGGCCTTTTTCTTAAAGGGCCCCGCTGCTCAATGGTGGGACACACACAAGCGTACTCTGCCTATTGGAACAGTCATCACCTGGTATGAGTTCCAGGCTGCTTTCCGTACATGTTATATCCCTCAAGCAATTATGGAACGCATGAAGACCCAGTTCCGTAACCTCACTCAGGGCAACAAGACCGTCGAAGCTTATCAGCGGGAATTTCTAGACCTCTCCCGCTATGCTGAAGAAGACATCGCTACAGATGCACGCAGACAAGAGAAGTTCCGTAATGGACTACACCCCGACCTCAAGCTTGCACTAGCTGCTCAAGACTTCAATGACTTTTCAACTCTGACGAACAAGGCTATTCTTGTTGAGACCGCTCAGATGGAATACAAGGACTCGCAGAAGCGCTATCGTGATGCTGGCTCATCTTCGGGCTCAGCATCGAAGCATCGAGTTTGGATCCCCAACAATGCATTCCGTTCCAATGCCTCTACGCAAAAGAACAACTATGCTGCACCACGTCTGCCTCCTCCACCACCGAGGCAGCCAAAAGCTCAAGCTATTCAAAACAATGCTCCTCTTCGTCCTGAAGATGGTCTGTGCTTCAAGTGCCGCAAACCAGGACACCAGGCTAAAGACTGCCGCCAGAATCAGAATCAGTTAGCCTTTCCTCGTGCTGGTCGTGGCAATGGTCGTGGCAACAACCAGACCCGCAACTATAATACTGGGTCTGCTGCACATGGTCGTGGACACGCTTACAACATTGACATTGAAGAAGTCCAGGATCAACCTGCTACTGTGATGTGTACCCTTCTTGTTAACTCAGTACCTGCTTCTGTTTTATTTGATTCAGGAGCATCACATTCATTCATCTCTGGAAAATTTGCATTGATGCATGGCATTCGATATGTGAAAATGCATACTCCGTTAGTCATTAAAACTCCCGGAGGTCACTGTCATGCTGACGTAATAGCACTTGACGTTACCGTCGAAATTAAAGGATTGGAATTCCTTGCATCGCCCATCGTCTTGAAGTCTTCCACCATAGACCTCATTCTTGGAATGGATTGGTTGAAAGCTCACATTGCTTCGATCAATTGTGCCACTAAAGTCGTCCAACTTCTTCACCCCACCGAAGAGATAGTGAACTATACCGCCCGCATTACACGGGATGCTGAAGCTCAGATATATGCTCTGAATGCTTTGAACGCCTCACCTCTGGAAGGGATCGAGAACGTTCCTGTCGTTCGAGATTTTCCAGACGTCTTTCCAGAAGAACTTCCAGGAATACCCCCGGCTAGAGCTGTCGAGTTCGTCATCGACTTGAAGCCTGGCACCGTCCCTATTGCCAAGCGACCTTATAAGATGCCTCCGCATCACCTACTCGAGCTTAAGGAAGAAATCGACAAGTCACTTAAAAGTGGTTTCATCCGCCCCAGTTCCTCCGCTTGGGGAGCACCTTCACTCTTCGTTAAGAAGAAGGATGGAACTAACCGTTTGGTTCAGGATTATCGGCCCATTAACCAAGCCACAATCCAGAATAAATACCCACTGCCCCGGATCAATGATCTTTATGATCAACTCGCTGGATCGTCGGTGTTCTCTAAACTTGACCTGAGGTTGGGTTATCACCAGATCCGTGTCCGTGAAGAGGATATTCCCAAGACTGCATTCGTCACTCGATATGGCTCCTATGAATACACCGTCATGTCATTTGGCCTAACGAATGCTCCAGCAACTTTCTCCCGTCTGATGAATTATATATTCATGGATTACCTCGACAAATTCGTTGTGGTTTATTTGGATGATATCCTTATCTATTCTAAGAATAAAGAAGAACATGCTGAACACCTCCGTTTGATACTAGAAAGGCTTCGAGAACACCAGTTGTATGCCAAGTATTCCAAATGTGAATTTTGGCTTTTTGAAGTAACTTACCTTGGTCATGTAATTTCCAAGGATGGAATTGCTGTTAACCCCGAACGAGTTCAGGCTATTCTTGACTGGACTCCACCGAAGAATGTCAAGCAAGTCAGAAGTTTTCTCGGACTTGCAAGTTATTGCCGTCGATTCGTTGAGAACTTTTCCAAGATTGCAAAACCATTGACAAATCTGCTTCACAAAGGTGTTAAATTTGAGTGGACAGAAAAATGTCAAGAAAGCTTTCAGACACTAAAAGATAAATTGACATCTGCCCCAGTATTAGCACCCCCGGATTCCCAAAAGGATTTCATGATATACTGCGATGCCTCCCGTCAAGGATTAGGCTGTGTCCTAATGCAAGAACGCAAGGTGATTACTTATGCCTCCCGACAATTGCGTCCTCATGAAGAAAATTACCCAGTGCACGATCTCGAACTTTCTGCGGTTATTTATGCCCTGAAGCTATGGCGACATTACCTTCTCGGTAACCGTTGCGAGATATATACGGATCATCAAAGTTTGAAGTATTTATATACTCAACCGGATCTGAACCTTCGTCAACAAAGATGGCTCGAGACAATTGCCGATTATGATATGAATATCTCATACACCCCTGGCAAGGCAAATGTAATGGTCGATGCTTTGAGCCGCAAGGCTTATTGTAGCAACCATATGGTTCAGGAATCACAACCTCTTCTTTATGAAGAGTTTCGTAAATTGAACCTCCATATTGTTCCACAGGGTTATCTCAATACCCTCGTTCTCGAACCAGATTTAGAACACAACATCAAAACTATGCAACGGTATGACTCTGAAGTTGAAAGGATCAAGCGATACCTTGAAAAAGGAAAACCGTCGGAGTTCCATCTTGATAATGATGGGATCCTATTTTTCCAACACCGTCTCTTCGTACCTAAGTTCAAAGATGAGAGGGAACACGTTATGATGGAAGCTCATGACACTCCTCTGTCAATTCATCCTGGTAGCACAAAGATGTACCGTGACATTTGTCAGAGATACTGGTGGCCTAATATGAAGCGAGACATTGCTCGTTATGTTTCTGAGTGTGACGTTTGCCGCCGCGTTAAAGCTCAACATCAAAGGCCCGCAGGAACTCTGCAACCCCTTACAATTCCTGAATGGAAATGGGCCAAGGTCCAAATGGATTTCATTACTGGTTTTCCCAAATCCCAGAAGGGTAATGATGCTATATTTGTCGTCATTGACCGATTCTCCAAGGTTGCTCACTTTCTACCAGTTAAGGAGACAATCACTGCTAGCCAGTTAGCAGACTTGTATGTTTCCCGAATTGTGTCACTCCACGGTGTTCCGTTGGAGATCAGTTCTGATCGTGGCAGCCTCTTGACCTCCAGATTCTGGAATAGTTTCCAAGAAGCTATGGGAACACATCTGTCGTTCAGTACCGCTTTTCACCCTCAGTCACAGGGTCAAGTTGAACGAGTTAATCAAGTGCTCGAAGATATGCTTCGAGCTTGTGTCATCTCCTTCGGTAAGAAATGGGAGGAATCTGTCCCGTATGCCGAATTCTCTTACAACAATAGCTATTAGGCTAGTCTGAAGATGGCACCGTTCGAAGTTCTATACGGTCATAAGTGTCGAACCCCTCTGAATTGGTCAGAAACTGGGGAACGCTCACTCGTCGGACCGGACATTATTCAGCAAGCAGAAGATCAAGTCCGCATTGTCCGTGAACATTTGAAAACTGCTCAGTCTTGTCAGAAGAGCAACTATGACTGAAAGCACCAGGAAATGGTCTATCAACCTGGCGAGCAAGCTTACCTCCGCGTCACTCCATTGAAAGGCACTCATAGGTTCGGAATCAAAGGCAAGTTAGCTCCTCGCTACATTGGCCCGTTCCGTATTCTTGCCCGTCGAGGAGAAGTGGCATATCGATTGCAGTTGCCGCCTAATCTTTCTCAAGTACATGATGTTTTTCATGTATCCCAACTCCGTCGCTGCTTCAAGGATCCTATTCGAGCTGTGGATCATGAAGTGCTTGAATTACGGGAAGATCTGTCTTATCCAG
Source organism: Thinopyrum elongatum (assembly GCA_011799875.1). Lineage (NCBI taxonomy): Eukaryota > Viridiplantae > Streptophyta > Magnoliopsida > Poales > Poaceae > Thinopyrum > Thinopyrum elongatum. Next base: position 306,868,496 of record CM022301.1, read on the forward strand.
AATATCCCATCCGTGTTCTTGATGAAACTGAACGTCGGACTCGTCAAAAGTCAATCAAATTCCTCAAGGTTCAGTGGTCAAATCATTCTGAAGATGAGGCCACTTGGGAACGCGAGGATCGTCTTCGTGAAGAATACCCCTCTTTCTTTCAGTCTTCCTCTTAATTCTCGGGACGAGAATTCTTAATAGATGAGGAGAATTGTAACACCCCCGGTGATTAGCAACAGTAATCACTTTTGATAATGACATGTTAGCATGATAAACAGTGCATAATCATCATTTGCATCATATTGCATTTCAACTCCTAAGTCAAATTCAAATTTAAATGAAAGTGAAATATAAAAGTTGTCCAACATAAAAACTAAAATGTTCAGTAAATAACAAATATTGCAGAGACCATTCTAAAATTGTAACCAACATTTGATAAATTAATTAGGTGACCCAAACCTCTTTTAACAGTGGCTGAAAATAATATCTACAAGCCTTTTAATTAATCTAAAACAATTATGAAATGATATTTTGCCCAAACTAGTTTTTGGTGTTTGGGTATAGTGCACTGGTATTTAAGGACTAGCTCACACTTTTTACAAAATCCATTTGGGGCCTAAACAATTAACAGAACAGAAAAGAAAAAGAAACAGAAAAGAGAAAAAGGAAAAGGCCTAAATGATCTACTGTACACTCGGCCTGCTTGCTACAGCGCCGGCCCAGCCCGTCCTCGCACCGTCCCCCACCTCTCGCACTGCTCCTCGCCTCGCTGTCAAACACCCTGCGCGCGCCGCACGCACACACCCGGCCCCCCCTCTCCCCCTGCTCGACAACGGGTCGCGCCCGCCGCGAGGATAAGGGCAAGCCCCGCAGCCCTCTGGTGCCTCCCTCGCCCCACTCTTTCCCCTCCCTCGCTTGCTTGCCGCCATGGCCGACACAGCCATCGCCATTGCTCCCTCGCCCGCGTAGCCACTGCCTCTGCCTCGCCACTGCGACGTGCCCACGAGCTCCGCCGTGCTCCTCTACGCCTCCTGCGCTGGGGAACCGAAGCCGAGCGCCCTGCATCGCCCCCATGTCGCCGTCTTCTTCCTCGGATCCCCGCCACCGTTCGCCGTCGATTCCGGCTACTCCAGGCCTTCCCCGAGCCCACTTTGAACGGCTACGCCCCACTGTGAGCTCCTGCTCCTCCTCCCCCTCTCCATTAGCTCGCTAGCGTACCGTAGCCGCCGCTCCGCGTTCGGCCGAACCCTCTGCCGCCTGGCCTCGTCGCCGGTGTGGCCACGGCGACCATTTGGTCATGTGCTGCTGCCCATATGCTTCGCCGCGTCGCATAGACCCCGCCTAGCTCCTCACAACGCTTGGACGCGCGCCGTTTGGTCGATCACGTAGCTCGCTCGAGAACCTCGCCGCCGACGAGCTCCTGGCGCTCAGCTCCGGCCTCCCCAGCACCCCGCACCGCCGCCATTCGACGCGCGACGACGAGCCGCGTCGAACGCAACCTACCCCAGCCCCTGAGACCCGCCATAGGCAAAACCCGAGCCAGGCCCGACTCGCGCCGCCGCGTTTCGGCTCGCCGAAGCTACTCTGGCGCGTCGCCGGCCACCGCCGACGTGGCACTGGCGGGTCCCGCCCTGTGCCACTGACTGTGGGGCCCCGTGGGTCCCGTTGACCCCGCTGACCGGGGTCAACGCTGACATGGCCGCCCTGTCTCACTGACATGTGGGGCCCGGTCGCTTAATTAAATTTAAATAAATAGAAAATATGTTAATTAGTTATTTAAACACTAATCAGTCACTGACTGCTGGGCCCCACCTGTTAATTAACTCAGAGAATTAAATTAACCTCTCTGATTAAGCCACAGTGTATGACATGTGGGTCCCACCTGTCAGGTTTGACTCTGGTCAGCCAGAGTTTACCGCTGACGTCATGCTTAGGTCATGCTGATGTCATCGCAACACTGTTTCGGATAATGTTGCTTTAAATAATTAAATAAATTCCAGAAATTAATAAAAATTTTAGAAAATCATATTAAACAAACCGTAACTCCGATGAAAATAATTAATATATGAAACTTGCTCAGAATTTCGATACGAACCCGAATACGTCCTCCGTATTCCCGTCAGACGCCCACATCTATAAGAACATTGAACTTTTAGACCGTTTTCAGTAAATGAACAGTGCCCAACTTTAATTAAATAAATCCAAATAAATTCCTAAATTAACTAAATCATTTAATTAGGCAGTAGAACACCCCGGCATATCATTTAGGCATGTCATACATATTGTTTGCATTATTGCCGTGAATTTATTGTTTCTCTCCCCCTCCTCTCTCTCGATAGACGCTGAGACCGACGGCGCTGCACCAGGATACGACTACTCTACCGACGAGCAGCCCGTTGACGACCTTCCCCTCTTGCCAGAGCAACCAGGCAAGCCCCCCCCCCCTTGAGCATTCCAGATATCGCCCATTCTTTTCTCCTGCTTGCATTAGATTTTGCTACTGTTAATGTATGCTCCTATTCTGATGCATAGCCTGCTGTTGTAACCTGTTCATTGCTACCTTACCTGCCTATGATAAACTGTTTAGTTTAGGTTGGAATGAACCATCAGTGACCCCACCACTTTTCCCTTGTTGCCCCTGCTTGATCATCGAGGACCCGATCAACGTGATCGTCACCAGGGACCGACACCTCACTTCACACCCCCTTAGTTGTACGACTCTGCATAATTATTATCGAGTGTCGAGGGTGATACCTCGTAACGCACTCACGATGAATACTCTGCAGTGTAGCTGTTCGGTCGTGGTCATCGAGGGTGATTCCTCCTTCTCCACTTCCGATACGACTCTGTCGTGCAACCCTCAGTGTGAACCTCGAGGGTGATACCTCATACGTTCACCCTGATGATTTCGTCGAGTGGAATCCTCCGAGGGTGATTCCTCGGGTTTCCCCCTTGATGTTATGACCATACGATTACTTGACCTCTGTTACAGGCGGGTCCACCCTGGTGGGTACCCGCTGGGGATATATGATTTTCGGGTGTGCCGGAAGGGCACTCGAGTGTGACATTGTGGCGGAGCATCAGAGGCTCTGATTGTCTCCGCGTGATACTAATTGAGCCTATTGGATTTGGGTGTGCGATCTGAGTGGGTCGACGTGCCCTATACGCACTACCACCACGCGGGATAATGGTTATGGGACCCTCTGCGAAGTACGTTTCTCCGAAAGCTCGTCTGACGTCACGATTCACCGTGCGGGCTGATTGTCGGGATTGGGCTGGATACTTCACTGACGAGTTCAGTGTCGCGCCTGCACCCCGGCCAGTCTCGCAACGCGCAGGGTGCCCAGGGCGATGGCCCGAGACCTCTGGGTGCATAGGTTAGTCCGGCGTGCTGACCTCTCTGCCGAGCCTAGGTAGAGCGCTGCTTTGTGTTGATCTTCCGAGGACGGGCATTACCCAGCAAGTCTGTCCGGCCAGAGTTGATCGAGTGTGTTGGGTAACAGTAGTGCACCCTGCAGGGATGAATCTTCTATCGATAGCCGGTCCTACGGTAAAGGACGCTCAGTTTGTGTATCCCGATCTACTACTTAAACTGGATACTTGTTACTTAATTGAAGCTTCGGGATCGCTTTCTCGCTTGGGAGTCGAGGAAGGATCTTTAAGCTGTACTTCAACATGTTTGCTAAATAAAATGATATTCTACTCTCTTCTACTGCTGCAAGATGATGGCCTTGTGAAGATGTTTGAAGATGCTAGTCTTCGATAGGACTAGGCCTTCTCCCTATTCTGGCATTTCTGCAGCCCAGTCCACCTATACAGCTTTTCTCCATTGATAATGTTGCATATGTAGTATAGATCCTCGCTTGCTGAGTACTTCGGATGAGTACTCACGGTTGCTTTACTTTCTCTTTTCCCCATATACCCCACCTTGATGATACAACAGACGATGGAGTCCTGGAGCCAGATGCCACCACTGGAGCTTACTACCAGGAGGGTCCAGAGGGTACTTACTACTGGATCGAGCCAGATGACCAGGAGTAGGATCGGAGGCTCCCAGGCAGGAGGCCAACGCCTTTCGATCTAGTGTCGCTGTTTGTGCTAGCCTTCTTAAGGCAAAACTTGTCTAACTATGTCTGTACTCAGATAATATTTGTATGACTGACTTATGTATTCGGATCTTCGGATCCCTGGTCTGTAATATTGTGGACCTCCGTTTAAATTGTGTTAGAGTTGTGTTGTGATATCTTCCCGTGAGTCCCTGTGCTTGATCGTACACGTTTGCGTGTATGATTAGTGTACGATTGAGTCGGGGGCGCCACAATTACGTACTGATTGGATGGCAAACAGTGCTATCATACCTAACTCTGTAGATAGGACAAGGCACATTAAATGCACCGCTTAGTGTCACATCGTGGGTGTAGCCCGGCAAGCCTTGCCGTGCCATTCAGCCACCTCTTTGCCTGCCCACGTGACACGTCTCCTGGACCGGTGTCATTTAGGGGTGTTCTTCCTCAGAAATGGCCTGCCACGTACCAAATAACGGCCACTTAATCACTTGGGGGCTTGACACCGCACCGATAGGTGACTTGTGTTGCTGTGAGGTGGAGCGGTGGAGCCTTGGCGGGGTAATCCGCCCTCGGCGTGCCCGGCAAGCCTGCCGGGGGAGTCGTGAGACTTGTCTCTGGGACGACCTCGACCTAACCAGGCTCGCCTGCCGGGCAAGGAAGGTTTCCCCTTGGTGAGATCTTGCTCCTTTGGTTTGTCTTGGTCTTCTTGATCCGCCCTTTGACTTCTCAAAGAGCTATATATTCAGCTTGGCCTTGTCTTGGATGCTTGGTGCTGTTGTGGTGGAGGCCTGCCGTCCGTGCACAAGTCAGGGGAAACATACACCCCTGTTTGTGTACCCCGACACATGTCTTTATCGACTGGAACGACAATGCAATAGTACAATAAGAATTAAGGCCACGACGACGTGATCGCAGTGGTGATTACAGGAGGCAAGAAGAAAGATGCATCCATCAATAACCTTCTCCTCCTCGACTCGGTGCGCCGGGCCACCGACCAGCGGCTGAGGAGCGGCGGCTTTTATGGCGAGGTCAAGGTGCTTCTCAACAAAGGCTTCCAGCCAGTTGACGAAGGCCAACATCGTAGCGTCCTCACCGACCTTGTAGATGCCTATGTACACGACTTCCTCGTACACGTGGATGTGTAGGTTGATGAATTCTTGCAGGGCGAGGCGCCCAGCGGCGAGCGCGACCTCGAGGTGGACATTCTTCGTTGCTTCGGCAGGCAGTCGCAGGGCCACCAGTGCTTGAAAGAATTTCTCACCGTGGAGGCCGATTAGGGTGGCAGGCAATGAGGAGCCTGGGCGCACAGGCTGGAGGAGTATGGCGATGTCGTCCGTGAGCTTCTTCACGATGGTGAACTTGTTGATGGTGGCAACGATCATCTTGTCCAACTGAGAGTCGTAGCTGGCGTCGACGATGGCCATGAACCAGCCGGTCGCCAACACCCTCTGGAGACGATCCTCGGTGCCATGCCGCAGGCCGGCGTCGTGGACCATCTGGCACAGCCGCTGGCCGGTCGATCGCATAACCGCCATGGGTCTGAAGTGAGCACTGTTGCGCTTAGTGTAGGTGCGTAGGTGCGTACAATGTGGTGGATGCATTGGAATGGAGGGGCACCTTTATATGAGTGCAAACTGCGTTGCATTCACATCGTGCTGCCTCCTTTCCGCGTCCTCCTCCCTACTTCCCTCAGCATGCTACTAATTGAAGGAGGATGCATCATTGGCCGTTCAACATTTTGGGAACCGCTACCCTCTCCCTTGTCTGCATTAAAGCCGTATCGAGAACTGTCCTGGTTTACTAATAGATTACTATCCATTTCTCAATTTATTTTTACCATCCTATGTTACTAGTAGCTGTCAAATCAAATAGTACCGCGACGCCCGCTGCATGCCCGGTTGAACACGCCTCCTTGCCTCCATCAAACACCTCCATTAAACCCGCATGCAAACCGAGAAACCTACTCCAGCCACACGTCCTTCCATGAGCAGGCCGGAATTAAATGCAATGCCGGCCGAGCTCCTCCCGTCCGCCCTCAGTTTAAACGAGGCCAGATGCCGTCCAAGCTCGTATCGTCTACCCTCTATTTAAACGAGGCCAGACGGCGGGCAAGAATCACACCCCTCCGCCGCTCCCCCATCTTCTCCTTCACCATTTTCTCCACTCTTCCGATGGCTTCCGAGGAGCTGTTCTCCGGCATACTAGCCAACTGGGTGGCCCGCTGAGCCCTCCGGATATGAGCGAGGCCGCTCGGTGCTTCACCTACCTCGCCTGGCCCGACGGAGCCAGTTGCCGCCCAAGCCGGCGCGTGGTTCAGCAACTCGCCACTCCAGTTCAGCTCGATGAGGAGTGTCGAGTTGCTCCACGCCGACACGGCGGTGAGCACAGCGACATAGGCATCATCACTGCCGTGTCGTACCGCGCCTCCTGTGTCTGCGATGTCCGCGCCTCCCGTGCCTGCGGCAGTGCCATGCAGGCAGAGATAGAAGCTGGGTGCGCGGAGAGCGATGAGTCGGTGGCCAGCTTCTCCGTGTCCGCCGCCATCATCGAGGAGAAGTAGAACACGGGAGGCCACCGACGCTTGGGTCCCATGAAGGCCACCGCTAAGGCGACGACTGCGTATACAGGTGGTCTCTTGGCTGCTTCGTCTCTTGTGAGGACCTTCGTCGACCCCGCAAGTGTCTGCCGGATATGAGTAAGACAAAGGGATCCGTGGGCAGCCATTTAGATTAGGTATTAATTTTACCACGAGAGCTGGATTAGTGCCGCTTAGTTCATGTAAATGTAATAAAATCCGTCATGTTTATATGAAGATCCGGCTTTTTTATACGAAATCTTTCATGCTTATATGAAACCAGTTCGTGTTTGCACGAATTTCCTCTGGTTGGTTAGAGTTGTGAAAATGTATGCCGCTGGCGTTGGATGTCGTCCTCCGTGGAAGGAAGCGGGAGGAAATTTGCCAGTTGCTGTTGGAGATGCTCTTATGCTAGAAATAATAGAGTCACGTCCAATCCATTTGAGTTAATTGCGTGTATGATTCTCCCTCTATAAAAACTTAATTGCATGTACAGCGTACATGACTTGCATGGTGGCTACAGATTCCTACAGAAAGTTAAAAGGAAACAAAGTCATCCTTAATCTTGTATTCTAAGTACTCTGTGGGTCCTGTCAGTACAGTAGCGAAAGAAGTATATATTAAAAAAATCTAAAATTTAAGACAAAATTCGAACTCAAGTCATCACGTTGCGAGCATCCGGCGCTAACCAGTCCACCAGATGTTCGTTGTGGACGATTCAAGAGATATATTTCTTTTTAAATAGTTACTACGATAATTGGTTTGAAGTGATATATTTTATGTCTACCCTGAATGATCTCAAATTCACTAGTAGTAACAAAGAAAAGGTTGCTTTGTTAATTAACAGAAAATAGGGTGCAAACTATCACATGAGGTCGGTAAAAACAAGGCACACCGGGTTCAGCGTCATCGTCACTACAGCTGTGCGCGCGCGAGAAATCTACATATTGAGGGGGGCTACAAAGAGAAAGACGTATCGAGTGTGTGTGACCGAGGCACAAAGACACAACTAGCTAGTGTGTGTGTGTTTGAGAGAGAAGCCAATGGATAGATTAAGGTCAAGATCAAGGTGTCACCTTCGGCTGTTCATTGTTGGGGGAGGGGGGGGGGGGGGGTGGGGAGGGGGAGGGAGAGAAGACGTACCGAGAGTGTGCGCGCGGTAGGCACAGAGGCACAACTAGCGAGTGTGTGTTGTGTGTGTGTGGTTTGAGAGAGAAGCCAGTAGATGAATTAGTATCAAGATCGAGTGGTCACCCTACTCCTTCGGTGTCGGGAAAAGTGTGTGTGTGTGTGGGGGGGGGTGCCAGTGACACTTGATATGGGAGAAGGAGTTTGTGTGTTACATATCTATATTAAGGGATAGGTAGATAGCATGTGTGCGAGGCATACTTAAAGCATCATGGAGATAAACAAGCGGTGTACATACAACTACCGGAAAAAAATGAAGAGAGAAACAATGTGTGCGCGGGTGTGTGTGTGTGTGTGTGTGTGTGTGAGAGAGAGAGAGAGAGAGAGAGAGAGAGAGAAATCTCAAAACAAAAGGTGCTCTGCTGGAATCCCATTTTATGTATTCATATGGTTCCGGGACTCGAGTTAACCATACGCATATCTGTGCGAGACATAGTTATACTTTGAGACATGAGTGGCGGTGGGTGGGCGGAATTAAAGGGGTGGGCATGTTCGACAGAGAGAGCGTATGTGTTTATGTGTGAGAGACTTGTAGGACGGGGTAGAAAGATGAATTCTAACCTTGACGGAGGGAGAGTAATACATGAAGTGCGCATGTGTGATTCCGATGCCCACGGAGAAACGAGATATGTATGCGTGTGAGAGAGATTGCATAATTCATTCACGTATCACTATCTAGTGATTGTGGACGTGCATCGCTTGAACATAATCAATATCTACTTCGTATCGTGGCCAAAGATACAATATCAATTCAACACTATAAAGATTGGACACTCACATATCACATTTTTTTTGAATAGTCTTTTCCAATTGTGCATGCCAAAGTTATAGTGATGTTTCTTCAAACAACCACTGTACTCATCATGTACATGCACCATTGTTAGTTTTGCATTCAAATTCATTAGTCCTGGATGATTTAAGGTTCTATTATGAAGTAATATATGTAATATTCATATATGAATTCAATGGGTACGCAATTTATGAAATGGATGCCATGTAATCATATGAGGTAGCAGTTTTAAATAGCGGACTACAATATCCATTTCTTTTTGTGCATCTATATTATCCATTTGTTACTGTGCAATATAATTAAAATTAACACGTCAATGCATTGTGTTTAAAATAAATAACCAATGGCACTAAATTATATATTTACACGAGAAATACATAGGCTGAGCGTTTGATCCGTTTTTTTGTGAACGCGCCTCTACACCCGTACGATTGGTCACGCCCGTGTGAACATCCAAGTTATCGGTGCATCATCCTGAGTTATTATCTTTTTTTCTGGGGTGGACTTCATACCAGTTATAACTGCTGACGTATGCCCCGTGTACACAGTCTCACATGACCTTCCCGCCAGCACTGTCCAAAATTAGTTGAAACTGGATACGAACAATCCCGCGGGCGGCAAAATCTCCCGCTTCCTTCTAAAATTCCTGCCACCTAGTCTTTAGCATGCGAAATTCCCCTTTTGTCCTTCGTGCATGGAGAACAATAGTTACAATACGGCCCTCATTTACATGATAGGTCGGGGTTGCTTTGGTAACTTCTGGTTCCCCCCACCACACGACACCCCCATTTCCTCTCCCCCTCCTGCAAAAACGACTACTCCACAACACCAGAGCATCTTACACCACGCCGTCCGTACTTCATCGGCCTTTCTACCCCTTCCATTTTGAAACCCTAGACTGCTCATCCACCGGCGTACCAGAGCCCATTCACTACCAGCATCGTCCACCTCGCCGGATCTGCTTCTGCGGCCGCATCTACCCCTCCCACCTCCCCTAGAAACAAGTAGACTGCTCATCCACCACTGTACCACAACCCATTCAGTGCCGGCCTTGTCCACGGTGCCGGATCTACTTCACCGGTACTCTCATCAACCGCAGCGCATCTGCATCGGCTCCTTCGTACTCCCCACCGGAGACGCTTCGTCCACACCCTGGAGCCGCCCCACCGACGCTCCCATCAATGGCCTCTGATCCTCTTCACCGACACCTTCTGAGGGAGTCATGGACTAAGGGGTCCTCGGGGCGACGGCCCATTGTACATGGGCCGGACTGGTGGAGCCGTACAATGGCAGGAGATCTATGAAGCCGTGGTGTGCCCTCCAAGTCAAGAAGGCGCAGGATATCTTTAAACCCATGTTGTAATATATCTTCGATAACCCTAACCCTATCGGTGTCTATATAAACCGAGGGTTTTTAGTCTTAGGGCTAGAGCTACATTCATCACCTCATCACCTTAGGGTTTAGCTCATACGGATCTCGAGGTAGATCTACTCTGTAAACCACATCATACATCCAATACAATCAAGCAGGACGTAGGGTATTACCTCTTCGAGAGGGCCTGAATCCCGGTAAACACTGTGTTTGTCGTCCCTTGTTCCCCATCGATCCTAGATCCACAGCTCGGGACCCCCTACCCTGAGGTCTACCGGTTTTGACATCGACATTGTTGCTTTCATTGAGAGTTTCGATGTTGGATCGCCAGAAGAATCGATGGCTCAACCAGTCGCTAGAGACCAGACCCGCGCCGAGGGTTTCCCCGCCCCCGATCATCTCTTCGTATTCGGAGGCGTGTTAGTGCGCGCCGATCCCACTAGTCGCCTCGACCAGATCGAAGGCTTCACCCTCGTTGAAGGGCTCATTGTTTCAGGGGCATCGACCCCAGGACCAGCAGACTTACAAAAATCTGGTATCTCTCAGTGTTCGGCCCTAAAGCCCGACTCCGACAGACCACCCACAAGATCTCCCGCCGAATCGCTGGAGTGTCTGGCACCCCCACGTGGCCAGACGGTAGACCACTTGTCAAGTCTTTTCTGTGCAATCGGAATCTCTGTTATCAGGCCCACGACCTACGATCGGATTGGGCTTAAACCCGACGACCGAGAAATCAACACCCCTCCGGTCAGGCACCTCGTCGCCACGGTCGAAGAGGCCCAGGAGGGGCTACAGCCCTGCAAGCTAAGGATGGTGTACACTCGAATCTCCAGCTCGGAGTTGGACACCAGCTCGGATGTACGTCCAGACTCGAGCCCCAACGCTAGATTCGGCCTCGAGCCAATCCAGCCACACACTAGTCCCGATCCGAGCCCTGCACGACCGGAACCAGACATGACCCAAAACCCCATCAAGGATAGTCCGGCTCCGCGGCAGGAGGGAATTCTCAAAAATTTCGCACCCACCCACCACATGGCATACAACTACTGGGTATGAACCGCCCAGGAGGGGCCGGGTCATACCACAGGCGACTCATCAATGGAGATGGCGGGTTATAGCAAGTCTATTGACGGCCCAAGACCTGGAGGCGACTTGAGGCCCAAGAGGATGAACCGCCATATGTATAACTTGTATTATAAGGCAAGCTTAGTCGGTCACCGAGTCGGACACGTTGTGTATGAGCCGGCCGGGACTCTGTAAACCGACCGGGTGTCAACCTGTGGATATAAAGGGATGACCCGGTGGCGGCTTAAGGACAAGTCAAGAACAAGTCGAGAACTAGGTCAAGCATATTCGCTTTCTGGTAATCGAAACCCAAGAAATACAACCTAAAGCAGGAGTAGGCCTTTACCTTGTTGAGAGGGGCTGAACCTGGGTAAACTCTGTGTCCCTTGTCCCGTTTTAACCCCTTCAAGCTAACCTCGCTGCGATGGCTCCACACCTATGTCCTCATACTAGGAAATCTGCCATGACAATTCCACGACAGTTGGCGCCCACTGTGGGGCCGGCGCACGGTGGTTTTGAGTTCTTGAAGGGCAGCTTCGCAGGGCTCAAGGGATACGCTGTGGGCCGGATGACCAAGAGTCATCGCGGCAAGCTCTACATCGATGATGCAGGCTGGAGCCCCGAAGCCGGCTCAATTGAGTACGGGTACCAGGTCCCCTTCGGCGGAATCCACGTTTTCATAGGCAAGATCGGCGAACCGGGCCCTGAGCCGGACACCTGCACCGACGTCATCGAGACGGCTCAGCGTGCGCGACCCGCCCGGGTTCAACCCACCATGAAGCGCGCCTTTGTTAGATTTATCCACGGGGTGGAATTGGAGGAAGGATCTGTATCTGGTGGTGAGACGGCCATCTACTCTGATGGTGAGTCATCAACCGGCGAGACCAACTCAATCTATCAACTGCAAGGCGGTCGGCTTGGGGGCTATTCCGATGGTGACAGTATTCCGGACCCCTATGAGCCGCCGAACAGGGTCACGATTTTCATGGCCGGTACACAGCCGGCTCTTGGGTCGACAACCACCGCAGCTATGACCTCCAGTTCAACGGCTGTGGCGGCGGCTGGTGCTAGTAGTTTTGCGTGCCCACCGGCTCAAGTTCTCATAGAATTGCTGGAAGCTTTGGCGACTTTAATGGGGGTGGAGGTAACCCCGGATACTCAGGAGCAGCATAAGGTGGATGTGGCGAAGGTGCGAGATGAGATTGCCCAAGCCAAGGAGGAACTGGTGGCTGAAAACGCTAGGATGGCCACGGAGCGGGCTGCATTGGACGCCTAAGCACAACGGATTCAGGCAGACTCCTTCCGGCTCACATTGGATCAGAACGCTTCAAACGAGATCATGAGAAGGAGGCACCAAAGTCGACTACCCCCGGTTTACGAGGCAAGGAACCTCTTCAACACGCCTAGAGCAGGAACCAGTGACCCGCCGGTGGTGAACCGGGTGGTCGAAGCACCTGTGACCGGAATGCCGGTTCAGCCGCGCACGATGGACCCGCCTCGTTTGAATAATACCCCGCCTCAGCATGTTCCGACACCTCCGGGTCATTATTCTAATCCTTTGGATAATATGATTGCTGCGGCAACGCGATTGGCGGCCCTGCCAGTTGAAGGTGAGTCACCAGCTGCGATAGAGACACGAAGGGTTAGAGAGCTTCTTCAGACGGCGTTGGATCAGCAGGCGGCTTATTCGTATAGTCGCGAAAGGATTCACTCAACCCCTCGGGCAAGCCAGAGTTATAGCCGACGTATTGAGTTGCCAGCAGTTTCAAGCAGTGAACAGCGCCATAACCAACCTCGTGGGCATAACCCGGCGCGCGGTGGTGGTGATGCTCAGACCTTGGTGGATCAAGGCAGAGCGCGTCGGGAGGCTGAGCTGGCGGCTCAACAACAGTTGCCGGTTTATCCATCTGCATCAGTGGAGGCAGGAGTGACCTCCAGAACTTTGGGTGTGCCATGTTTACTGCCAGCTCTATGCAATGAGCGTTTGCCTAAGGATTTCAAGGGCCCTCGTAAGGTGCCTAATTATACATCGGATCAGCCCCCTGAGGCTTGGATCGAGAGCTATGAGATGGCCATGGAGATGCTAGATGTTAGTGATGCTGCATGTGCCAAGTATTTCACCATGATGTTGGATGGGCCGGCTCGTACTTGGTTGAAGGGGCTCCCTGCGAACTCCATTAGATCATGGGCAGAGTTGAAAGCTCGTTTCATACAAAATTTTAAAGGCACATGCAAGCAACCTATGTCAATCCTGGATTTGGATTCTTGTGTCCAAGGTGAAGGCGAGTCAACAACACATTGGGTGCGCTGGATCTCAGCTATTATACACTCATCGGACAGTATCAACGCCGGTTCAGCAGTCCTGATGTTGGAGAAGAATTGCCATTTCCTTCCCCTTAAGCAGAAGCTGGGGCGGCTTAAACGCCACTGCAACGACATGGGGGAGCTCATGGCGGCTCTCGTCAAGTATGCCGACTCTGATAGTACCAAGGACCCCGAGTCTGATGATGAGAAGCCGGGGAAGGGAAAAAGAAGCAGCAATGCGAAAGGGCAGCAGCATAACCCAGCAGGTCAAGGCAGCAATGGTAAGCGCAAGGCTGATGGCAACTTAGACTTTGTGGCTAACACCAATACGCAGAATAATAATCAACGTCGCAAGGGAAAACCAGCCCGGTTTGGGGGGCCAAAATTTAACCTTGAGGCAATGATGAATCAGCCTTGTCCAAAGCATAGTACGCACGAGAAGCCGGCCACTCATCTGTGGAAGGATTGCTTCATCATGAAGGAGTACAGGAATTCCAATTTTTTCCAGAACATTCATGGCCCGAATGGCGGTTCAGGACCCGGCTCTCATGGGCCTGGCTTTGGTGGTGGCGGTTCAAACTCTGGCTTCCAGGGCCAAGGCAATCAAGGTGGCTTTAATCAGCAATCTAGTCAAGGGAATCAGTAGCAGCAGTCTGGTTATCAGAGTAACCCGAAGCAGTTAAATAGTGGACAGTACCATGTCTTCACCACGAGTTTATGTAAGCGGGATCAGAAGCTTCATAAAAGAGCAGTAAACTCGGTTGAGCCGGTGGTACCTCGTTATTTGAAGTGGTCTGAGCAGACCATCATATGGAGTCGTGAGGACCACCCGCCTCGGGTTGATAACCCAGGTCAGTTGGCATTGGTGGTGGCTCCTCAGGTAGGAGGATATAAACTTACAAAAGTACTCATGGATGGGGGCAGTAGTATCAATATCCTTTATTATGATACTTTTCGTTGCATGAATTTGTCTGACAAAGATCTTCAGACGTCTTCTACTGTTTTCCATGGGGTGGTGCCTGGTAAGTCAGCATATCCAGTGGGTAAGATAACCCTGGAGGTAGCCTTTGGAGATGACCATGATTTCAGAGTTGAAAAGTTAACCTTTGAGGTGGTCAAGATTAAAAGGCCGTATCACGCCTTGTTCGGGCGGCCGGCTTACGCCAAGTTCATGGCACGGCCTTGTTATGTTTATTTATAGCTTAAAATGCCAGGTCATAAGGGCACCATCACGGTGCACGGTGATAGGAAGATTGCTCTGGATTGTGAAGAGGGTGATGCTGCGTATGCTGAGTCGGCCTGTGCCACCGAGGAGTTGAAGTTTTATAAGGATAATGTTGACCCGGCGGATATGACACCTTTGAAGAAGCCAACTACAGAGAATGACCCCCTGTTGAAATTTAAGTCGACAGATGACACTAAGTTGGTTGATTTTGTTCCTGGTGACTCATCCAGACAGTTCAGTATAAGTGCCAACATGGATCCGAAATAGGAAAGCGCGCTCATCGAGTTCATCCGGGAGAACCGGGACATCTTCGCATGGAAACCTTCTGACATGCCAGGTGTACCGAGGGAACTCGCTGAGCACACTCTTAATGTTGATCCAAGATTTAAACTAGTCAAGCAGTTTCTTCATCGTTTCAATGAAGAGAGGCGCAAGGCAATTGGTGAAGAAGTGGCCCGGCTCTTGGCCGCTGGATTCATCATTGAGGTTTTTCATCCTGAGTGGTTAGCTAACCCGGTGCTGGTGCTTAAGAAAAACGGCACTTGGCGTATGTGTGTGGATTATACAGACCTTAATAAGGCCTGTCCAGCTGACCCTTTTGCTCTCCCTCGTATTGATCAGATTATTGATGCTACGGCAGGTTGTGAGCATTTGAGCTTTTTGGATGCTTACTCTGGTTATCATCAGATTAAAATGGCAGTGAAGGACCAGGAGAAGACAGCTTTCATCACTCCCTTTGGAGCCTTCTGCTATGTGTCTATGCCCTTTGGGATCAAGAGTGCCCAGGCGACTTACCAACGGTGCGTTCAGAATTGCCTCCATGACCAGATCGGACGCAATGTTCACGCCTATGTGGATGATATCGTTGTGAAATCCAGGAAGAAAGAGACTTTGATAGATGATTTGAAAGAAACCTTTGACAATCTCCGGGTCTATAAAATGATGCTTAACCCGGCCAAATGCGTCTTCGGCGTGCCAGCAGGCAAACTATTGGGTTTCCTGGTTTCTGAGAGAGGCATTGAAGCTAAACCGGAGAAAATCAAGGCTATCACTTCCTTGGCTAAGCCAGCATGTATCAATGACGTCCAGCGGTTGGCAGGTCGGATTGTAGCTTTGAGCCGATTTATCAGCCAGCTGGGTGAAAAGGCTATCCCTTTGTATCAAATGATGAAGAAGGCAGATAATTTTGCCTGGAGTGATGCTGCCAATGAGGCATTTGAGTCGCTTAAGAAACAGTTGGCTGAGCCGCCGGTTCTTGCGGCTCCTATTGAGAAGGAGCCCTTGCTTTTATATGTGGCTGCAAACAATAGAGCTGTCAGTGTGGCAATTGTGGTTGAAAGGAAAGAGTCAGGCAAGGAGTATCCGATTCAAAGGCCGGTTTATTATGTCAGTGAGGTGCTCATTGAATCCAAACAAAGATACCCACATTGGCAGAAATTGGTTTACGACGTGTTCATGGCTAGCCGCAAGTTGAAGCAATATTTCCTCGATCATCCCATCACTGTGGTTAGTTCTGCTCCCTTGGGGGATATTATTCAAAACGGAGAAGCCACAGGCAGGATAGCTAAGTGGGCTATTGAGCTTGGACCCCATGGCTTGAAGTATATGCCTCGGATGGCTATAAAGTCTCAAGCACTTGTGGATTTCATCAATGACTAGATGGAGCTGCAGATGCCTGAGGATAAGCCGGACAATACATATTGGACTATTCATTTTGATGGCTCCAGGCAGTTGGAAGGCTCGGGGGCTGGAGTTATATTGACTTCCCCGCGAGGTGATAAATTTTGTTATGTTTTAAGGTTGATGTTCCCTTGTACTAACAATGCAGCTGAGTATGAAGCCTTACTCCATGGTCTTCGAATGGCTAAAGAGATGAATTTAAGTCGGGTAAGGTGTTTTGGCGACTCGGACTTGGTGGCTCAGTAGGTGTCAGGAACTTGGGATTCAAAGGATCCACTCATGGCGGCTTATCGCCGAGAGGTTGATACTATTGCTGGTCATTTCAAAGGTTATCAAGTGGAGCATGTTGATCGTAGGAAAAATGAAGCTGCTGATGCTTTAAGCCGGCTGGGGTCTCAGTGTAAGCCAGTACCCCCTAATATTTTCCTCGATGTTTTGCATAATCCATCAGTTAAATTGCCTACGGAGGAAGATCTTGCAGTCCCTGACCCAGAAGCACAGTTGGTGGCAGTTCTCCATGTTATTCCTGATTGGACTATTCCATATTTGTCTTATATGACCCAGGGTGAATTACCTAAGGATGAAACCTTGGCCAGGCAAATAACCCGGAGGTCTAAGTCAATGACTATTGTCAATGAGGAGTTGCATAGATGCAGTGTTACAGGGGTGTTTCAATGATGCGTTTCTCCTGAGGAGGGCCGTGAAATTTTAAGGGAGATTCATGAAGGAGATTGCGGTCATCATGCCGGCTCTAAATCTCTGGTTGCTAAAGCTTTTCGTCACGGGTTTTATTGGCTGACAGCTCATGCTGATGCGGAAGATCTGGTCAGTAAATGTGATGGCTGTCAGAAGTTTTCAAGATGAGCTCATGTGCCGGCTCAAGAATTAAGGATGATTCCAATTACTTGGCCGTTTGCAGTCTGGGGGCTGGATATGATTGGGCCTTTTAAAAGGTCCAAGGACAAAAAGACTCATCTTCTGGTAGCTGTTGACAAGTTTACGAAGTGGGTTGAAGCTGAGCCGGTCAGCAAATGTGATGCAGCAACGGCGGTTCAATTCGTCAAGAAGGTGGTCTTTCGTTTTGGATACCCTCATAGTATCATTACTGATAATGGTACTAATCTGTCTAAGGGTGCAATGAAAGAGTTCTGTCAACAAGAGCATATCCGACTTGATGTATCATCAGTGGCTCACCCCCAGTCTAACGGTCAAGCTGAAAGAGCCAATCAAGAAATCTTGAGAGGTATCAGACCCCGGCTTATGGTCCCTTTGCAGAGGACGTCGAGCTGTTGGGTAGAGGAATTACCCTCAGTATTATGGAGCATCAATACCACCCCCAACAGATCTACGGGTTACACGCCTTTCTTCATGGTTTATGGAGCAGAGGCGGTTCTCCCTAGTGACATCTGTCACGACTTGCCCCGTGTGGCGGCTTATGTTGAAGGTGATAATGAAAAAGCACGTCAGGATGCTATTGACCTGTTGGATGAGGAGCGTGACCTGGCGGCGGCTCATTCGGTGATTTACTAGCAAGATCTACACCGTTATCATAGCCGCCGGGTTAAAACCAGGACCTTTCAAGAAGGCGATTTGGTGCTCCGGCTTATCCAGGATCAAACTGATATGCACAAGCTATCCCCACCTTGGGAAGGACCCTTTGTGGTCAGCAAAAATCTGAACAACGGGTCATACTACCTTATCGATGTTCGAGACCACAAGGACTCACGCACATCGGAGGAGGAAACCCGCCGGCCGTGGAATATTGGTCATCTTCGGCCTTATTACACCTGAGCCACCGGCTCTTGTGATGTACATAACTTGTCAATGTATATATTATGATGAATATAATAAAGCCGGCATCCCTGAATTCAGGGCCTCTGTCATTTCATTTCTAAAGAATATGAGTCTATTATTACTTCATCTAATCACTTGGGGGCTTCCTGCTCATTGAGCATAGCTATGACTACCCAGCTGATCCGGCTTATACGCCTGGAATGAAATATTACATGGGGGCTCTGTTAATGGACAAAGCTTTGTTGACCCTTGTAATAGGCTTGGACGCCAGGTGTATTCACCAAAACATCCGGGTTATCCTGCCTTTGTAAGTCTGCCACTCCGCCCAGGTAATCCTGGAATGACTCGCCGTACTCTTGACAGTCAATCTTATAGACCCTGAACTTGTCAAGGTTAAAACGGCGATTGGTCATGTGAGGCCTGGCTTACAAGGTTTGAATGAAGGTTTAACTCAGCGGCTATGCGGCCCTTGAACAACACTTGACTTTGAGGCTTGGCAGCCTATGAAAGCCTTGGGTTTTAAATTATATTTGATTTTGAACATTTTTTGAGGTTCATCTCTTGTGACATGTTAATACATGATTGAAAACCGATGAGGGCTATGTTGCCTTATGGTTTATATATGAACTTATCTGGAGTTTATTAACCCGGCCTGGCTTTGGACTTTAAGTCGCCAGTGTATAATAATTATTTGCTTGAGTGTTGTGCTCTAAACTTTGGGATGTTAACCATGGCTGCGATGGCGTAATATGCCGGCAGTATGAATAAAATTGTACAGGGCGTTGTGTTCTGCCTGGGCTGTTACCCTTGCTGACATGATAAGCCGGCAATGTGCCTAAACATCACAGGTATGATGTTTATTTTCTTGTTATATGAGGTTTTGATAAGCCGGCCATGATCATGAACTATTTAGTCATCAGTGGTTTTTATAAAGGGGTGTTGTCACCCGCCCTGGGGTAAACCGCCAGGGCACTTGTTATCTGTTTATGTGCAGGAACAAATGATTAAACCGCCTTGCATCATTGATGGTAGTAAGCATAAGTGGCGGATCTTTAAATGATGGATCAGCAGTGTTATGCAAATAAAACACGCACGATGGCGTGACAGAGCGGAATTGTTTAAACTAGCCTATTACAAGGCATCTGAAGGCCCAAAAGGACAAGTGTTTTTGATATGTAGCATCAAAACGCTATGACTAGCACCGGCTCATGAATTCATATTGTTATTCTTGGCGGGTTGAGGCTTCCGGGTCATCCTGCGCTGGTTCTTCTTCCTCCTCTATCGTCTGGAAGTTAGGCGATGACCAATCGATCCTAGTCAAAGCATTGAAAACAGCTTCATCATCTATAAGGGTTGACGGGTCAATATCAGGAGCGAAGGTGTGCTTACGCGTTGGCGGGATAAGGTCCACGACCTCATATACCGGTGCCTTCAACTTGGCATTTTCAGCATCATAAACCGGGTGATATTTGGAGAGATCAGTCTCTTGGGCCAATTTGCTTGAAAAGGGACGCATCTCCCTTACTATTTTTGTGAAGTCCTCAGCACTGAAGGGAGACCCATCTTCTTTTAAACTCGGGCAGCCGGTGGCTTGTTCTGCCGGGTCAAGCTCTGATTGCCATGCCTTTGCCCGGCTTAAGACCGTAATGGCACCGGCTCTGGCGGCTGATCGTTTCAATTCTTCAATTCTTTGTGGCAGCACAGATAGCTTCTCCAACGTTTCCTTGATGAGGGAAGGCGGTTGCTTCTTATGGGAGGAGGCAGCAATAGCTCGTTGAGCGCCAGTGTATAATTGCTCTATAAGAGTGTAGGCAGCTTTCAGCTTCTTGCGCATGTCTGAGCCAAAGTGGGAGATTCTGGAGCCTGCATTGCCAAAGAGATTGGTAAACCGGCTGAGTAATTGTTCAAGGCATGGATGATGAAAGATTGAAATATATTATCGCTTACCAAAGATGGCGGCTGTCGTGCTATTGATTTGATGTTTTAAGCTGGATAGCTCATCAGTAACCGGCTTAAGGGCGGCCTCAGCATCTTCTGCTCTTTTTTGTAGAGCTGCCTTCTCGGTTTCCCAGCCATTTTTCTCAGCACTGAAGTCCTTTTTCAATTTTTCAATATTTTCCAAAGCAGTCTTCAGTGCTGATTTGGCCTTGGAAGTCTCAGATTGCTGGGTCTGAATATTTTGCCTCAGATCACTGACTTGAGATTCCTTCATGTCCAATTCAGCCTGTCACATAAAAAGGCAGGCAGTATGACATTCTGATGATCATCTTATTGTAAGTCCCAAGCATAATACAAGTATTTTATTTGGTACTTGGGGGCTAATGCACATTGCTATTTTCTTCAAGACAGTTATATGATGACCCGGCTACACTATTATAACTATAGCCGACTCATGGGGGCTACATACTTGGATTTTATTCACAATTATGGTGATAAGTTCCGGCTTATTGATGCTGAATAAGCCGGCCCTTGGGGGATACATATGCGAACTTGAGAACTACAATTTGAAGTCCCGGTTTTAGCTGTGCAGCTTAAGCCGGCCCTTGAGGGCTACTTGTTTTGACTCTGCAACTCCAAAGCGCTATGACAGTAATGAAAGATTAAAGAGGCTATCTGAAGTCTACAGTATATTCAATTCTATCATACCCAATAGACTTGGCGGCTGGCAGAGATATATGGACAAGATGATCCTGGTTACCTCAAAACGTTCCTTCATAAGGTTGACCAGGCTGGCTTCAAAGTCACGGCTGGTGTGAAGGCGGTTTAGATAGCCTGAATAAATCTCCTAAGCATTGAACTGGGCATAGCCTTCCAAGTCCACTTTCCACTTGCCCTTATCAACAGCAGAAAGTTCTTCTTTGGCGCTGTGCTTGGATAAGACGGTGGGATTACCTGGTGCTGCATAAGCCGTCCCAGTGATTATGACATCTTCAGTCTCTTGAGCCGGCTGCGCGGGGCTGGGCGGTTTAGCAATTTCTGGATCAACATTCATGGTGTCCATAGTGACAAGGTGCTCTTCTGGTGGTGGGTTATCAATAGTGGCCTCAGCGGTTGGATAAGAGGTCTCTGGCAATTGTTTTTCCGGCTCAGAAGGGTTGGAGTCTTCAGCCGGTTTGTTCAATTTCGCCTTCTTGTTGGGCTTGGCCATACCACTGGAAAATAAAATACAAAGATGTCAGCATATTGATTAAGCATGAAGTTTCGACAGATTGAATGCACCCTTACCCAGGCACGGTCTTGAAGGCTGGGATTTGAGTTCCCGTTGAGTCGCCGAAGGAGGAGTGAGATGTTCCCTGATAGTTTGAATCAGACGGATTAAGAGGTTGACGGAAGAAACCTGCCTTGGGGTAAGCTAAGTCGGAAATATGTGAGACCTTGGGATGACGCTTGCGAGGAGCCGGTGTGTTTGGTAAGCCGAAAGAAAGAATCCCACCACCACTGTTCCGGGTCGTGCGACGAGCTTCATGCTGCTGCTTCTTCAAAATAAAGTTGGGATCCAAGTAAGCTAAAGGGTGAGAAAACCTTACTTTCCGGCTTGCTTGTCGAGTTTTCTGTGTTGGCAGAGGTTCTGAGCCAGAGGGAAGGATAATTACCTCGTCATCATCTGCACGGCTGGCTTTCGCATCATCCTGATAATGGTCATTGTTAATAAGATATACAAAAAAGGAGCCAAGAGAATCAAGTTCTACCTCCGACTCTTCATCAAGAGCAAACGGGTCAACTACTTCTGATTTCTTCTTGGCAGGTTTCTTAGCCAAGTTCTTGGTCCTGGTCTTCTTGGCCGGCTTATCTTGAAGCTTCTTTTTCCAGAAGGGGGAGTCAGCCTGCAGAAATTCAAGTAGGAATGAAAAGGCAGATTGACAGATAATGAGTTAATAAAAACTGTTCACAAATACTCACAGTTGGCGGCTTGTTGAGGGTGCAAAAGGGGTTCAGCCCCGTCTTGCTGCAAGTAGCCAAGCTTTCATTCAGCAGTGTCTTGACCATCTTGTTGAGGCTTTCGTCGTCCAATTGCACTCGGCTGTGGCGTTGTGGGT
This sequence comes from Thinopyrum elongatum, assembly GCA_011799875.1. Lineage (NCBI taxonomy): Eukaryota > Viridiplantae > Streptophyta > Magnoliopsida > Poales > Poaceae > Thinopyrum > Thinopyrum elongatum. The sequence goes on from CM022301.1 coordinate 306,890,581, forward strand.
CTTTAACGTCACAGGTATACTCGCACATTAAGCCGGTCCAGCAGCTTAAAGGTAATATTCTCCATGCGACCCGGCATCGAACTAGGTCAACTCTAGTTAAGCCATTGGCCATTAAGGCTCTAATTTTTCCAAAAATGGGCATATATTTGGCTTGTTCTGCTGTGTTGATCTGGTCAGGGAGGGGGTGCCTGTTGCTAAGCCGGTTCTGATGATAACCCGGCAAGGGATTTTCACCTTCGGGAGATGTATCTTCGCAGTAAAACCAAGTCTGGTTCCAGTCCTTGGGATGACTGGGAAGTGCAGCGGCTGGGAAAGTAGCTTCTTTGTGCCTCTGGATTGAAATGCCGCCCAGTTCTAGGCTGGGTCCATCTGTGAACTCAGTCTGGCGGTTCAAGTAATAGAATTCCCTGAACAGCTCTACAGTGGGTTCCTGTTGAAGATATACTTCGCAGAAAACTTGGAAGTTGCAGATGTTTGAAACAGAGTTGGGCCCAATATCTTGCGGATGAAGTTGAAAGAAGTGCAGCACATCACGAAAGAATTTTGAGCCGGGTGGAGTAAACCCTCGGAGCATGTGATCCGTGAAAACTACAACTTCACCCTCTTTTGGTTCAGGAGTGGTCTCGATTCCCGGGACTCTCCAGTGGATCACACTCTTTTTAGCCAGGATGGCTTCGTTCACAAACTCATTAAGGATTTCTTCCGTGACAGTGGAAGCAACCCAGTTGCATGAGATGACAGTTTTGGTCATTTTGACGATGAAGGCCTAAAAAGAAAATATGGCCGGTTTAAAATTATGCTGTTAAGCTGGCTAAATGATCGGAAAGTAAGTGCTATAAAGGTTGATTAAGCCGGAAGATGATACACATGATGGCGGCTTAAAAGGGGACTAATGGTACATGGCGGGTTATGGTTTGTCAGTTAAGCAGCCCAAACAGTTGCCATATTTCAGATTTACGAGGATTTGCTAAGTGATGGACAAACAGATTCCACAGACTGGAGCTATAATTTTGGATCTGTGGCAGTTCAAAAAATGCAGTAAATTCTAAACCCAAGGTGGTGGTAGCAGAAGAGTTCGTATACTCCGATGAGATCTTCTATGAAAAGAAAGTATCCGGATATCAAAAATGAGTGCTAGACTGCTACCGCACAGGCTTCGTGCTATGTTCAGATCAAAAGCTACTTGGACTAAAGGGGAAAATGAAGAACAGTGAAGAACACCGATGAACAAGAAAACCCTAATGCAGATCTGAAGTGGAAGGAGATGAGCACTTACCGGCGATGATGGACAGCGGTGGTGCACCGGAGTTCTCTGGTCTAAACAGGTTGAGGCAGCGGCCAGAGTTGTTGCAGCGGATGGAGGTCGCGGCGGTGGAGCTCGGTCTGCAGAGGAGTTGTGAGAGGAATACGAAGGCGAGGAGGCAAGGGGGAGAATGAAAATGACCCCTATCCCTATTTATAGGGCAATGGATAGATGGCATTCGCGGGAATCGAGGAGGCCAAAATCATCATATGGCTATATGGACGCCTTGATTTTCAGGATGATCATTAAGATAAGGATCAGTTAAAGATATTCTGAGCTTCGTGTGAAATTAATGCGAAATGACATCATGGCGGTTTAAGGAGGTTCTATGAGCTGACGTCATGGCGGGTTGCAGCAAATTTGTTAGAAGGACGATGCAAGATTCTGACAAGTCGGTTACTGAAGATTGATGTGAACAAGTTCAAATCAACCTGGGGCCTAATGTTGGGGATACAACTACTGGGTATGAACCGCCCAGGAGGGGCCGGGTCATACCACAGGCGACTCATCAATGGAGATGGCAGGTCACAGCAAGTCTATTGACGGCCCAAGACCTGGAGGCGACTTGAGGCCCAAGAGGATGAACCGCCATATGTATAACTTGTATTGTAAGGCAAGCTTAGTCGGTCACCGAGCCGGACACGTTGTGTATGAGCCGGCCGGGACTCTGTAAACCGACCGGGTGTCAACCTGTGGATATAAAGGGATGACCCGGCGGCGGCTTAAGGACAAGTCAAGAACAAGTCGAGAACTAGGTCAAGCATAGTCGCTCCCTGGTAATCGAACCCCAAGCAATACAACCTAAAGCAGGAGTAGGCCTTTACCTCATTGAGAGGGGCCGAACCTGGGTAAACTCTGTGTCCCTTGTCCCGTTTTAACCCCTTCAAGCTAACCTCGTCGCGATGGCTCCACACCTAAGTCCTCATACTAGGACATCTGCCGTGACAATTCCACGACAGTCCGGCTCCGCGACAGGAGGGAATTCTCGAAATTTTCGCACCCACTCACCACATGGCATACTCTCTGGGTTCGGGAAACCCAGACATATGGGACCTCATGTACGTCAAACAGCTGCCAAACAAGACAGTCCACCATTATTGGGCAAGATTTCTTCTGGTAAAGAACAGGATGGCACCTTGCTGTGACAAAGAAATAATCAAAGCCTTCCAGTTTAACTGCAGGGACGAGGGCCTCTCAAACGCCCTCACACGTCACCAAATTCAAAGCTTCACCGAACTATCAGACATGGTACACAAATATTGCACCATGGAGAACACGTGGAGGGCCCAACAGATGAACATGGGGCCATAGCCCGCCGCGCATCATGGAAAGCCTTGCTTTAAATGAGCTTACACAAATCGGTCGCCGGAGCGTGAGCCTAATGAAAAGAAAACTAGGCCCAGATCGGTGTTAGACGAGTTGCTGGATAAACCTTGCCCAATACACTCGATCTTGCTAGACGCAAACCCAACCCACAGACTTCGAGCCTGTTGGGTGGTAAGACAAGTGGCCAAATATGGCGAGCCAATCTTGGGCCTTACACCCCCAGATAAACAGCCCTCGGCTTCACCACAGGACCATAATGTCCTTACGGTTTATGAGACGTTTGCCTCAAACAATAAAAGGAAAAAGGCTCTTTGAGAGGTCAATCAAATATATCAAGTGACGGCCGCACAGCCATGGGCAGCCACTCCTATCACCTTCAACGAGATGGACGAGCCAAGCCCCCATAATAACCACGCACCGGCCGCACTGGTCCTCGACCCCATTGTCGACGGTTTTCGGCTGACTAAAGTGTTGATGGACGGAGGCAGCGGCCTCAACCTCATTTATGAGGATACTCTAGACAAGATGCAGTTCAACAGGTCTCGCATCGAGCGCAGTCATACCACATTCTAAGGTATAATACCCGGTAGGGAGGCACACTGCTCGGGATGCGTAACCCTGGACGTTGTGTTGGGCACACCCGATAACTACGGATCCGAACCCTTACTATTCCACATTGTGCCCTTCCGTAGCGGATACCATGCCCTTCTAGGACGTGAGGCATTCTTAAGATTTCAGGCCATACCACATTACGGGTATATGAAACTCCAGATGCCAGGACCCAACAGGGTGATCTCTCTTAAAAGCGTTCCGAGCAAAGCCTTGCGAGCCGAAAACAATATGGCATCCCTCGCCATAGAGGCACTATCCGAAGCCCTCGCGGCCGAAGAGTTGACAGCGCTACGCACTACAATCAACAGGGATGATGTGGTTCTCAGTAAAAGACAAAAACCCACATCATTCAAGCCAGCAGATGAAATAGTAAAATTTTAAGTGCACCCAATAGATCCCAACAAAACGCCATCCATAGGAGCACAGCTGGACCCCACAGTCGACGAGGCGCTAAGGACATTCCTGCATGAAAACTGGGAAATATTCGCCTGGCACCCATCAGATATGCCAGGAATCCCACGAAGGCTAGCAGAGCACAACCTCAACATTTTAAAAGGCTTCAAGCCAGTGAAACAAACCCTGCGCCGATTTTTCGAACCCAAACGGCAGACCATGGGCGAAGAACTTGCAAAACTACTAGAGGCCGGATTCATCTGCGAGATCAAGCACCCCGAGTGGTTAGCAAATCTGGTTATGGTACCCAAGATGGAGAAGTCCTGGTGGCTCTGCGTCGACTTTAAAGACCTCAACGAGGCTTGCCCTAAGGACCCATTCCCCCTGCCAAGGATAGACCAGATCATCGATGTCACCGTCGGACACGACTCGTTATGCTTCCTCGATGCATACTCCGGATACCATCAAATCAAGATGAAGGAGTCCGATCAGGCAGCAACCGCATCCATCACCCCTTACGGGCCCTTTTGCTTCAACACCATGCCGTTCAAACTAAAATACGCGGGAGCCACATACCAGCGCATGATTCAAACATGCCTCGAAAACCAAATTGGCAGAACAGTCGAGGCATACGTGGACAACGTGGTTGTCAAAACCAAACACATCGACCAACTGATAGACGACCTACGCCAAACCTTCGACAACCTGCGGGCCTATGATATACGGCTCAACCCGGAGAAATGCGTCTTCGGGGTCCCTGCCGGAAAGCTACTCGGATTCATAGTTTCCCATAGAGGAATCAAAGCCAATCCGGCCAAAATTAGAGCACTGTCTCAGCTCGCAATACCAACAGAGCGTAAGCATGTCCAAAAGCTAGCGGGATGCGTGGCCGCCCTGAGCCGCTTCATATCTCGCCTCGGAGAAAAGGCATTGCCACTCTACAAAGTGCTCAAAAAGACCAAGAACTTCCAATGGACAGATGAAGCAACTTTGGCACTCGAGGAGGTTAAAACACTCCTCGCCGGCAACCCTATCCTTGTCGCACCCGGCGTTGGCGAACCCATGCTACTATACATTTCAGCCACCAATCAGGTGGTCAGCGCGGTGCTCGTCATGGAGCGGGAATCTGAGGGCCACAAGTTCCAAGTCCAGAAGCCGGTCTACTACGTGTCCGAGGTGCTTACCCCATGCAAATCACGATACCCGCATTATCAAAAGATAGCCTACACAGTCTTCATGGCATCTCGAAAGCTATGTCATTACTTTCAAGAATGTTCGGTCACAGTGGCATCTGAGGTCCCCTTGAATGATATAATCAATAATAGGGACGCCACAGGCCACATCGCCAAATGGGCCATCGAGCTTCTCCCCTTCGAGATAACATACAAGCCACGCCGAGCCATTAAATATCAGGTGCTGGCGATTTCATAGCCGAATGGACCGAGGCTGAACTACCCCGGGAGTACTCTACATACTCGCACTAGACAATGTACTTCGACGGCTCAAAGATGTTAGCCGGACTGGGGGCTGGGGTCATCCTAATCTCCCCCACAGGCGACACTATTCGGTATGTCCTCCAAATAATGTACACGGACTCCAACAACGCAGCCGAGTACGAAGCACTACTACATGGTCTTCGTATGGCCACATCAATGGGCATGCAGCGCCTCGAAGTAAGGGGAGATTCAAACTTGGCAATCTCAAAAGTCAACGGCGAATTCGACACCAAAGACCCCAAGATGGCGGCATACAGAAATGGCGGTCCTCTGGATATCAGCTCGATTTGAGGGCCTAGAATTTCACCATGTCGCTAGAGACAACAATCAAGCAGCCGATGTCCTCGCCCGCATGGGCGCCAAGCGCGACCCGATTCCCAAAAACACCTTCCTCAAGCGGCTCTTTAAGCCCTCCGTGGTGTGGCAGGACGACGTCACCGGTGCACTATCCAACGAGCCCGCTCACAATGCCTCGCCCAAAAATGAACAAAACGATCACGTCATCGGCGGCTCCGCACTCGAGGAAACACCTTCCGCACATGAGATAATGGCCGTAATCCCACCCTGAACAGAACCCCTGCTAGCCTACCTCACACAACAACAGCTTCCGAAGGATCAAACCGAAGCACGACGCATAGTTCGGCGCTCTAAAGCATTTAAGGTCCATGAGGGTGAACTCTATAAGAAGAGTACCATAGGAGTTTTACAGAGGTGCATCTCCGAAGAAGAGGGACAGCAGCTCTTGGCAGAGATACACCCGGGCATGGGTGGACACCACGCGGTAGCTCGAGCTTTGGTCAGCAAAGCTTTTCGAGCAGGTTTTTTCTGGCCTACCGCCCGTGAAGATGCCTGTACATTAGTCCAACATTGCGTCGGATGCCAGCTGTACGCAAATCAAAGCCACATGCCCCCCATAGCTCTTCAGACGATAACGATCACATGGCCTTTTGCGGTCTGGGGTCTCGACATGGTCGGGCCACTCAAAGAGGGGACAAACAAAAAGAAGTACCTATTGGTCATGGTCGACAAATTCACCAAGTGGATCGAGGCAAGACCCGTCACTTCGGCAGAATCCGGACCAGTCGTTGACTTCTTATCCGATGTCGTACACCATTATGGGGTCCCCCACAACATAATTACTGACAATGGTACCAACTTCACCGCCCAGGAAGTTAAAGACTGGTGCGGTAAAAGGGGCATTAAGCTCGATTACGCCTTGGTGTACCACCCACAGACCAACGGACAGGTCGAATGAGCCAACAGACTCATTATGAGTGGCATTAAGCCTCGCCTAGTTCGATCCCTGGAACAATCAGACTGCCATTGGGTCGAGGAACTCGATTCCGTACTATGGGGGCTGCGCACTACTCCTAATCAGTCAACCGGATACACACCATTTTTTACGGTATACGGTGCGGAAGCAGTTCTCCCATGCGACCTTATCCGTGATGCGCCTAGAGTGCGCATGTACGAAGAAAAGGAAGCCGAGCTTGATCGGCAGGATGATCTGGATGCTCTGGAATTAGAACGGGACATAGCTCGAGCTCGGTCCACGTTCTATCAGCAGCAAGCGCGACGTTACCACAACCGTGAAGTCCGGGCAAGGACATATAACGTGGGAGACCTCATCCTTTGACTCCCCGAGAAACAGAAGAATAAACTATCACCTAAATGGGAGGGAACATACATCATCGATGAAGTACTCATAGGAGGAGCATATCGTCTTCGCCGCCCGTCCGATGATGGCCTGGAGCTGAATCCGTGGAACGCAGCAAGGCTGCAGCGTTTCTACACCTGAGCTCGACATCCATCTCCACCTTTTCTTTCTTTTATTTTCCCTTTTTTCTCTCTTTTCGAGATGCTGCTAGTTCGGCTAAACCGAACCATACCAAGCTCATTTTATATACATCACCGAATGTAACACCCAACTGTGCATGGGGGCTCCCTTAGAAGAGCCGAATAAATGAATAAATCGCATTCGTACGGATTGCGTCCTTCTCACACATGTCAAGCCAAGATATGCATTTGTTCGACTTAAGATCTTTGCCAAGCTGGGTTGCCTAGCTCCTGTGCTTACCACTACGTTCCCGATTGTTCGGCTAGGGCGTAAAGGGAGCACCTCTGCGATTGTTACGACCAGGTCACCCGGGACCGTACCTCAGACGGGTGAAGCTGAAAGCTAGCGTTCTTACAGAATACAATAAGTCGGCCTAAGGGAAGTGAATATAGCCTCGAGCTTATTACCAGGGTTCTTTTTTTAAAGCCATTGGTGTCCGTTGACCCTACGTATCCGGACTATAATTTTACCCGATGAAAGGAACTCTTGGCGGAACTATTTTCATCGGAAGATGTTTCTTACATTAAACAGTAATATAACATCGCTCGTCACATATGTTTTGTCTGTTTAAACCAGAGGGCCGGATTGCCTGGTTCCCGAATTGTTGCCTTATTTCCCATGGCACACAGTACGGAACACTCCCCGATCTCTGATCGGAGAGGCAGAAGTCGATGGCCGGTTAAGACAACATTCTTTCAAAAATAACAATAAGAACGCGGATTGAGCATGGTCAACGTAAAATACATAGATACATAGAATTGACAAGATTACTCATTCTCGACATTGTCTATCAATTGTTCTAAAGCACAATCCTTTTGAGAATAGTGAGCGGCTGGCATCACCTCATCATACACCAAGCTCAGTGGTATCTCTTGGCCGTCAGGACCCACAGGACCAACCCGGGCCATATGCACCGGGTCTAGCTTGGTGAAACGGGTCTTGACCATAGCCCACGCCTCGCGTGCTCCTTCTCGACAGGTCGAGATCTTCCATAATTTGAACCTTCGCCAAGCCCCCTTAAAGTGACTGGCTAGTTCAGCCATACTCTCTGCCGGCGCATCTGACGGCCATAATGCCTTCGCCATGCTCTTCATAGCCATCCGGGCCCTTTCATAGGTCTTCGACAGCTCCTTCAAAAGGTTCCCGTCATAGGCGCTGACTTCTTCCTTGGGCCGCCCAGTCAGGAGACCTATCAAGCAGGTGTTGCATATTGTCATTATAACGCCAACAGCACTGGACTACCATGCCAGTCAGAGCAGTACTTACCAAATATGCCACCTTTTAGCTTCTGGTTCTCCTCCAAGGCTTGCGCCAGCTGGGTTTTTAAGCTTTCAATTTCCTCAGTTTTTCGCCGGTTCTCTTCCTTGAGCCCATTTTTCTCCTCCTGACTTCGCGTCAGCACCTGTTTGCCAGCCTCTAGCTCCCTCCGTAGCTCGCTTGCAGCTCCCGTGGCTATACGGAGAAAGCAGTGTTAATGCATAAAATACAACATATAACTACGCAACAAGTCTTTTCTACTTACCGGACAAATCGCTGCTGGCTTTTCGAGCCGCATCTAGTTCGGCCTTGGTTTCGGCCAACTGTGTCCGACTCACTTTAAGATCCTCGAAAAACTTTTCGATTTGTTCTCTTGCGGCCTACAAAAATAGTATCATTAGAGACCCTTAACTTGACCGTCCCGCCCAAATTAAGGCTTGGGGGCTAGGTGGTTAGGGAACATGATCTGCTTTTAAGCTATATACCTGCACCTTGGCGGCAAAAAGACCGGTGATCCCTTCAAGACCTGTCCGGGCCGCTCCAAGGTACGCATCCACCAAATTAAAAGCACTAAATTCCTGTTCGGCAAAGGCAGTATGACGTAACGTCTTCCTCTAGCAGCGATGATTCATTACGCTCTCGACTTCGGAGTTGGTGGCTGAAACATCGTCGGAGTCCGCTGGAGGCGCGCCAGCCGCCGTGTGTTCCGGGGAGGCTCGAACTTGTGCTGAAGTCTTGGGACCGGAGCTGCAATTCGGCGCACCCGGGGAATATTCGGATTGGTGCAGAGGCATATGCCTTCTGCAAAGGTTGAGCAAGTTTTAATAAAAGAGTGCTAAAATCAACCCTCGCTGCAATTCCGAAATACGTTACCGCTGGGCCGAGGGGGCAGGTGCTTCCGCTTCGGCGGAGGCTTTCTGCTTTGATCTCCCGTGAGGGGCCGAAGTTGGCACGGTCCACACTCCTCCCAAAATGGTCTTACGCGTAGTGCGGCGACCCTTGGGAGCAGAAGTCAGCACGTGGGGAATAGCGCGAGATGAGCACCCTGTTCGGGTAAGGGTCTTCTTTTCACTTACTGTGGAAGAGGGAAAAGCCTCGGGGTGGTCGGCTGTCACAGCAACTTTGACGCCATCAAGGCTCTCCTGATAGAAAACCCCGTCTTCAAAATCGACCGATGTCTCTGGGTCATCATGATACCCCGGATCGTCATCACGGGAATGATTCTCCGGTTGAGGAGGAGGGTAATTAATGGACGCAATCTGACACCTCCATCCCTATTTAAATGCAACCAGTCAGAGTTCAGGTGTAATCCATGAGTTCAAGACAGTGGATCATGGCTTACCCAGTCGGCCGGATTGTATCCGGAGCATCCCTCCCGAATACTCATGCGAGCGAACTCTGCCTCCTCTCCCTTGAAGAGATTGACCAACATTTTGGCCAGGGCCGCCTTGTTGTCTGGCCCTTGTCGTTGGTAATGGGTCACATCATTGGTCCCGTTATAGCACCATAAAGGATGACCCCGCTGCTGTAGGGGTTGCACGCATCGGGTAATGGCGATGGCCATTACTTCAACCATGGTCAGTTTACTGCTGGTAAGCAGCCTGATCTTGGCCGACAGCGCACACACCTCTTCATTGTCCTGTTGGGAAGGGCCCCTGGGCCGCCAGTTGAACCACTTTATAGGCGGGTCGTTTGAGTATTCGGGCAACCCTTGCCAAATTGGATCGGTGAGTGGAACGTCTTCGATGTAAAACCACTCTGAAGTCCATCCTTCGGGATCTTTCTGTGGGGTCCTGACGGGGTATCCTGTCCCAGCTATTCGCCATACTTCGGCGCCGCCTACCTCAAATATGGATCCCTCTCGGAGGCGAGGGACAAGACAGAAATACTTCCTCCACAAGTCAAAGTGGGGCTCGCAGCACAGAAATATCTCGCACAAGGCTACAAAGCCAGAAATGTGTAATATGGATCCTGGGGTGAGGTTGTGGAGCTGGATCCCGTAGAACTCCAATAGGCCCCGTAGAAAGGGATGAATAGGATAACCCAAACCTCTTAAAAGGAAGGGCATGAGACATACCCTCTCCTCCTTGCTTGGGGCGGGGGAGTTCTCGGCAAGGACGCAGCCATCAACGGAAATGAGACCGGCATGGACTGGAACCAAATCAGCCAGAGGGAGGAAGCACTGCGTCTGCAAGTGACTCAATTGGAGGTGCGAGACTGAACAGCTCGACCAATCACCTGGGAGCGGGCCGTGAGGGCGCGAGGATGAACCTGGGAGGTCGGCCATGGTGTTGGAGAATTTCTTTAGTGTCGTTCTTGGCAAACGGGGGGAGGTAACTGTTCTCAGCACCTTTTGAATCTATAAATAAGCATCTTATCATGAAGCCGAACGGACGGGTGCGTGGAAGGACGGCGTTGGGCTGCACACCCTCTAGAAGGGTGTGCGAAGCCCTTGCCCCGAGGAACAGCATTAAACTCTGGTGGTCCCACCTCGATCTCGAGATGTCTTCGGATCCCAGAATCTTGAAACTGTCCGGACCCGAGTATATTAGAGCATGTTCCGGATAGTGTTCGGTGAAATTGATACGGCTTTAAACAGAATGAAGGAGTATAAGAACTCATCTCGCAAGACGATGATGTGAAGATTCTAGAGGACAATCCCCGGCATTGGAGGCAAGTTCGGGGGCTACTGAGGGAGTCATGGACTAAGGGGTCCTCGGGGCGACGGCCCATTGTACATGGGCCGGACTGGTGGAGCCATACAATGGCAAGAGATGTATGAAGCCGTGGTGTGCCCTCCAAGTCAAGAAGGCGCAGGATCTCTTTAAACCCTTGTTGTAATCTATCTTCGGTAACCCTAACCCTATCGGTGTCTATACAAACCGAGGGTTTTTAGTCTTAGGGCTAGAGCTACATTGATCACCTCATCACCTTAGGGTTTAGCTCATACGGATCTCAAGGTAGATCTACTTCGTAAACCACATCATACATCCAATACAATCAAGCAGGACATAGGGTATTACCTCTTCGAGAGGGCCTGAACCCGGGTAAACACTGTGTTCGTCATCCCTTGTTCCCCATCGATCCTAGTTCCACAGCTCGGGACCCCCTACCCCGAGGTCTGTCGGTTTTGACACCGACACCTTCCTCAACCCTACCGGAGCCGCTTCGCCGACATCATCCTCAACCCTATCGGAGTAGCTTCGCCTATACCATTCTCAACCCTACAGCGGCCGCTTTGCCAACGCCCAGGTCCACGGCCTCATATCCGCTTCGTCGCACCCTCGTCCAACCTACCATAGCAGCTTCTGACGCCCTGTCCATGACCGCAGATCCGCATCATCGACACCATCCTGAAACCAACCACCAAAATAGCTTCACCGACGCCCTCGTCCACGGCCTTAGATCCGCTTCGCCCACACCGTAGTCCACCCTACCGGAGCCGCTCCACGAACACCCTACTCCACGGTTCTAGATCTCCTTACCGGACCCCGACAGCTAGTGCAGCGTCATCACCCTTGACATTTCTAACCTGATTCCCACCGTCTAGCAAGATTCCAAGCACCCGCCACGGCCTAGGTACTTGTCACCTTTAAACCCATCCAGCATCACCTGCCTGATGTACTTCAAATATACTAACAGGTCGCTGTTACATGTTATGCAGCCGGCAAGAACTATAAGGACGATGTTTCTTCTGGATCTAACAACTTGGCCAACCAAGATCCTGGACTGAGGCATTGCTATGATCTTGTAAGTGCGTCTCTCTCTTGTATTGTTGTGTGCCTGCTAGCGTGCTTTGCTAGGATTTTCGACCAGTAATCCCTTTGTGCAGACAATGATTTCCAATACTGGCCGCTAAATTAGAGATGTAGATGTCATACGTGATACTCCCTCCATTCCTAAATATAAGTCTTTCTAGAGATTCCACCATAGACTACATACAGAGAAAAATGAGTGAATCTACACTCGAAAATGCATCTATATACATCTGTATGTGGTCCATAGTGGAATCTTTACAAAGACATATATTTAGGAACAGAGGTAGTACATTACACAAAATCATAGGTGGAATGTAGGAATTCCAGTGCACTACATTAGGCTCCCTTAGAGTGCCTGCTAGTCCAGTACACAGAGTCATGGCTAGTTTATGCTACACACACAATCGTTAATTGGTGGTTTAAATATGTGCAAGGGATATGCAATGTATTATCATGTAGAGATATCTCAAATTAGCCGTGTCAACTTGCAGATGGGGTGCCGCAATGAAAAAGTACATGATTTCTTAGTACAAGATGTATGTGGCAATTTCATGGAACATCACAAAAAAGGAGAGGCAGCAGTGAGCCTATACAATGTGCTATGCTAGGTCACTCCATTGCAATCATCATGACATGTTATTTGTATGTCAGTGCTGTTGGCCAGGGTTCTTAGGGACAGTTATTTTGAGTTATCCTAAGAAAATAAGCCCCTTTGAATATAAGCTCTAGATAATAAGCCCACCAATTCTTTTCATTGCCTGCCTTTTCAGCTTATCTGTGGTATGATCAGTGAAAAGTCTAGATTGCATTATATTTTGTCATTTTGCTACCCATATAAAAATTAATTTGACTTGCAAACATCACAAATTGAACCCAGTGCAATAATTAATATGATAGGAAAACAGACCATCAATATTTGTTCAAAATAAAAATACAAAGATACCATCTACCTGGCACAATCTACTTTGGTCAATGTCTTCCATAGAGAGCCCATTGCCTAATTTAAATGAAGAACGCATTGCCTAAATTTTAATAAAGAAACATTATTTATCAAAATTCGATGGTCCAAGTGGCTGGTTATTATCATATAGTAGCACCACCTGAAAGCATCATATAGCAGCAGCAGCTCATAGCAACTCATCATACAGCAGCAACATCTACCAATTCATCATATACCAGCAGCCGCTCATAGCAATTCATCATATAGCAGCAGCAGGAGCAGCTCATTGCAATTCATCATATAGCAGCAGCAGCAGCAGCTCATAGCAATTCATCATATAGAAGTAACAGGAGCAGTTTATAACAACTCATCATATAGCAGCAGCTCATAGCAATTTATCATATAGCAGCAGCAGCTCATAGCAATTCATCATATAGCAGCAACAGGAGCAACTCATGGCAATTCATCATATAGCAGCAACAGGAGCAACTCATAGCAATGCATCATATAGCAGCAGCAGCAACTCATAGCAATCCATCGTATAGCGGATCAGAATGAAAATTTGGGAAAAAACCAGAGGATATCCTCACCTTGTTGGATGAGCTCATCCTTCAACAGCACCTCAAGGCCACGGCCTGGGAGGAGGGGAGGGGGAACGAGGTGCCTTCTGCCGGAGTGGGGCATCAGCCGTAGTTGTGCAATGACCACCGGAGTAGTGCGTTGGACGGGCCATAGCAGAGCAGCTGCTGGAGACCATGAGAATGAGGGGCGGCGCTAGAGGGAGGAGAATCCGGGGAGATTGGGCCCTACCCGATGGCCATGTAGCCTAGCTGTATAGAGCATCGTTGAGGAGCAGGCCAGATGGGACCAGTGGCGGCGGCTCATTGGAGAAACCCTAGCGCTGCAGGCAGGGGATCAAGGTAGAGGGAAAGGGGATAGGAGATGCAAGCGGGCAGTGCAGTGAATGCTTGCGTGTTTGTTTTTACTTGAGGGTGTTAGGTGTGACGCGGGCATGAGCAGTGGCATTTTGAGTGTAATATAGGCAGACAACAGAGTTATTTCGCTATTCCCCTTCCCTTCAATTTTTAGTGAGCTTCTACGCGAAGCACCCCCCCAAAGCGAAATAAGTTAAGCCCAAGCCCATAACTCAAAAACGAGTTCTTTACATCTTTTATGGCTTATTTTGACAATAAGCTCTGAAAAGGCGGACTAGAACTGGCCCTTAACCTGCAATTCAATTGTGCGTGCAATGATGAACCACTCCTGCCTGCTCTAGTGTACATTTAGCCATCATACATGGCATAACCTAATACATGTGCATTTCATTATAGAATCTGAAATATGCAATGTTTATGTTAGTTCATACGTTGCACATGATGTTTAAATGCCCCTTAAATCTGGTCAGTCAAGTGATGGTCTTTAAGCCTCCTTCTATACTTCTTTTCTTGATATGTAATTCAATGTTGTGCAAGATTTGCTCACACATCTGTTCAATTGCTTGTTTGTATCAGCCAACCATACTAGGACTATTTGCTTTGATTAGTTGCTGTTCTTGACCTAACAGAGTTTGTCAATGATTTAAACACTAAGGGTTGCTGTAGTGGGGGCTTGTATAACTCACAGGTGACACAAATGTTTGGCTATACACTAAAGTAGGCTCTCCAAGAGTACCTGGAGGTCCAGTTCGAAGGTATGCCTAGTTTTTACACAGCGCACACAAAGTAAATGCTCATTTCATTGTGTGCAAGAGATGTGGCATGTTTCATTATGTGGTGTTGTTTTGTTATAAACTCATCCTTTGGTGTTGTTCACAGACCGGAAAGTATGCATATTTATCTTCCAAGGAGACCAATAACTGGTTTGTGTCACCTTGCAGAGGGGGTGCAATGAAGATAAGATTGAGGATTTCCAAGTACAAGATGTTAGGAAGGAGCCTTGCAAGAGAAGGAGGAGGAGCGCTGAGCCTGTTCAACCAGTTATGGTAAGTCACTGTATTACAATTACGAGGACATCCTATTTGTCTGACATTGTGCTTGCATAGGGTTCTTCACCTGTAACCCACTCATTGGGCCATTGATTAAAACTCCCTCCGCTCACTACTATACGATGTTCTAAATTTTTTGTAAATCATATGTATGTAAACACATTTTAATGTGTCTGTTCACTCATTACGGATGTAGTCTACTTTTAAATATCTAAAATATCTTATAGTAGTGAATAGTGTGAAACTGCTTCCTGCTATGGTAGAGTTGTCAATGCCATAAATGTCATAACCAAACGCATATTCACATCATTAGCCTCCCTATCATTACTAGGATCTTGATTACATACTAGTTGAGATACTTCATAGGGGGCAAACAATATTACATTACTTGTTCCTTTATATAGTAAATGTAGCTAGGCTATGGATGTTATTGAGGCGTGCATGTATGCATGCTGCCAACTCAACAGTTCAATTGCTTGTTTGTTTTAGGCATAGTTAAATTGCTCTTTTCAATTGCTTTATTTGTCCTCGGTTAATGAGATGCCCAAACAATGATGCCTGATGTAGGGTACTTCTATAACTATTAGTTGACATAATTAAAGGCCTTACCATTTAATTACTTTGGTGAAGTGTGCCTGAAGCTTTGAAGTCTATTAACCAACTATTACTGCATGAGGCTCACAATCTAGTTTATACGAGGCTAATGATTGCATAGTTTTGCTTGCTGTAGTAGGTTTGTATGAATCCCTCTGCTGTTCATTATGCTCCCTAAGACTTTAATTGAGCTATAGAATGGCTAACTGCTTGCTTACTTATACGCAAGATTTATATATATATATAATGTTTAGTAGTTGCGTGTGGTCTAAATTTGTAACCTGTTTGTGTTTTGGATTTGGCCCCAACACCATGCTCCTCTGATGAGCTAAGAGAGATTTCTGTATGCGGGCTACACGGACTACCATTTTTATAATTTTTAAAATATCACATGCTTATACTTCATGACGTGTAACATTATTGTTAGTCCTATTTTGCCATGTACAAGATAGTCTGTCTTGCTCGCTTCACTGTTGTAACTATATTTTTGCCCTAGTCATGTGTACTTACAGAAACATTTCAGGATGAAGTGACATCAACACAAAGATCTAAGAGCAGTGCGGCATGGCCGTTACCAAATAATTATGGATCGGAATTGGAATGTGCTGATGTTCTCGAGCATCAACTAGAGGTGGCAAGACAACGTGTATATGATTCTCAACATGTTGAGACTGGAGTTGCAGGTATTAGATGCAGGAGTCAAAACAATGAAACAAGACACTGAGGTAACCACAAAGGAATTGGAGATGTTGCAGACTGAAATTTGTGCTATCTCAATCTAGCCAATCCTATTTTCTGAAGAGATTATAGTTCAAATGGTAAGTTCTGTTGATGCGCGTCCATGATGTATGAGCTTTATTTGCCTAGTGTATGTAACTTGTTGTTTGTGTACGCTTTATTATCACTGGTGCTGAACTATAATGCCCAGTGGATATAATCTGCTGTAATTTCTTTATTGTATAGTGTAGGATTATTCTTCGTTTCTATGCCTTAGTCTCTTTATTGTATAGTGTAGTTTTTTTAGAGGCGATAGTATAGAGTAGGATAATTATTTGTATATGCTATATCGTTGAAACGGGGGCCAACACGCCCAAACATTACCTGGACGCCATCCAAACGAACAAACATGTGTAGTCAAAGCGGGCCTTAATTGGGCTGGTCAACTTAATATTTAGTGGACTCGATGTGGCCCACCGTAACAACGGCTCTTAGCAGGCCGTTAACAGGCCAAAAGCCCGATAGGGCCGTATAAATGGAAACGGTCCACGGGCCTCTAGCAGGCCAAAATAAATGTCAATTTTGTCTCGGCCCTTTTACTTGACAGGCCAGTAAGAGGCCGAAAGTGTTTTGGGCCAAAAGCGGCCCAATCTACAAACTAGGCTTTTAACAAGCTGAAAGTCGCGTCGGGCCGCTAATGGACCCAAAATTAGGTGGCACCGTCAAAGGCCCAACCGTTGTGCGGGCCGTTAACAGGCCGAAAGACAAACTAGGCTAGAAGTTGGCCCATGTATAGAATGGGCCAAGGAAAGGCCGAAAGTCACAATGGGCTAGAAGTTGGCCCAACTACAGAATGGGCAGAGAAAAGGCCGAAATACATACCGGCGGCATATTGGTCCATATCTATAATGGGTTGCTAACAGGCTGAAAGAAGGTCGGGCCGTAATTGAGCCCGAAGACGTAGCGGGCCATTAACGGGCTGGAACTGATGATGGGTTGGAAATTATCAAATCTAGAATGGGCCTTTGCTAGGCCGATTCTGTGTAACTCGTATGGGCCGTGGTTGTGAATGGGCCTGACTCAAGTAGGCCGCTAATGGGCTAGCCCGCTTATTTTGACAGGCCCAGCCTTTTAACCTAAACGGGCCACTGTTGGGCCGTGCCACATGTCGACATATCATAGGCGCCTGCTGTCCATTGGACGGTTGACATCTGTCACGGCGCGGAGCCGACACGTGGTTCCATCGGCCAATGAGAATTTTACATGTGGAAAATCGCCATTGGTCCGTGCTGTTAGCGGGTTAGCGGATCCAAAACCGAACCCGATAGCTTAACGGCAACCCGTTACAGTGGAGGCCACATGTCGGTTACCCTTGATGAAAGCACTTCTATGACGTGTCATTTATCGTCACGGAAGTGGACACTTCCGTGATGATAATTTTAGTATTGTCATGGAACACTTCTACAACAGCACATGTATGACTATCTTGATTCTGTCATAAAATCGTCATGGATGTACTTGCATGACAAAAAACATGACCTGCTGTGACAAACACGTATCATCACGGAAGTGGTTTTTTTTTGTAGTGTTAGTTTCCTTATGGACCCCCGCTGCCACAGGAGGGTAGGACAAAAGATGTCATACAAGTTCTTATCGCAAGTACGTATGACTATATACATAATACATTCCTACATTACATTGATGAATTGGAGCTAGTTATGTGTCGCTCTAGGTCATGACTGTTATATAATGAATGTCATCCAACACATTATCCATCACTGATCCAATGCCTACGACTTTCACGTACTGATTTTGCTAAGTTACGACTGTTGTTGCTGTTGCAATCACTATAAACCTGCTACTGTTACTAGTACCGTTACTGCTGCTACTGTTACCACTGCTGTCAAACTATCATATTACTATGCTACTGATCACTCTGCTGCAGATATTTAGTTCTCCATGTGTGGTTGAATTGACAACTCAACTGCTAATACTTGCAAATATTCTTTGGCTCCCCTTGTGTCGAATCAATAAATTTGGGTTGAATACTCTACCCTCGAAAACTGTTGCGATCCCATATACTTGTGGATTATCACCGAGCCATATGTGCAACATGCAAAAGTTTTTTAAAAACTGTTTTTTTGCTGATCCAATAAAGGGTTAGCTAGCGAAAGATGACAAGGACTCCTTGTAGAGAAATATAAGATTGTTTAGATCACTTTTATGACATGTTATAAAATGTGCCATTTTTGAAAATTTATCCACGACAACAAATATGCTATCCCTCCCCTTCTTTGTTCGAGGTAAACCTAAAACAAAGTCCATTGATATATCCTCCCAAGCAACACTAGGTACAGGCAAAGGCATATATAAACCATGAGGATTTAGTCATGACTTAGCTTTTTGACATGTTGTGTAGCGAGCAACAAAACGCTCAACATCCCGTCTCATCTTTGGTCAAAAGAAATGTGTAGCAACTACATCCTCCGTCTTCTTCACGCCAAAGTGTCTCATTAATCCTCCTCCATGCGCGTCCTGCAAAAATAAAATACAAATGGAGCTAGCTGGAATGCATAGCTTTTTAGCACGAAACACAAATCCATCATTAACGACGAACTTGTTCCATGTTCTCCCTTCTTTACAATTCTGCAATACATCTTTAAATTTAGCATCATGCACATATTGAGCTTTGATGCTCTCCAAACCAAATATTTTAAAGTCAAGTTGAGAAAGCATAGTATAACGATGAGACAGTGCATCAGCAATAATATTTCTTTACCCTTCTTGTGTTTTATGACATAAGGGAAAGTCTCAATGAATTCAACCCACTTAGTATGTCTACGGTTCAGTTTTGCTTGACTTATAATATGTTTCAAAGATTCATGATCAAAATGTATAACAAATTCTTTGGGCCATAAATAATGTTGCAACATTTCTAAAGTTCGGACAAGAGCATATAATTCTTTATCATAAGTAGAATAATTCAGACTAGGCCCACTCAATTTCTCAGAAAAGTAAGATATATATCAGGAACATATCTACCCTCAAGTGGTGGAATATCCAATTTTAGTTTAGGAAGATGGTCATGATCTCGTACCTGAGGTGGCGGTGCAGCCCTACCATTGTGATTATTGGCATGTGGATGACCTGGTGTTGGTGTTGGTGGTTGCATGTAGTTCTGATTTTGATCAACCTCATCCTCATAATCGTCCTCCTCCTTGGTAGCAATAGGAGCAGGAGCCACAGAAGCATCAACAGTAGGTGGAGCAGCACCAAAAGTTTGGCCGGGCTCAAGGGGAACACGCATGTCTCATCCCACTTGATTTGGAAGGCGACGTTGTTGTTGTTGTTGTTGTTGTTGTTATTGTTGCTGTGGAAGACGCGTGAACAGTTCATTAAACTTGTTAACGAGCTTTGTTTTGAATGTCTACTCAATGCCATCTATCTTCTCCATGGCCTCTTCAAATCAGTTTAGCACATCTTTGCTACTTCTTGAGCTTGCGTTGGTTTTTCCCTTGAAGAGGAAAGGGTGATGTAGCAAAGTAGAGATAAGTATTTCCCTTAGTTTGAGAACCAAGGTATAATCCAGTAGGAGGAACACACAAGTCACCAATGGTTGCACCTAAAAAACAAACAAATACTTGCACCCAACACGATAAAGGGGTTGTCAATCCCTTCACGATTACTTGCAAGGATGAGATTTGATAGAGATAGGTATAAAAGATAAATAAAAGTGCAAAACTAAATAAAAGTAAATAAATTGCAGCAAGGTATTTTTGGGTTTTTGGTTTTGTCGATCTGAAAATAATATGATAAAAATAGACCCCGGGGCCATAGTTTTCACTAGAGGCTTCTCTCTTGAAAGAACACATATGGTGGTTAAACAAATTACTGTTGAGCAATTGATAGGAAAGCGCATAGTTATGATGATATCTAAGGCAATGATCATGAATATAGGCATCACGTCCGTGACAAGTAGACCGACTCCTGCCTGCATCTACTATTATTACTCCACACATCGATCGGTATCCAGCATGCATCTAGTGTATTAAGTTAACAAGAACGGAGTAACGCCTTAAGCAAGATGACATGATGTAGAGGGATAGATCCAATCAATATGGTACAAACCCCATCTTTTTATCCTTAAAGGCAACAATACAAATACGTGCCTCACTACCCCTTCTGTCACTGGGTGAGACACCACACGATTGAACCCAAAACAAAGCACCTCTCCCATTGCAAGATAAATCAATCTAGTTGGGAAAACCAAATCAATAGATCAGAGAGAAATACAAAGCTATCTTAATCATGCATAAAAGAGTTCAGAGAAGACTCAAATAATATTCATAGATAATCTGATCATAAATCCAGAATTCATCGGATCTCAACAAACGCACCGCAAAAGAAGATTACATCGAATAGAACTCCAAGAACATCTAGGAGAACATTGTATTGAAGGTCAAAGAGAGAGAAGAAGCCATCTAGCTACTAGCTATGGACCCGTAGGTCTGTGGTAAACTACTCACACATCATCGGAAGGGTAGCAAGGTTGATGTAAAGGCCCTCCGTGATCGAATCCCCCTTCGGCAGAGTACCGGAATAGGTCTCCAGATGGGATCTCACGAGGACAGAAACATGCGGCGGCAAAAAAGTATTTTTGGTGTTCCCTCAGGTATACGAGGAATATTTGGGTATTTATGGAGCTGGAATTAGGGTTAGGAGAGCCTCAAGGGGCCCACAAGCTTGGGGGACGCCCCCCTAGGGTGTGATGTCGGTGTCAAAACCGGCGGATCTCGAGTAGGGGGTCCCGAGCTGTGGATCTTGGATCAATGGGGAACAAGGGACTAGGGACACAATGTTTACCCAGGTTCGGGCCCTCTCTAAGAGGTAAAACCCGACGTCCTGCTTGATTATATTGCTTGTGTATATGGGGATTACAGAGTCGATCTACCACGAGATCAGATGAACTAAACCCTAGACTAGTAGGAGATGGTTATTGTTCTGGCCTCTACGGACTAAACACTCTAGTTATATAGGCACCAGGGGTACTAGGGTTACACATGGTCGGTTACAACAAGAGGATAAACATGCCGAACCTCCTATCCTGACTTGGAGTACACACCAAGGCACAAAAGATCTCCTGTCTGGATACAACGCCGTCCAGTAGTCTGAACTTCTAGCAACTGTAGTGCGGCCCGACTGTCCAGCCAATGAGAGATAGGCCGGCAGCCCGAGGACCCCCTAGTGCAGGACTCCCTCAGTAGCCCTCAAACTTGCCTCCAATGCCGGTGCTTCATCGTGTATTGAGATCTTGATATACCTGATGCCTCTGGCTTGCGGGGTGAGTTCCTCTTCTTCTCCATGTTCTGCACCACCTTCTTTAACCAGGTTCCCAGAGCTGTTAAGCTAGAATTCGGCCATGTGCTAACCAGGTAGTGTTCGGAATCCGAACTGCAGATATTACTTAGCCTCGAAGGCCAACCGCCCAAGTGTGAATAGTACCTTTGCCTGACAACTTTTCGGCGAAGGGTCACACCCGGTCATATACATTGAACCATTGTAAAAGCTTGATTCGCGGTTCGAGGCAGCGCCTCCATTGGCACGTCCCATCGAGGTGGGGATTGTGCCCATTTTTTAAGGGATATGATCAATGATTTTAATTCCCCCATTCGCGCATAATGCCGCAATAATATCGAGGAGTGGCGAGGCCCGTGGCGCAGTTAAAGGACTGTTGGCATTCATGGTAGTTTATAAAAAAGGAGCGGCCACCGCTTATTTGGGTACGCCTTCTCCTTCCTCTTGCCATCGCTCTCCCCATCAGCAGAGCTCTAGCGCCCCCAAATCTTCTCTCCTCAAGCACTCCTCCCCAGCCGTTCCTGGACCCAGCCATGGCCGAATCTGGTGCAGGAGGCAAGTGGAAGGTCTCCACTGTCACCAACGATGACATTGAGGACTTGAAGTGCGCCGGCTACCTCCCGACCGGAATTGCTCACCAGGCCCCAGAGGAGGGCAAGGCCGTTCCCATGCCTCGACCAGGCGAGAGGGCGGTGTTCATCCCCCACTTCATTTGAGGATTGGGTTTCCTGCTCCACTCCTTCGTCAGGGGGCTAATGTTCTTCTACGGGATGGATTTCCATGATCTGGCCCAGAATTCCTTCCTCCATATCTCGGTCTTCATCATCATCTGTGAGGCCTTCTTGCGAGTCCGGCCACACTTTGGCTTGTGGCTAAAGGTTTTCAACGTCAAGCCAAAGATAGTAGACGGCCGACGGGCGGACTGCGGCGGGGCGATGATCAGTAAGCTTGCCCGAGTCGAGTGGCCGGAGGGCACCTTCATCGATACTGTCAAGGTTTGGCAGAAGGAGTGGTTCTATATCATGGGATGCGGCCTGGACGGTGGCTCCCGAATTCAGATCCGGACCCCCGGCAAGGCTAACCTCGTGGACCAAAAAGGGTCTTGACTGGGGGCTCATCACGAAGGTGGAGGCGCTGCAGAAGCGCGTCTCCAACATGATAAAGGCGGGCGGCAAGCTGACCAACGTGGTTCAGGTGATGCTCTGCCGCCGCCACCTCCCCTGCCAATAATGGGCCTCCGTGTGGTCTTACAAGCTCGAGGATCCGGCCACTATACAATACTTCTACGGCACCACCCACGACAAGCTGTGGTAGGTGTTGTTTAAGCCTCAAAAGGCATGGCCAGCCAAGGAGGAAGACATCAGCCTCGACGCCGCACACCCCCCAAAGTAGGTAAAAAAACTCTCATCCGCTCTAAGTTCAGATGTTCGCATTCCAGGAGACTTATCCTTCGTTCCTTTCCTTCCATAGGGTTGGCTCGAGAAGGCCAAGAATATCAGTAGCCCGGCCCCGTTGCCCGAAGACCCCCGGCCGGCCCTACTAGAGGAGATGCTGACCATGGCGTCGTACAAGGCGCCAGAGAAGAAGGAAAATAAGAAGAAGAAAGAGGCACCGGAGGCCAGGGAAGGCCTCTGTTCCAGGGGACATTAGGACAACAAGTCTGGAGACACCCACTCTCCCTCCGCTCAAGAGGGGGAGCAGGAAGAGGATAAGGAGGAGATTAACTCCTCCCGTTCCAACACTGGTACAACGAGGTGCTATACAAACGGTTTTTAACCCCTTTCCGCGACGGCGTTTTGAACCGTCGCCAAGTGAGTGTGTGCTATAGGGGGGTCCTTCCCACACGACCGAGAAATCGTCAGGGATAGGCCCTCCGGTCACACACGCTCGACAAAATGACGTCGTGTGCGACGGGCGAGCGATCAAATACGGTTATACAGGCCCAATCGGTTCCGGTCGTAAGTACATCCCGCACAGTCAGTCCCAAACAAATGTTTCCGTTTGTTATGTACATTCCACACAGTCAATCCAAGGAATACATTTCCGTTCTTATGTACATCCCACACAGTCAATCCAGGGAAAATGTTTCCATTCGTATGTACATCCCACACAGTCAATCCAGGGAAAATGTTTCCGTTCGTATGTACATCCCACACAGTCAATCCAGGGAAAATATTTTCGTTCATATGTACATCCCACACAGTCAATCCAGGGAAAATGTTTTCGTTCATATATACATCCCACACAGTTTTATGTATAGCCTCGTGTGTGATAGGTGTAACTATCACACACGCTCTGCCTCGGTTAACCGATTGCTTTTATTCAACTACATCACACATGATTTGATGAAGAAAACTGTATGGCATTGGGCTATCCATCACAAGCGCTTTTACTGCTAGAACCGTTTGCAAAGTTCCATGACCCATTTAGCAGGTTTATTAGTTTACAATTAATAATTCTAGTATTACACAAATTCACATTTCATATCGAACAGTTGTTTGCCAATTTCATATCAGGCACATAAATATATTTTAACATCACAGTACAATAGCTACCTAAAAACAGCACAGTATAGCGTATAGCTAGTTCACCTTCATAAGAACAATATTAGAACAATATATTCATTTCCCTAATCGAGATCATCCAGGCTCGTCTTATCCACCTCTGCTTTCAGTTCAGTAAGAACCTGTTTTGCACTGGCCAACTGGGAAAGTGCCTCCTCCTTCGCCAACACCCTCTTAGCAAAGTCTAATTTAAAAAATCTAAGCTCATTCTCCATCTTCCTGTTTTTATCCCGCATCTTCAAATATTCTTCAGCGTTGACAACACTTTCTCTAAGCCTACCTCTGTTCTCGTCATCATACATGCTCTAGAGCTTTGCTAGGCACATCTTCAAAGACTGTGGCCACTCTTGATCAACCCACTCAAGGTATAAACACTTCTGTTCATCCTATACTATTTAAAACTAGATCAGTAACAATTGTAGGGGAAATGGGTTTCTAGCAACATAGAAAATCACCAAATACATATTTTGAAAAACTGAAGAAACAGGTTAATTATGACATATGTTCTCAAAAAGATCAATGTGCAAATGAATTAATTGCTACTGAGACAACAACCAAATTCTAAAACATCAGAAGCTATAATTAACTACAACAACGCTACAAGTTCTTAGTCATGTACTATAAATAACAAATAGAACATTTTATGAGGAAGCTAAATATAACTGCAACAACATAGCGATAGTGTTTGGATGACAGCAAATTGATCCTAACAGGTGTGTACATGCACAAATTTAGTAACATAGAACTAATAGCACTAAGGCCGTCCACTATGTATGCCAAAACCAGTGTAAAGACAACTGTTGCTACATTTGGCACTGGTGCCTTGCACTGGCGAGCCGATGCAGCGGAAAAAAATCAGGGACCCGGACTCCGGAGCACCTAGTTGCTCCGATGCCCAGTTCATTCATGCCATAAAGATTTAGTATTTTACTGCTTGGCTGCTCGGATGTGTGGACCAAAGTTGGCTGCACAAACTGCTGAAGTGGTGCCAAATAATTTTCTAATGGCACCGCTGATGAGATGGCAACATTTTTAGATACTAGGTACAAACTGTGACATTGTCTTACCATCCAGAATAACATAGCACAGTGATAGTGTCTGAATCACATCTAACAAATGATTTGTAACAACGAAAGTGGGGCTAACCTTCTCTGCACATGCCAGAAACTTCCTCCCACTATCCACAGATTCAAACACAACTAGCTTCACGCATGGAGATTGATGGTGACAACGAGCAGGCAGATCTTCAGCCACCTCGCTCCATTCGTTGCAACTGATGGTCCTAGGGAGCTACAAGAGGAAGAAATGACTAAAATCGACCGCCGGGTTAAAATCCTTCATTCCAAGTCATAACCCGAGAGAGAGAAGAGAGGCATGCCCGGGTGGTGAAGGAGTCATCATTGGAGGAGGAACCGCTGGAGAGGTCATTGAAGAAGACCATGGCGACCCCGGCGGTAGGATGCGAGACGGCGAGAGCGAGGAAGCAAGCGAGGAAGCAGCTATAGCTTCGGAAGGAAGGAAGGAGGAAATAGGGGAAATGTGACTTGTGGTCGGGGAGAAAAGGGGGTGGGGAAGGGGGGTGGCGGGGGTAGATATTTCGGCGGTAGGCCAAAAATTTCAAAATGTGGAGGGAAACTTTGCGAGCGGTGCTGCCGGACACCATTCACTTTGAACGATTGTGTGCATCACAAACAATTCTTCTACTTTACGTGCATGGGATGAGTTTGATAATTCAAATTTTGGTGGAAATTTCCCTGGGTACTGTCCTCATCCACGTCATTGCATAATTTAACATCGCTTGCTAATTTGGGCACACAAAAGAGCATACAGCACACAGACCACACTTACTGAATCGAGCAATTTTAGTAATTAAACAGAGCCAGTTGACCTAAACATTGCTCTAACAAAAGTCCAGCATTAAAAACAAAGCCTAAGTACGCATAATTTTAACAAAGCCGCCGCCGCGCCGGCCTATGCATCACCAGTGTGAGATGAGACGTCGATGACTTGTCCTGGCGACATGCCGCCGTTGGTGGACTCCACGTCCCCCCTTCTGAAGTCGACCGCGTCCTCGTCCTTGTCCTCGGCGCCGCCCTCAAGGTTGTAGTACTCGTAGTAGTGGCTGCGCCAGAGCTCGCGTTGGTACTCCACCGCCGATTCCTCGATGGACATACTCTTCTCTACCTCAACCTCGGCCACGCGCAACTCCTCCTCCCGGCGCTCCTCGATCTCTGCCGCCTCCTGCATCTCCAGCTCTCGCTCGGTGATCTCATGAGGAAGCAGGTGCTCCGTGGCCACCGCCGCCATTTCAGACTTGGGTTGCATGCTGGATTCTGAGGTGGCCTGGAATATCTTGGCGTGTGCGTCCTTGATCTTGGCGTGGATGGCCTCGACCCGGGCCAGGGCGACATCGGCGACACGGACGGCAGCTCGAGCGCTCTCGGCATTTGCAGCCGCTGTCACAGCAGCTGCTGCAGCCGTCTCAGCTACTGCAGCTACCCTGTCGGCTGCCGCAGATGCCCTCTCAGCGGATGTGGCCGCGCTCAATGCGGATGCAGCGGCACTCTCGGCATAGGCGGCCGCGCTCTCAGCGCAGGCGACGCCGCTCGGGGAGGACGCGGCCACCGTACGGGCCCTCACGAAGCATTTCCATGGTGTCATCTTTGCAAGAAGGTGTTGCCGGAATGGGGATCGGGATTCATGGATTCGGGGGTTGCCGGCACTATAGCAGACGAGCCGGCGAAGCTTAAGGAAGAAGACTTAAATAGACCCACGAATTTCATCGCAAACGGTTCCTACAAAACAACTGTGTGTGATGTTGTTGATATTTTTTATTAGCTGTGAAAGACGAATTTGGAGTAAAGTGGCAACGGATGGTGTTTTAAATGAAGGAGAATTTTTTTAGTACTAATACAACTGTCATGTCAAAATTTGGAAAATTTCATGGGTCATTTGACCTTTTAAGACATTTAAGTGATTTTCTAGCCATTTAATGACCGTAATTCAAATTTGAACTACATGTACATGCAACAGCTAACCATAATGGTTTGAAAAGTCATATTTGTGTACTTGTGTGTGAGTTAATTCCATGTGCAGTAAATTGGAAGGAATTTCCAAACATATTAGTCTCACGGCTATGACACAAAGCATGGAGTGCCATGGCATTTAAATTCCAAAAAATAAAAAAAAAGATCAGAAACACATGAAACCTTGCTTGATGTAATGTCATGCCACCAAGATGATGTGGTAAAAAATTTGGCATGTTTGACGAAAGTTTGGACACACACCCCTCACAAACGGGAGCAACTCACTAGAAGGCTCGTGGTTCCAAGCGGGAACAATTCATGTTTGACGACGAACGGGCGATAGCTTCCTCTTACGGCCTTCAAATTTTTTCTACAGTTAACGTGCACTAATACAACTGTCATTTGAAAATTTGGAAAATTTCAGGGGTCATTTGACCTTTTAAAGACATTTAAGTGATTTTCTAGCCATTTAATGATCGTAATTCAAATTTGAACTACATCTACATGCAACAGCTAACCATAACGGTTTGAAAAATCATATTTGTGTACTTGTGTGTGAGTTAATTCCATGTGTAGTAAATTGGAAGGAATTTTCAAACATATTGGTCTCACGGCCTGGACACATGCATGGAGTGCCATGGCATTTAAATTCCAAAAAATTAAAAAAGATCAGAAACACATGAAACCTTGCTTGATGTAATGTCATGCCACCAAGATGATGTGGTAAAAAAAATTGGCATGTTTGACAAAAGTTTGGACACACACCCCTCACAAACCGGAGCAACTCACTAGAAGGCTCGTGGTTCCGAGAGGGAACAATGCATGTTTGATGACGAACGGGCGATAGCTTCCTCCTACGGCCTTCAAAAAAATTCTACACTTAACGTGCACTAATACAACTGTCATTTGAAAATTTGGAAAATTCTAGGGGTCATTTGACCTTTTAAAGACATTTAAGTGATTTTCTAGCCATTTAATGACCGTAATTCAAATTTGAACTACATCTACGTGCAACGTCTAACCATAACGGTTTGAAAAATCATATATGTGTACTTGTGTGTGAGTTAATTCCATGTGCAGTAAATTAGAAGGAATTTTCAAACATATTGGTGTCACGGCCTAGACACACGCATGGAGTGCCATGGCATTTAAATTCCAAAAAATAAAAAAAGATCAGAAACACATGAAACCTTGCTTGATGTAATGTCACGCCACCAAGATGATGTGGTAAAAAATTTGGCATGTTTGACGAAAGTTTGGACACACACCCCTCAAAACTGGAGCAACTCACTAGAAGGCTCGTGGTTCCGAGAGGGAACACCGCATGTTTGATGATGAACGGGAGATAGCTTCCTCTTATGGCCTTCAATTTTTTTTCAAAATTTAACGTGCACTAATACAACTGTCATGTGAAAATTTGGAAAATTCTAAGGGTCATTTGACCTTTTAAAGACACTTAACTGATTTTCTGGCCATTTAATGACCGTAATTCAAATTTGAACTACATCTACATGTAACAGCTAACCATAACGGTTTGAAAAATCATATTTGTGTACTTGTGTGCGAGTTAATTCCATGTGCAGTAAATTAGAAGGAATTTTCAAACATATTGGTGTCATGGCCTGGACACATGCATGGAGTGCCATGGCATTTAAATTCCAAAAAATTAAAAAATGATCAGAAAAAATGAAACCTTGCTTGACGTAATTTCATGCCACCAAGATGATGTGGGAATTTTTTTTGGCCTGTTTGACGAAAGTTTGGACACACACCCCTCACAAACCAGAGCAACTCATTAGAAGGCTCGTGGTTTCGAGAGGGAACAATGCATGTTTGATGACGAACAGGAGATAGCTTCCACTTATGGCCTTCAAAAAATTTCTACAGTTAACGTGCACTAATACAACTATCATGTGAAAATTTGGAAAATTCTAGGGGTCATTTGACCTTTTAAAGACATTTAAGTGATTTTCTAGCCATTTAATGATCGTAATTCAAATTTGAACTACATCTACATATAACGGCTAACCATAACGGTTTGAAAAATCATATTTTTGTGTACTTATGTGTGAGTTAATTCCATGTGAAGTAAATTGGAAGGAATTTTCGAACATATTGGTGTCACGGCCTGGACACATGCATGGAGTGCCATGCCATTTAAATTCCAAAAAAATAAAAAATGACCAGAAACACATGAAACCTTGCTTGACGTAATGTCATGCCACCAAGATGACGTGGCAAAAAAATTGGCCTGTTTGATGAAATTTTGGACACACACCCCTCACAAACTGGAGCAACTCACTAGAAGGCTCGTAGTTTCGAGAGGGAACAATGCATGTTTGATGACGAATCAACGATAACTTTCTCTTATGGGCTTAAAAAAAATTCTACAGTTAACGTGCACTAATACAACGGTCATGTCAAAATTTGGAAAATTTCAGGGGTCATTTGACCTTTTTCAGACATTTAAGTGATTTTCTAGCCATTTAATGACCGTATTCCAAATTTGAACCACATCTACATGCAGCGGCTAACCATAACGGGTTGAAAAAAAATATTTGTGTACTTGTGTGCGAGTTAATTCCATGTGCAGTAAATTGGAATGAATTTTCAAACATATTGGTGTCACGGCTTGGACACATGCATGGAGTGCCATGGCATTTAAATTCCAAAATAAAAAATAAAAATGATCAGACGATGTAAATATCTAGTGTTCAAAAAATAAAATGTAAAGATCTGGCAAGACAACCAGGCCCCACACGGTTGGCACTCTATTTCGCGCCTCGAGGTTTGGAAGGTGAGTGGCGCGAGTTATTAATCAGACACGGTTTTGTATTGGAAACCGTCAGCTATTAAGTTCACACATGGCTTTTACTGCGGGAATCGTGTGTGATTCAAACTACAGTACTCGTAAATTTTGGCGATCGGCGTGTGTACTGTTCCCATCGATCTAGATTCCGGCCGCCAATAAATACTACCTTGCTCACGTCCTCCCGCCTGCATTCTCATCTACATCCTCCCCTCACTCGCCTTCTCTCTCAAATCTCTGCCATGACACAGCCGATCTGCCCACGCGTCGACGAGGAGGCGCCGCCCCTCGATGATGCTCAGTCGAAGTGCAGCAATGAGGAGGACCCCTACGCGCCGCCAGACGAGGTTGCGCCGGACCCCCCAACTTTGGAGTGGTTTTGGGGCCAGTACAATCTTTGTCTGTGGAAGTCGCTGCCGCCGGCTGAGAAAGTCAGGCAAATGGCATTCAAGAAGGAGATGGCGGAGGAGGAAGCAAGGTACCAGGCGGCCTGTGAAGCCCGTGATGCCGCCTGGAAAAAGGAGGCTGTGGAGCTTTGGGGGCGGGCGCGTCGTCGTGCGGAGGAGGTGTACAAAGACGGGTACTTCACAAGGAAGGTCAAAGGTGGTAGGCGCCTCATCGCTGTGCGGAGGTGGGCCAATAAGCTCCAGTGTGCCACCGATGAGGAGCTCTGGTGGGCGCCCAATGAAATGGCAAGATCGTTCGCGCTTGTCCGCCAGCAAGAGGCAGATCAGTACATCAAGCGCTGCGAGGTGGAGGAGGCGGAGTACTGCCTCCGCGCTAGGAAGACGCCGCGCACCAGGGATCTGCTGGCGAGGGGCTGCCGGAATACTGCCCCTAGGAGGGATTATTAGTTTTAGTATTGTTCGTTTTCAATTTTATGCATTGTACCTAGTAGTTAAGTATCATCACGTATATGTGATGATATTATATATATTATGTGATGAACTAATGAACAATTAATATATATTATGAATTCCATTTTCTATCTATTTTTGTATACTAATTTGTATCTAGATGTTATCATCTACATATACAGAATGGAAAAGCATATACACACACATTGAAAAAGAACTTACAAAAACGGAAAACAGAATACACACATTGAAACAGAGCAGTAAATAAAGCAATATTATGATTGTTGTGAATACATAGCTATCCACGTTGAAATGACTCAACAAAATAAAACATGTCCATGAGACCAAGACCAACAACCCTTGCCTACGGTAGCTCTTGGCTCTGCCTGAACTCGTGCAGGAGTTCGTCCAAGTGGTCGACACGCTCGCGGTACATCTGGAGCGCGATCTCGAGCTCCAAGTTGGCTATTTCATCGGAGATCACCAGCTCGAGGATGCGATGGCCATGTTCCTCTACTACGCCCGATGGACACCTGGGCCAAGGAGGCAGTCGAGTCTGGTGACCAGCGCGATGGCATCGAGTGGGCCGCGGACAAGGCGAACTGCGCGACCCATGCGAACGGCGCGGCGGGCGTCCGGTGCAAGTACGGCGCGGCCGGCCTCTGGTGCAAGTACGGTGTAGACGGCCTCTGCCCACTCCTGGCGAGGAATGGGGGTACTAACGGGACGTGTACCCAGCTACGACGCCCTGTCGACAGCAGGCAAGCGCCGATGGATCCGCTCTTGCTGTGCGGCGCACCGCGCCTCTCGCTTTGCGACGCTCCAACGGTCCCGCTGTGCGGCGAACCGCAGCCTATCGGCGCGGATGCGCCTAGCTTGCTCTGCGGCACGCCATCGATCATGTTGTGCGGCGAGCTGTAGCCTCTCGATGCTGACATGCCTATCTTGATCTGCGGCGCTGATGCACCATGCGCCAAGGGTTAGCTCAACCCTGGCAATGACGCGCATCATGGCGTCGTCCATCGCATTGCCGGGGAGCGCCTCGGCCTCGATGGGCCATGGCGCCTTCTCGTTTTCCTTGTCGAGGAGGTTGATGGCAGAGGCGGCACTTTGGTGGGTTGGCATGCTTGGAAAAGGTGGATGTGCTATAGGCTGCACTTGTTGCCTCCGTGCGTCGCGCGCCGCCAAGGTTTATGCGCAATATCGCTGGGTGGCGGCGGGAAACCGGTGAGGAAATGGCGGGAAACGGTGGTGTGTTCATAAAACACCATCAATTAATGGAAACTTAGCATAGAAGGAACATCGAGCTAGCACGACGCGTGCGGGCACATTGCTCGCCCAAGGCTATGATCCATATACTTGTGTGCCTTACAGAGCACACTATTCACAGTAAAGAATACTATTCCATTTATCCTAGTAGAGCAGTGGCGGCAAGCGTCACAAGAAGTTGATGATGATTAGATGATCATTTATCCTAGTTAATTATGCATGTAATAGTTTACTTTAGTGTGTGGAAATGTCATGTGTGTACTAGCCACCTATGTAATTGGATCTTTGCCGCGTTTATGTGAAACATTTCTGTTCTCTTGGCTCAACACAAATAGTTTATCTGAATGAAGTGTATGCCCTCCATTGCACACACCTTGATCTGGCTGAACCGTTTCTGTTGCGTTGCCTAATCGAAAACAGTTCATCTGAGTGAACCGTATGCCGTATATCGCACACACCTTGATCTGGCTGGCCGTTTCTTTTGTGTTGCCTAATCACAAACAGTTCATCCGAGTGAAATGTATGCCGTATATCGCACACACCTTCATCTGGCTGCCCATTTCTGTTGTTCCGCCTCATCAGAAACAGTTTATCCAAGTGAACTGTATGCCGTCTATCGCACACACCTTCATCTGGCTGCCTGTTTATCTTGTTCTGCCTCATCACAAACAGTTCATTGAACTGAACCGTATGCCCCACAACGCACACGCAACTAAAATCTGAACCGAGTTTGATGTATCCGCCATAGCAAACGTTTTGCCTCTTTTTGATGGTTTTTTACATCACCGTTTGCGATTAATGCATCGCACACAGTTTCATTGAAGGGTCTCTGATTGTAGTGTCACATTAGCAGCATCCTGCAGTAGTCCAAGAAGGGGGCGGCATCTGACGACGCCGAGGAGGAGCCTCCTCATGCCCCTAAGAGACAGTGCAAGCCCAAGCAAGTACCGCCTGATGATAGCTCGGATTTTGATGAGGAATCTGTAGCGTCCGAAGAGGTTCCGGATAGGAACCCCAGGGAGAAGCCCCCCGCCGAGAGGTACGAACTCTGATATTCTTCGGGTGTTTGTTTCATCAACCTTTTATTAACATGACATGCGCATCTCATATTACATCCCACCACACACCCACCCCACTGACCGAACCTCAGAGGGGGACTCTCCGCCGGCCGAACTAGCGGAGAGTGGGTCTGCCTCGCGCTCTACGCCTCCCCCGGTCATCGGGGAGACCGGGGAGGTGCTGTCCCAAAGGACCCTTCATGGTCCGAACGCAGGAGGCGGTGGTGCCGAGATCATGGCCAAGGCTAACACCTCGGTCGCCAAAGGCCAGGAGGATGGATCCCTCCTGGTGAACAAAGAGAGGGAGCTTGGACAGCCCGAGCCCTCCCAAAAGACCATTCCAGAGCCCCCGAGACCCTCGGAGGCGCCAATTCCACCCTCCACCGAGGTGGGAGCCGGGGCCCCGCCGCCAGCGTTGAACACCGATGATCGGGGTGCGGTAGGGTGGACGGACATGATGGAGGAGGTGGTGAACAACTCCTCCATCATTGCAGAACTTCGTGCCTTGATGGGCGTGGTTTTATAAAGTATTCGGTCTATAAACAGCAGACTGAAGGAAGACTTCAGTGGCCTCCTCACGGGCTTCGAGGTAAGCCATGTAATATTCTTTTCATAAAGCGGGTTTTTGGAAGAAAGTTACACACTCCTTCTATATAGCAGCCCCCCAGACTTTGTCAGGGTTGAAAAACCTGGCAGGGGATCAAAAAATCATGAAACCAGGAGTCTGAACTGTGTGAGTTTTTTGTTATTGCAGGCCTCATCTCTTGCGGCGGCTGTTAATGCTGCGACACTGGATGAGATGAATCGGAAGCTCAAGAGCTCCGATGAGGAGCTCGACCTCGTCAACAAGCGGTTTGGCGAGGCACAAGGTTTGTATGGTCGAGACTTTATGTTTCTTTTATTGATCAAAGTGTTCGGGATTAGCTCTAAGCAAAAGGTGCTTAATTATGTTTGCAGCTGCCGCCGTGGAGGTCGAGGGCTTTAGGGCGGAACTGAAGAAGGCCAAAGAGGCGGCGGCCGAGCAGAAGGCGGCGGCTGATTGAGCGACCCCCAGACTCAAGACGGTGAAAACCATGAGTGAGAAGCACGAGGCTAGAGTGGCCGAAGTGCAACAAGAGCTCAAGGATGCCGTCACTAAATGTGAGGACCTTGAGCAGAAAAATAAGGATCAAACCACCAAGCTGTCAAAAATAGGGCAGGAGATCCGGGAGGCGAGGACAGAGGTGCGGGGCGCCCGGGAGGAGCTCCGCCAAGTGAAGCAAATTGCAGATGGTAAGCCGTACTTACCGCAAAGTGTCTTTGGTGGTCAAAAGTTCGCATTGCTCACACGAGTCTGGCGCTCTTCAGGCGGGTTTGCGGAGCTCCCGAGGAGTGCAGCGGATGCGACAAGGCACTATGCAGCTCGGGAGGGTGATATAGAACACAAGTTGTTCTGGGCGCAGTTCCAAGCGCCCGAACATCCCCCCTCCTTAGCAACCAGATGAAGCAGCTGATGGAGCTACATCGGATGGCTGAGCCAGCCATGAAGGACCTCTGTGTCCGGCTGTGGCCCGCAGAGCCAATACCGAGCAGTTACTTCGTCCTTGTGTAGAAGCTGCGCAACGCGTCCTCCCAGGTTGACGCTGTGAAGCGCTCCGCATGCCTCGAAGGGGCGTGGCTGGCCTTCGTGAAGATCATGGTGCACTGGCCAAAAATCAAGCCAGTTGAGATGGCCACCGGTCCCCCGCCTGTTGGAAAGGAGCATCATCGTCCCGAGCAGTATTTCCCCATTGTTATGGATGGTGCTCGGGCGATAGACGACCAGTGTCCCAAAGATGTAATCTTGGAGTAAACTATCGTGTAATGACAATGAGACCTTTTGCTTAATGCGGCTCTTTGTATGGTTTATCATACTTGAATCTGTTTTGATTTTATTTTGACTCCTGTGCGACCGTTTTGAATCTGAAAGTTGCCAGTCGTCGGCTTCAGCCCCCATGTAGATGCTATGAGGGGTGTTTCGTCCTCTGCATTGTGACCCTTAGCTGACGTCTCGGTGGTCGGAGGCGGTAGTGCGTGAGAGGAACAAGGCAATCAGACTATGCGGCTTTATTACCTTCACTTAACCATAGGAGCTTGACTGCGGGGCTAGTGACTAGCCCCCAGTGTTTTGTGATGTTCGGTAGAGCTGAGGCATATGCTTTTAATCACGTGGTTTGTGCAAAGGCAAACCCTTCGTATAACACGGGGTAATCGCCATCGATTTTTAGTTTAACGCCTGTCGTCGGATCGCCGACCAGTTCTCGCTTATTATGACAGTCAGTTTTCGGCTTTCTCCACTGAGGTACTTTAACCAGGCTAGCCAGAAGTACAATCGCAGTGGTTCTCCCTTTACCTTCTTAGCCGAACATGCGGCACAGGAGCCGAGCAACCCAACTATTGACCCAAGACATAATTCGGAACCGATGCATATAATGCCGTATCCAAGACGTCGAACACATAGGAAAAAGATAGTGCCGGACTTGAAGCATAGGGCGAGTATTATGGTCGAGCCCCCGATCTATTACCCGATTGCTTCTTTAAGGAAAAGTTGTACCGAACTAGTTTATAGTGGCGTCGAAGAGCGAAAAAAATGCAATATAAAAGACTGCAAGTGGACCGTAAGAGGTGGTCTTTATTTTCCAGGAGCTCATGACGTCTATCCGTACTATTCGAACTACCAAAGCGCCTGTTACTGGCACTGTGGCACCCCGGCTCAGAGGAAACTGGAACACCCCGTAATCCAGTCCCAAGGACAAGTCCACTGGAATACGGCACTGTTGGCATAGAACAAATCAGCTCTTTATTACTATCGATAGGGTTACAAGGATACAAGAATTACATCGGCACAGCAATACTACGCCTGCCCAGGGTAGCTCTATGCTAACAGCGGAACAACCCGATGCAGCGGAACTATGACGACGACGATGGACTCCACTCCGCAGGGACTCTGGCTGGAACGCGTATCCTAGCTCGCAAACTCAGAATCCTCGACAAGCAAGCAATCATGGCATGACCTGCAAACTAGCATGATACGCCAGGTGAGTACTTTGAATGTACTCGCAAGCTCATAACAACCAGAGCAGTCAAGACAAGCAACAGCATGGCATTTATAGGTTAAGCAGGTGTAAACATGATGGTGCTAGAACAATATAAGCATGGCATGGCATATACTACATGCAACAGGTTGCAACTTACTCTATCGTGAGGTTACCCCGTAACCATCACCTGTAAGAACTTACCATCGTGTGTGCCACACGATAACCTCGGGACCAACCAAACTTGGTATTACAATACCGTAGTGATAACATGATCACAGGGAGCTTGGTCTTTACCCGAGATCACCACATAACACTATCAAACAAATCCGGTATCTATGATACCACAGTGATCCTCACATGATCACGATCAACCAACGTCGGTATCCTCGATACCACGGTGATCCTCTCGCGATCACATAAAGATCAATCAACTCCTTTCTCATCGAACAGGGTTGTTATAAGCAAGATTATTATACTGTTGACCCATAGTGTGTCCTACTACGAACTATGCCCATATCCGAGGACGCGGCTATCGATAGATTATATACACTCTGCAGAGGTTAGTACACTGTACCCACACCACGGAACTCATGGCCTCGTGCTCCCATTCGGGTGGACCAACGACGTTCCGACAAAACCCAATCTATTGCATGGCACTCTCCCGGCCACTCCGACTAACTCCCCTTTGGGCTATGTCATGGGTGACCCTGTGTCCTTCCGACACCTGCCATCGTCATGGCCAAACAAAACTGTCCCAAACGGGGACCGCGCGCAAAACCAAACCTGGGTTCACAAGGCTTCTGCCGCCTACCTGATCAGGGTAGCGCTGCCGCATAACCTTCCCTGGTTGGAGGCACCGGCGAGAGGGATGACAAAAGACCGGATTAGGGCTGCCCCATACCAGCAAGTGTGGTTGCACTGGTGAGCTCGATTCGGCACCCACTATGACTCAGCCAACAGGTGTTCGAGTTCGATTAACATCCGGTTAAAATTTGCATGATAATGTGCTGAGTCATGATAACATGATGAAACCGTAATGCACATGAGCATGGTACAACCCTAGCAGGAATGGACAGCATAATATCTGGATCATAGCATGCAAGCATTTAACCATTTAAATGCAGACGAGTATGGTGAGTATGAACAACATCAGTATATTCATAACAGATGACGACAAGGCATGCAAACATATCATCATCCTAGTTGAACTACTGCAAGTAATAATCATGAGCATAATGATAGCAACGGATACTTGATAACTAGCAGGTCACATAAGCATATATATATTAACAAGCACATAATAATTAATTATAAGTAGGAAAACATAGCTACTGCAAGTCCGTCATGCAAGTGGCTGTCGTGGCTTGCCTGGGAATGAAGGATCCACGGGAAAGAAGTGTGAGAAGCTCGCGGAATGGATTGCCGGAAACAGTTCTCCCTCGGAAGGCTGTTTTCGGGCAAGGGCATAATGGTCATTTTCACTGTGTCAACACCATATGAAAATGGTACCAACAGAACGGGCTCGACGAGACGAAGACATGAGCGTTGGATTCACCTCGATCGGAGTGCGATGAATTATCCTGAGTGAACTATGTGCCCTTCTTACAAGTCCGAGAGTAGTTTCCCCATGGATGTGTTGCAATGAAGTTCAATACGGACGACCATCCATTGAGTTGTGAAAAAAAATTCTTTCATGGACACGGAATCTTTTACTCATTGCATTGGGTGGCCTCAAATGGTTGTGTGTCCTCCAGGTGTAAAACAGTGCCGTGAATCGTGCCGCTCCCTTGGCGGAATCTGACTTTTCGCACGGGTTGCTGAATCATCTTGGGTATCTTTACTGTCTCGGGTATCACATTTGTGCCAAAGATTTGACTGTCACCTGTCGTGACCAGCTTAAAAGTGCACGGTCTTATTACAATATTATCCATAGTCTTGACTGACAGTGGTCCTGGCAGCAGAATTTTATGCACGGCAGGTTCTTCTTTAACTGATTCCCGCATGTGAGGACATGTGTTTCGAGAATGTTGTTCATTCTTCTGATTACTCAGTCTGTCGGCATTTCTATGTGGATGGTAGCCGTATAATGCTTTAACACGGTTGCTGCAATCGATCTGCTGAGCTGACACTTCGGTCTTACTTGACAGGTTTGAATATCCCCTTCTGATATTTCTGAGAATATATAGCTGGCTGAGCGGGTTGACTCGATATGGGGTCCTTGCAAATGAGATAGACCCCGTGGGTGTGTTCCCATGGTGATCGGTACTGATCCATACTGTCCGGAGTATCTGTATCATGTTGATCATGCAACCATTATCATACCTGTATAGCCAATCTTGCTCCTTCATTATGGTTTTCTTTGCCTGGATCCTTAGTGAAAGAGCTTGGCCTTATGTATTCTTGATTCTTCGGGTGACCATGGGTACTGTCTGGCGCAATATTCCGGCAGGCATATTACTTTACAAGTTGTAGCTGTAGGGTAACGACCGTCTGAAACCTTGTATGAAACCGGCAAATAAACCAGTAGCTGCCAGAACGGTCTTTACAACTCGGGTCTGGGACAATTACTGGAATAACTCAACCTCGACTCAAGACGGCTGAAAAGCAGCTCAGAGCATCAGACGGTGTTGATAAGAAGAAAGTAGCAGTTCCCTAAGACGGCCGAAAAACAGCTCAGGACATAGGGCCACCGCTACGGAAAGAAATTCAACAGCTGCCCGAGACGGCCGAAAAGCAGCTCAGAACACGGACAGTTGCTGACAAAAGAAATAAAAATCGGCATCCACCCCGGACAGCCGTAAACAGCTCAGAGCACAGGCATGGTGCCGTTACTAAAGAAAGGCAGGCAAGGGTTCAGTAGCGTTTCATACAGCTCACGGGCTGTCATCATTATATGAGTAACTCGTATAACCTTGGCAGCATGTTCACCATATCTATGGAAACATGTGTAGCTAGGCATTTGATTTCTGAGGCAAACTTACATTCTGACCGATTCTTGCCTTCTGATCAAACTGTTATGGAGCTGATCCCTGGGATGCATGGTCATATGCGGCCAACTGACTGGGAATTATCTTGTACTGGTGAGGATGTGATGCCTTACTGACGAAGGTTGCTTAGCTTGTGTTGAAAGCCATCGAGAGTATCTTGCTGAGGAAGACGGAATGGCTTGCACCTGAAGCTTCTGCCGGAATAGCATGCTTGCATCGCAAGATGTCCATGTGTCATACCGAGGAAGACACAGGAACCTTTGCATTGTACGCTTCTCAGATGGCTTGTGAAGAAAGACTGGGTTGCTTATATCTGAAGCTTTCTTTTTGCCGTATGCGAACTGGATGCAGTTATATATATATACCTTGATATTACTGTTGTCGGTCACTTGTTGTATGAAGAAAGTTGTTCGACTATCCTTCTTGTTGAATTGATCATTATTGTTGTGAAAATTGCACACTGATGTATACTTGATGCCGATAATCAATCCAGAACACCATTTGTAATCAGACCAGATATTCCCAATATCAGGCAGTCAGCAAAAAATTTCATGTTGTTGAGCTGAGCTTCCACATGTTTGCTTCTTCACTAATTCTTTGAGTCTGGCGTCGGTGAGCAACTTCCATAAGGGGAAGTAAGGTAACACCAAGGGCCCAAAGAAAGAAGCAAAAGAAACGACTAAAACAAAAACACACAAAGCAACAAGATCACACACAAGCAATATCATAATATACAACCGTCCACAGCAATAATATGCATGCCTACCTAAGCACACACATCCCGCAAGAACTCCGGTATTGCGGTCTAACATGCTGTGGCGATGTGCACGAAAGTGAATCCACGTGTGGGAAGAATTGGTGTAAACAAAGCTACACCAAACACGGGCTTACACCGGTTGCAGCTGAACGAATACGGTGGCGAGGACAAACTTGGTGATCGGGGGTCGGAACACGGGGATCATGACCACATCATCATCATGCGGACGAAAGAAACCGCACTTGTCCAGGGAATGGATGGCAGGATGGGATAATCGATGAAAAGAAAGGCTTGCGGGCATTGCCCTTTTCTGATAACTAAGATCAGTAAGGGTTGCCAAAGCGGCTAGAGAGATGGCATGGTCCGGGATAGAAACATGTCTATCACCGAACAAAAGGGGTGGCTGAAGGGAATATATTGGTGTGGTGCCGGTGCATCAATCCGACAAGGAATCGACAACACCAAGCACCTTGGCATCACTCCGCTGGGACGAAGATGACACCACACCAAGGAGCAAATATGCAAATTGAAGAGCGCAGGTAGTGAATTGAAACCGATGCCACCTACACTCATCAGATCAACCGTTAGTGATAAAATATCTAGTCTATATGCATGCCATGCACAAATAAATGCAACAAACCCGTGCAGCAAACTGACCAGACCCTATATTACCGGTTACTAACGCTCGCGTCTAGACCGCGCGTCCTACAGCCACACCTGCTCTGATACCAATGCTTGTGGCACCCCGGCTCAGAGGAAACTGGAACACCGCGTAATCCAGTCCCAGGGACAAGTCCACTGGAATATGGCACTGTTGGCATAGAACAAATCAGCTCTTTATTACTATCGATAGGGTTACAAGGGTACAAGAATTACATCGGCACAGCGATACTACGCCTGCCCAGGGTAGCTCTATGCTAACAGCGGAACAACCCGATGCAGCGGAACTATGACGACGACGATGGACTCCACTCCGCAGGGACTCTGGCTGGAACGCGTATCCTAGCTCGCAAACTCAGAATCCTCGACAAGCAAGCAATCATGGCATGACCTGCAAACTGGCATGATACGCCAGGTGAGTACTTTGAATGTACTCGCAAG
The DNA here is from genome assembly GCA_011799875.1 of Thinopyrum elongatum. NCBI lineage: Eukaryota > Viridiplantae > Streptophyta > Magnoliopsida > Poales > Poaceae > Thinopyrum > Thinopyrum elongatum. The sequence continues at coordinate 306,931,637 of CM022301.1, forward strand.
CTCATAACAACCAGAGCAGTCAAGACAAGCAACAGCATGGCATTTACAGGTTAAGCAGGTGTAAACATGATGGTGCTAGAACAATATAAGCATGGCATGGCATATACTACATGCAACAGGTTGCAACTTACTCTATCGTGAGGTTACCCCGTAACCATCATCTGTAAGAACTTACCATCGTGTGTGCCACACGATAACCTCGGGACCAACCAAACTTGGTATTACAATACCGTAGTGATAACATGATCACAGGGAGCTTGGTCTTTACCCGAGATCACCACATAACACTATCAAACAAATCCGGTATCTATGATACCACAGTGATCCTCACATGATCACGATCAACCAACGTCGGTATCCTCGATACCACGGTGATCCTCTCGCGATCACATAAAGATCAATCAACTCCTTTCTCATCGAACAGGGTTGTTATAAGCAAGATTATTATACTGTTGACCCATAGTGTGTCCTACTATGAACTATGCCCATATCCGAGGACGCGGCTATCGATAGATTATATACACTCTGCAGAGGTTAGTACACTGTACCCACACCACGGAACTCATGGCCTCGTGCTCCCATTCGGGTGGACCAACGACGTTCCGACAAAACCCAATCTATTGCATGGCACTCTCCCGGCCACTCCGACAAACTCCCCTTTGGGCTATGTCATGGGTGACCCTGTGTCCTTCCGACACCTGCCATCGTCATGGCCAAACAAAATTGTCCCAAACGGGGACCGCGTGCAAAACCAAACCTGGGTTCACAAGGCTTCTGCCGCCTACCTGATCAGGGTAGCGCTGCCGCATAGCCTTCCCTGGTTGGAGGCACCGGCGAGAGGCATGACAAAAGACCGGATTAGGGCTGCCCCATCCCAGCAAGTGTGGTTGCACTGGTGAGCTCGATTCGGCACCCACTATGACTCAGCCAACAGGTGTTCGAGTTCGATTAACATCCGTTTAAAATTTGCATGATAATGTGCTGAGTCATGATAACATGATGAAACCGTAATGCACATGAGCATGGTACAACCCTAGCAGGAATGGACAGCATAATATCTGGATCATAGCATGCAAGCATTTAACCATTTAAATGCAGACGAGTATGGTGAGTATGAACAACATCAGTATATTCATAACAGATGACGACAAGGCATGCAAACATATCATCATCCTAGTTGAACTACTGCAAGTAATAATCATGAGCATAATGATAGCAACGGATACTTGATAACTAGCAGGTCACATAAGCATATATATATTAACAGGCACATAATAATTAATTATAAGTAGGAAAACATAGCTACTGCAAGTCCGTCATGCAAGTGGCTGTCATGGCTTGCCTGGGAATGAAGGATCCACGGGAAAGAAGTGTGAGAAGCTCGCGGAATGGATTGCCGGAAACAGTTCTCCCTCAGAAGGCTGTTTTCGGGCAAGGGCATAATGGTCATTTTTACAGTGTCAACACCATATGAAAATGGTACCAACAGAACGGCCTCGACGAGACGAAGACGTGAGCGTTGGATTCACCTCGATCGGAGTTACGGTTGCGGAGTTATGAGGTGTAGAAGATCAGGGACTTTTCTGTAAAAATAATATTCACAGCCGGGTCCATTGAGCTGAAGCAGACATTAAAGACGCTTTCGTTTGCGGGAGACGTATTCGAGGGAATACGCCTCCACTTATCCACGTCAGCGTAAGCGGGGCCGGCCAGCTGGGACGCTTACAGGCGGGGCCCGCCGTTGACTCTCTCCCTCTCCACGCCTCCTTCTTCTTCCTCGCTCGCTCTCGCGCTGGACAGAGGACCGGGCCGGCCCGACGAGGCTTGCCGGCGACTCCGGTCACCATCGGCGGCGCTCGACCTACCCACGTGCTCAGGGCGACGAGGCCGACCCGTTCCATGGCAGCGCGGTCACCGGGGAGCTCGGGAACGGAGGTGGGGAGGGCTGTGGCGGATGGCGGCTCAGCCGGAGTTGGGGTCGAGGCCCTGGTCGTTCCGCCGACGAACTGAGGGAAGGGGAAGGTGCGCCGGTGAGTGGGTGAAGCTCTGGTGGTGGAACGGAGGAGGGAGAGAGCTCGGCTTGACCGAATTTAAGAGAAGAAGGCCGGCGGCCGAGGCGGTCATGGCGACCACAGAGAGCTTCTCGAGCTCGAGGGGCTGGCTAGGCGGGGCTCAGGGGAAGAGGTGGGGCTGATGGTGTGCTCAGAGGGCTCGGGGTGATCTTTATATAGAGGAATGGAGGGAGGCCGAGCCGGATCCTGCAACGGCCGTGCGGGCACGTCAAGTACGATGAGCTGGCCGCAGCGCAGGTCGTCGCGGCGCGGCTGAGGTCGACTTGAGCGCGCAGGACCGACGGGACCGAACCAGAGCCATTAATGGCGCGAGGACAAGGATGGCGATGGATGCTCACTGTTCTGCCCGTGACAGAGCTTGGCAGCGAGCGGCGGCGAGCTTCTCCGGTGGACGCGAGGGTTCTGGAGGGGATACGTGGACGGCGGAGAGGAAGTCGGCACAAGGGGACACGGAGAGACATCGAGAGGAGGTCAGGGCGAACGTGACCGATGCGGGCGTCGTGCAGAGCGCGGTTTTGGCCTCGGCCAACGCGTGGTCACTGCATGCCTTGGCGCCCAAGGTGCGCTCCGACCCATCCAATCGTGTCTACACGATCGACCCTGCTCCCTAAGGCCTCACAGTGTCACCGGTTTGACAAGAGATGATATGAACAGAGAGATAGCCCTCAGATAAGATTCTGAACAGAAACTAGAGAGGGATCCAGAAGTGAGACGAGTAGGCATTGGAGTCAAACAAGTTTTCTGGAGTGTTCAGTGTTGGAAGGACTACCCACTGACCAAGTTTGAGACACTTTCAACAAGATTTGCTCATGGTTCCTTCACAAACCACATTCTGGTCCAGAAATGAGAATCTTGAAGTAGTGCTCAATTGGCTAAATGTATTTGCATGAAAATTGGGTTAGGAGAGTTATTTGATACTGCCAAGATGCCATAAAAATTTCATAGCATTTGGACAAGTATAAATGGTACTTCCTTCACAACACTTCCCACTGGACAGAAACTTGGAGGAATTCTTGAGAATTAATGGGTAGACAAAATGAGCTAATATTTGGTGGAGATGGTTAATATGGGTAGAAGAATGTTCTTGAAATTATTCATGAATTATGGAGCATTAAAAATTATAGTTGCTTCACAACCCAAAATAATTACCAGAAACAAAGATTTGATGCTGTGATCATATAGATGATGGGATGATGCTCAAATTTGGTGGAGGTCTATGATATGGATAGGAAAGAGTGTCCAAAAGTTTGGAGTCAAACAAACAAATATAAATAGCACTTCCTTCTCAAAGTGCCATTTAGGGCAGAATAGGAAAATGATTATTTGGGAATTATTTTGGAACATGGCAAGAAAGTATTTGACATATCTGAGGAAGATATGTCCCAAAGGATTTATGAGAATTATTTGGGAATTTTCAAAGTGATGGAAATGTGGGTTGCTTCACAACCCAAGACAGACAGGGTTATTCCTTTAATAGAAAAAGGAATATTCCCAAAGAAAAGAATATTGGGATTGGTCCAAAATGGAAATGGAAAGGTCTTGAAATGATTTTGAGATTGACAAGCCACTGGGGAGAGAAATCAAAGGTGATCTCTCCAGGTTTCAAGACCACTAAGCCACTGAAAAGCAAAACCAGATCAAAATCAAAAGAAAAAGAAAATGGGCAAAAATCCAGGGTGTTACAGGCACTTTCCATATATATATATATATATAAGAAAAGGGGTATTATAGATGAAAGGTTTACACAGGGCCTTGAAGCGTGGGTTGATGTCCCTACTGTGCCCTGCTGCACGTCTGCGCCTTTGCTTCTATTGGGAAGGACTCCATGGGGAGGGGGTGGGTTATCAACGGACGGGCCCTTGATAAGGAGCCTTGAGAAGTCGCCGTGCTCTTCTGGCTTAATGCCGTATTGGTCCCTAATGGTACGTGTTGGACGTCGAAGACGTGTCTGACCATAGTTCGGTTAAGCCGGACACTTGTTGTTTAGTGTAATAGGCCCCACAGTTGCCCATGGTATTTTGAGTGTGAAGTTGTGCTAACGAGGCACGTAGTGTGCGACTAGGGTAGGCATGCTGTGGGGGGCGTATCCCTATCTATGTGGAGTGTAGGGGTGTTCCTCAAAAAGAGATTGAGCCCGGGCCTGTTTCCTTGCTTCTCGTGCCTTGATGGCGGGCTGATAATGGGGCCCCTTGATATTGATTTGGACTTCGGCCGCTAGGGCCACTGTATGCTCTTCAGTCCGGAGTGAGCGTTCTGTATTGCCATTGACTATAATGACGCCCTTGGGTTCAGGCATCTTTAGCTTTAAATATGCATAGTGGGGGACAATGTTGAAATGAGCGAACGCTATCCGGCCCAAGAGTGCATGATAACCACTTCGGAAAGGGACAATGTCGAAGATCAAGTCCTCGCCGCGAAAGTTATCTGGCGAACTGAATACCACTTCCAAAGTCAGGGTGCCCGAGCAGCGGGCCTCCACATCGGGGATTATCCCTTTGAAGGTAGTGTTGCTGGGTTTGATCCTTGACGAGTCAATACCCATTTTCCTCATCGTATCTGCATAGATCAGTTTGAGGCTGCTGCCTCCGTCCATGAGGACTCTGGTGAGGTGGTACCCATCGATAATGGGGTCGAGGACCAGGGCCGCCAACCCTCCATGACTGATACTGGTCGGCTTGTCCCTATGGTCGAAGGTGATCGGGCATGCCCACCATGGGTTAAATTTTGGGGCTACAGGCTCTACAGCGTAGACATCCCGAAGTGCATGTTTCCGCTCCTTCTTGGGTATATGGGTGGCATAGATCATATTCACCGTTTTTACTTCGGGCAGGAATTTTTTCTGGCCCCCATTGTTTGGCCTGTGAGGTTCTTCGTGTTGGGAAACGTTGCATGGAAAACAAATTTTTTTCTACGCACACGCAAGATCTATCCATGGAGATGCATAGCAACAAGAGGGGAGAGTGTGTCTATGTACCCTCGTAGACCGTAAGCGGAAGCGTTTAGTAACGCGGTTGATGTAGTCGAACTTCTTCGCGATCCAACCGATCGAGTACCGAATGTACGGCACCTCCGTGTTTAGCACATGTTCAGCTCGGTGACATCCTCGCCTTCTTGATCCAGCAAGACGGCAAAGTAGTGGATGAGTTCTGGCAGCACGATGGCGTGGTGAGGTGGTGATGCAACTATCTTCGCAGGGCTTCGCCAAGCACTACGAAAATATAATCGAGGACGAACTAGAGGGAGAGGGGCCCCGCACACGGCTTGGGAATCATGGTGTATGTTGCCCCTCTCCCTCCTCTCATATATATAGGTGGAGGGGGAGGGGAGGCAGCCCCTAGGGCGCCCCAAGTGACCGGCTGCTGCCCTAGGGCGCCCGCCCTGGCGAAACCCCCCCTTCCATATTTGTGCATGGGGGGAAGGAAAGGGGGGCTGGCTGCCATTTGGGGCACCTTCCCCTTCCTTCCCTCCCTCTTTGGTGGGTGCGCAAGGGGTGGAGGGGCGCACCAGCCCCCTTGTGGGCTGGTGTGCTCCCCCCTTTGGCCCATAAGGCCCACCGCTTGCCGGTGGCCTCCCAGAACCCCTTTCGGCACTCCGATAAAATACCCGGTACTTCCGAAACCTTTCCAGTGACCAAATATCATCGTCCTATATATCAATCTTTACCTCCGGACCATTCCGGAGCTCCTCGTCATGTCCGGGATCTCATCCGGGACTCCAAACAACATTCGGTCATCAACTCACATAACTCATACAATACTATATCGTCAACAAACGTTAAGCGTGCGGACCCTACGGGTTCGAGAACTATGTAGACATGACCGAGACACCTCTCCGGTCAATAACCAATAGTGGAACCTGGATGCCCATATTGGTTCCTACATATTCTACGAAGATCTTTATCGGTCGAACCTTATGACAACATACTTAATTCCCTTTGTCTGTCGGTATGTTACTTGCCCGAGATTCGATCGTCGGTATCTCTATACCTAGTTCAATCTCGTTACTGGCAAGTCTCTTTACTCGTTCCGTAATACATCATCTCGTAACTAACTCCTTAGTCACTTTGCTTGCAAACTTCTTATGACGTGTATTACCGAGAGGGCCCAGAGATACCTCTTCGATACATGGAGTGACAAAACCCAATCTCGATCCATGCCAACTCAACAAACACCCTCGGAGATACCTGTAGAGAAACTTTATAATCACCCAGTTATGTTGTGACGTTTGATAGCACACAAGCTATTCTTCTGGTATCCGGGAGTTGCATGACCTCATGGTCGAAGGAACATGTATTTGACATTAAGAAAGCAGTAGCAATAAAACTGAACGATCAAATGCTAAGCTTGCGGATGGGTCTTGTCCATCACATCATTCTCCTAATGATGTGATCCCGTTATCAAATGACAACTCATGTATATGGTTAGGACACCTTAACCATCTTTGATCAACGAGCTAGTCTAGCAGAGGCTCACTAGGGACACGGTAATTGTTTATGTATCCACACATGTATTTAAGTTTCCAGTTAATACAATTTTAGCATGAATAATAAACCTTTATCATGATTTAGGAAGTATAATAATAACCATTTTATTATTGCCTCTAGGGCATATTTCCATCAGTCTCCCACTTCCACTAGAGTCAATAATCTAGTTCACATCGCCATGTGATTAACACCCATAGTTCACATCGCCTTGTGACTAACACCCAAAGAGTTTACTAGAGTCAATAATCTAGTTCACATTGCCATGTGATTAATACCCAAAGAGTACTAAGGTGTGATCATGTTTTGCTTGTGAGGGAGGTTTAGTCAATGGGTCTGTAATATTCAGATCCGTATGTATTTTGCAAATTTCTATGTCTACAATGCTCTGCATGGAGCTACTCTAGCTAAGTGCTCCCAATTTCAATATGTATCCAGATTGAGACTCAGAGTCATCCGGATTGGTGTCAAAGCTTGCATCAGCATAACTCTTTACGACGAACTCTTTATCACCTCCATAACCGAGAAATATTTCCTTAGTCCTCTTAGGTAACTAAGGATAATTTTGACCGCTGTCCAGAGATCTACACCTGGATCACTATTGTACCCCCTTGCCAAACTCATGGCAAGGTACACAATAGGTCTGGTACACAGTATGGCATACCTTATAGAACCTATGGCTGAGGCATAGGGAATGGCTTTCATTCTCTCTCTATCTTTTGCCGTGGTCGGGCTTTGAGTCTTACTCAACTTCACACCTTACAATACAGGCTAGAACTTCTTCTTTGACTGATCCATTTTGAACTCCTTCAAAATCTTGTCAAGGTATGTACTCATTGAAAATCATATCAAGCGTCTTGATCTATCTCTATAGATCTTGATGCCTAATATGTAAGCAGCTTCACCAAGGTCTTTCATTGAAAAATTCTTATTCAAGTATCCTTTTATGCTATCCAGAAATTCTATATCATTTCCAATCAGCAATATGTCATCCACATATAATATCAGAAATGCTACAGAGCTCCCACTCACTTTCTTGTAAATACATGCTTCACCATAAGTCTGTATAAAACCATATGCTTTGATCACCTCCTCAAAGCGCATATTCCAACTCTGAGATGCTTGCACCAGTCCACAGATGGATTGCTGGAGCTTGCACACTTTGTTAGCACCTTTAGGATCGACAAAAACTTCCGGTTGCATCATATACAACTCTTCCTCAAGAAACTCGTTAAGGAATGCAAGGTTTTTGACATCCATTTGCCAGATTTCATAATCATAAAATGCGGCAATTGCTAACATGATTCGGACAGATTTAAGCATCGCTACGGGTGAGAAAGTCTCATCGTACTCAACCCCTTGAACTTGTCGAAAACCTTTTGCAACAAGTCAAACTTTGTAGACAGTGATATTACCGTCAGCGTCCGTCTTCCTCTTAAAGATCCATTTATTCTTTATGGCTAGCCGATCATCGGGCAAATCCACCAAAGTCCACACTTTGTTGTCATACATGGATCCTATCTCAGATTTCATGGCCTCAAGCCATTTTTTGAATCTGGGCTCATCATAGTTTCTTCATAGTTCATAGGTTCACTGTTGTCCAACAACATGACTTCCAGGACAGGATTGCCGTACCACTCTGGTGCGGAACGTGTTCTGGTTGACCTACGAGGTCTAGTAGTAACTTGATCTGAAGTTTCATGATCATCATCATTTGCTTCCTCTCTAGTTGGTGTAGGCATCGCGGGAATGGTTTTCTCTGATGTGCTACTTTCCAAATCGAGAGAAGGTACAACTACCTCATCAAGTTCTACTTTTCTCCCACTCACTTCTTTCGAGAGAAACTCCTCTAGAAAGGACCCATTCTTGACAACAAAGATCTTGCCTTCGGGTCTGTGGTAGAAGGTATACCCAATGGTCTCTTTAGGGTATCCTATGAAGACGTACTTCTCCGCTTTGGGTTCGAGCTTATCAAGCATCGCATCCCCAAACTTTAAGAAACGACAGCTTAGGTTTCTTGCCAAACCATAGTTCATATGGTGTCGTCTTAACGGATTTAGATGGTGCCCTATTTAATGTGGATGTGGCTGTCTCTAATGCATAACCCCAAAACGATAGTGGTGAATCGGTAGGAGACATCATAGAATGCACCATATCTAATAAAGTACGATTACGACATTCGGACACATCATTACGTTGTGGTGTTCCAAGTGGTGTGAGTTGTGAAACAATTTCACATTGTTTTAAATGAAGGCCAAACTTGTAACTCAAATATTCACCTCCACGATCCGATCATAGAAACTTAATTTTCTTGTTACGATGATTCTCCACTTCACTCTGAAATTCTTTGAACTTTTCAAACGTTTCAAACTTGTGTTTCATCAAGTAGATATACCCATACCTACTCAAATCATCTATGAAGGTGAGAAAATAACGATACCCGCCACGTGCTTCAACACTCATCGGACCGCATACATCGGTATGTATTATTTCCAGTAAGTCATTAGCTCGCTCCATTGTTCCAGAGATCGGAGTTTTAGTCATCTTGCCCATGAGGCATGGTTCACAAGTATCAAATGACTCATAATCAAGTGATTCCAAAAGTCCATCCGCATGGAGTTTCTTCGTGCGCTTTACACTAATATGACCTAAACGGTAGTGCCACAAGTATGTTGCACTATCATTATCAACTTTGCATCTTTTGGCATCAATATTATGAATATGTGTGTCACTACGATCGAGATTCAATAAACCATTCACATTGGGTGTATGACCATAGAAGATTTTATTCATGTAAATAGAACAACAATTATTCTCTGACTTAAATGAATAACCATTGCAATAAACATGATCTAATCATATTCATGCTCAACGCAAACACCAAATAACATTTATTTAGGTTCAACACTAATCCCGAAGGTAGAGGGAGTGTGCGATGGTGATCGTATCAACCTTGGAATCACTTCCAACACACATCGTCACCTCGCCCTTAACTAGTCTATTTATTCTGCAACTCCTGTTTTGAGTTACTAATCTTAGCAACTAAACCGGTAGCAAAATACCCAGGGGCTACTATGAACACTAGTAAGGTACACATCAATAACATGTATATCAAATATACCTTTGTTCACTTTGCCATCCTTCTTATCCGCCAAGTATTTGGGGCAGTTCCGCTTCTAGTGACCATTTCCTTTGCAATAGAAGAACTCAGTTTCAGGCTTGGGTCTAGCTTTGGGCTTCTTCACGGGAGCAGCAACTTGCTTGCCATTCTTTTTGAAGTTCCCTTTCTTTCCCTTGCCCTTTTTCTTGAAACTAGTGGTCTTGTTAACCATCAACACTTGATGCTCCTTCTTGATTTCTACCTCCACCGATTTTAGCATCGCGAAGAGCTTGGAAATCATTTTAGTCATCCCTTGCATATTATAGTTCATCACGAAGCTCTAGTAGCTTGGTGATAGTGACTGGAGAGATTTGTTAATCACTATCTTATCTGGAAGATTAACTCCCACTTGATTCAAGCGATTGTAGTACCCAGACATTCTGAGCACATGGTCACTGGCTGAGCTATTCTCCTCCATCTTGTAGGCAAAGTACTTGTCAGAGGTCTCATACCTCTCAACACGGGTATGAGCCTAAAATACTAATTTCAGCTCTTGGAACATCTCATATGTTCCATGGCATTCAAAACATTGTTGAAGCCCCGATTCTAAGCCATAAAGCATGGCGCACTAAACTATCAAGTAGTCATCATATCGAGCTTGCCAAAACATTCATAACGTCTGCATCAGCTCCTGCAACAGGTCTGTCACCTAGCGGTGCATCAAGGACATAATTCTTCTGTGCAGCAATGAGGATAATACTCAGATCACGGACCCAGTCCGTATTATTGCTACCATCATCTTTCAACTTAGTTTTCTCTAGGAACATATCAAAAATAGGGGAGCTATATCGCGAGCTATTGATCTACAACATAGATATGCAAAAACTATTAAGACTAAGTTCATGATAAATTAAGTTCAATTAATCAAATTACTAATGAACTCCCACTTAAATTAACATCCCTCAAGTTTTCTAAGTGATACATGATCCAAATCAACTAACCCATGTCCGATCATCACGTGAGACGGGGTAGTCATCAATGGTGAACATCTCTATGTTGATCATATCTACTATATGACTCACGTTCGACCTTTCGGTCCCCAGTGTTCTGATACCATGTCTGTACATGCTAGGCTCGTCAAGTTTAACCCAAGTATTCTGCATGTGCAAAACTATCTTACACCCATTGTATGTGAACGTAGAGTCTATCACACATGATCATCACGAGGTGCTTCGAAACAACGAACTTTGGCAACGGTGCATACTCGGGGAGAACACTTTTATCTTGAAATTTAGTGAAGGGATCATCTTATAATGCTACCGCTGTTCTAAGCAAAATAAGATGCATAAAGGATAAACATCACATGCAATCAAAATACGTGACATGATATGGCCATCATCATCTTGTGCTTTTGATCTCCATCTCCAAAGCATCATCATGATCTCCATCGTCGCCGGCTCGACACCTTGATCTCCATCATTGCGTCGGGGTCGTCTCACCAACTATTGCTTCTACAACTATTGCTAACGCATAGCGATAAAGTAAAGCAATTACATGGTGTTTGCATTTCATACAATAATCAAGAGACAACCCTAAGGCTCCTGCTGGTTGTCGATATTACAAAACATGATCATCTCATACAACAATGTATATCACATCATGTCTTGACCATATCACATCAGAACATGCCCTGCAAAAACAAGTTAGACGTCCTCTACTTTGTTGTTGCAAGTTTTATGTGGCTGCTACGGGCTTCTAGCAAGAACCGTTCTTACCTATGGCAAAAACCACAACTGTGATTTATCAAGTTTGATGTTTTAACCTCCTTCAAGGACCAGCCGTAGTCAAATTCGATTCAACTAAAGTAGGGGAAACAGACACCCGCCAGCCACCTTTATGCCAAACAAGTTGCATGTCAGTCAGTGGAACCAGTCTCATGTGCGTGGACATGTAAGGTTGGTCCGGGCCACTTCATCCCACAATACCGATTTATCAAAATAAGATGTTGGTGGTAAGCAGTATGACTATCACCACCCACAACTCTTTGTGTTCTACTCCTGCATATCATCTACGCATAGACCTGGCTCGGATGCCACTGTTGGGAAACGTTGCATGGATAGCAAAAAAATTCTACGCACACGCAAGATCTATCCATGGAGATGCATAGCAATGAGAGGGGAGAGTCTGTCTACGTACCCTCATAGACCGTAAGCGGAAGCATCTAGTAATGCGGTTGATGTAGTCGAACTTCTTCATGATCCAACCGATCGAGTACCGAACGTACAGCACCTCCGCGTTCAGCACACGTTCAGCTCGGTGACGTCGTCGCCTTCTTGATCTAGCACGACGGCGAAGTAGTGGATGAGTTCCGGCAGCACGACGGTGTGGTGACGGTGGTGATGCAACTATCTCCGCAGGGCTTCGCCAAGCACTACGAAAATATGACCGAGGATGAACTATAGGGAGAGGGGCGCCGCACACGGCTAGGGAATCGTGGTGTATGTTTCCCCTCTCCCTCCTATCATATATATAGGTGGACGGGGAGGGGAGGAAGCCCCTAGGGCACCCCAAGTGGCTGGCGGCTGCCCTAGGGCACCTGCCCTGGCCGAAACCCGCCCTTCCATATTTGTGCATGGGGGGAAGGAAAGGGGGATGGCTGCCTTTGGGGCACCTTCCCCTTCCTTCCCTCCCTCTTTGGTGCGTCGGCAAGGGGTGGAGGGGTGCCCCAGCCCCCTTGTGGGCTGGTGTGCTTCCCCCCTTTGGCCCATAAGGCCGACTGCTTGCCGGTGGCCTCCAAGAACCCCTTCCGGCACTCCGATAAAATACCCGGTACTTCCAAAACCTTTCCGGTGACCAAATACTATCGTACTATATCAATCTTTACCTCCGGACCATTCCGGAGCTCCTCGTCATGTTCGTGATCTCATCCGGGACTCCGAACAACATTCGGTCATTAACTCACATAACTCATACAATACTATATCGTCAACGAACGTTAAGCGTGCGGACCCTACGGGTTCAAGAACTATGTAGACATGACCGAGACACCTCTCCGGTCAATAACCAATAGTGGAACCTGGATGCCCATATTGGTTCCTACATATTCTACGAAGATCTTTATCGGTCAAACCTTATGACAACATACTTAATTCCCTTGTCTGTCGGTATGTTACTTGCCCGAGATTCGATCGTCGGTATCTCTATACCTAGTTCAATCTCGTTACTGGCATGTCTCTTTACTCGTTCCGTAATACATCATCTCATAACTAACTCCTTAGTCACTTTGCTTGCAAGCTTCTTATGATGTGCATTACCGAGAGGGCCCAGAGATACCTCTCCGATACATGGAGTGACAAATCCCAATCTCGATCCATGCCAACTCAAAAAACACCCTCGGAGATACCTGTAGAGAATCTTTATAATCACCCAGTTACATTGTGACATTTGACAGCACACAAGGCATACTTCCGGTATCCAGGAGTTGCATGATCTCATGGTCGAAGGAACATGTATTTGACATTAAGAAAGCAATAGCAATAAAACTTAACGATCAAATGCTAAGCTTACTGATCGGTCTTGTCCATCACATCATTCTCCTAATGATGTGATCCCGTTATCAAATGACAACTCATGTCTATGGTTAGGAAACCTTAACCATCTTTGATCAACGAGCTAGTCTAGTAGAGGCTCACTAGGGACACGGTATTTGTTTATGTATCCACACATGTATTTAAGTTTCCGGTTAATACAATTCTAGCATGAATAATAAACCTTTATCGTGATTTAGGAAATATAATAATAACCATTTTATTATTACCTCTAGGGCATATTTCCATCAGTCTCCCACTTGAACTAGAGTCAATAATCTAGTTCACATCGCCATGTGATTAACACCCATAGTTCACATCGCCATGTGACTAACACCCAAAGAGTTTACTAGAGTCAATAATCTAGTTCACATCACCTTGTGATGAATACCCAAAGAGTACTAAGGTGTGATTATGTTTTGCTTGTGAGAGAGGTTTAGTCAATGGGTCTGTCATATTCAGATCCGTATGTATTTTGCAAATTTCTACGTCTACAATGCTCTGCATGGAGCTACTCTAGCTAAGTGCTCCCACTTTCAATATGTATCCAGATTGATTCTCAGAGTCATCTGGATTGGTGTCAAAGCTTGCATCAACGTAACTCTTTATGACAAACTCTTTATCACCTCCATAACCGAGAAATATTTCCTTAGTCCTCTAAGGTAACTAAAGATAATTTTGTCCATCTATCGTTGAGGGTATTCTGTTTGGCCTTCAGCTACTGCTGCTTCTTCTTCAAGCTCCGCGTGGTGGCTATGAGCTGCTGCTTGAACCACTCTTGGTCCAATGGATCTTCTCGAATGATAAAATCTTCAGCTCTGAGGCTGGCCTTCTCTTCGGAGAGAGGCATATAGTTGCTATCCTCGGAATCATTGGGGTCCTCGGGGTTATACTGACCCCCATGCCCCTCTGAGCCATCAGGCTGTTGCTCAAGGGTAGGGTCATTGAGGTCTTCCGTGTTGTCCGGAGTATCGTCCTCTTCGGTGCCCATGTTGCTTTCCCTGCCTCGATGACCCTTGGATCGTCGGTGCTATTTCCGGTGTTTGGGGGGCTCCTCGCCAGGTTTGTTTTTATCTCTTCTGGGGGTGCCATCCCCATTATTAGCACCATCGCCGTTTACCTTGGGGGTGTCCACCATGTAAACGTCATAGGTGGAGGTGGCCGTCCATCGGCCGGTGACGGGAGGGGCAGTGTCAGCGTGGGCCATGGATTCACTGTCGTCGTTCATGTCGTCGGCCTCCTCAGAGGCGTAGTCCAGCATGTCGGTTAAGTCTTCGACAGCGGCGACTAAGTGGGTGGTGGGTGGGATGTAAAATTCCCTGTAGCCCACCTTGAGGCCCCGCTGAGAGTGAGCCGAGGATGGGCCATCCAAGATAGTCATCATCTGGATCCGATCAAGCGCCTCATTTAACAGGGCAAGGCTGGCCGGATTGGCGTATGAGGTTTCTTCAGAGCTGACCTCCATTGCGATGGAGAGGCGAGGGGTGAGCCTGGCCAGGGCCGTCTCCTGGTCTTCGGATATCAAATCCACACCAAGGCTCAAAGCCAGATTTGCGGTAAGGAGGGGGAGCCCGGCCGAGGGCGACTCTCGGTCTCCGGACGCCGATCCGGCATTGAGGTTTGAAGCCAGATCCGTGTTGAGAGGAGTGAGTCTGGCCGAGGGTGATTCCCGGTCTTCGAACGTAGTGGTTGCGTCCATGCTCAAAGCCAGTCGCGAGGTAAGGGCCGATCCAGAAATCAGATCGAGGAGATGCCCCAGAGTTGATGCTTTGGAGTCCGTGGGCGTCCCAGGTGAGGACGAGAAGCCAGTGAAGATCAGATCGCCCCGAGCTTCGGCGACGTACTCTAAGTTACCAAACCTGATCTGGTGCTCAGGGGCGAAACTGTCGACCTGGTCGAGATGATCGGTTGAGTCGGCTTACAGAATGATGCTGCCGAACATGAAAAGTTGCCCGGGGATGAAGATGTCCTCGGTGTTGATGTCGTCTCCGATGATCAGGCGAGCCATCGATCCTTCGGTGATCCAACAACGAAACTCTCAATGAAAGCACCAATGTCGGTGTCAAAATCGGCAGATCTCGGTTAGGGGGTCCCGAGCTGTGGATCTTGGATCAATGGGGAACAAGGGACTAGGGACATGATGTTTACCCAGGTTCGGGCCCTCTCTAAGAGGTAAAACCCTATGTCATGCTTGATTATATTGCTTGTGTATATGGGGATTACAGAGTCAATCTACCACGAGATCAGATGAACTAAACCCTAGACTAGTGGATGATGGTTATTGTTCTGGCCTCTATGGACTAAACCCTCTGGTTTATATAGGCATCAGGGGTACTAGGGTTACACATGGTTGGTTACAACAAGAGGATAAACATGTCGAACCTCCTATCTTGACTTGGAGTACACACCAAGGCACAAAATATCTCCTATTCGGATATGACGCCATCCAGTAGTCCGGCCTTCTAGCAGCTGTAGTGCGGCCCGACTGTCTGGCCCATGAGAGATAGGCTGGCAGCCCGAGGACCCCCCAATCCAGGACTCCCTCACGCGCCTCCCAAGCTTGTGGCTCTCTCATGGCCCTTCTGGCCTCCTCCTGAAACTTCCTAGGTGTCTTCTGGTCCAAGAAAAATCGTCAAAAAGTTTTGTTCCGTTTGGACTCCGTTTGGCATTGATTTTCTATAAAAGACAAAAACAAGGAAAAAACAACAACTGGCACTACGCACTAGGTCAATAGGTTAGTCCCAAAAAATGATATAAAATAGCATAATAATGCATATAAAACATCCAAGATGGATAATATAATAGCATGGAACAATAAAAAATTATAGATACGTTGGAGACGTATCAAGCAACCCCAAGCTTAATTCTTGCTCGTCCTCGAGTAGGTAAATGATAAAAACAGAATTTTTGATGTGGAATGCTACCTAACATGTTTATCATGTAATCTTTCTTTATGTGGCATGAATATTCAGACCCATAAGATTCAAAACAAAAGTTTAATATTGACATAAAAACAATAATACTTCAAGCATATTAATAAAGAAATCATGTCTTCTCAAAATATTATGGCTAAAGAAAGTTATCCCTACAAAATCATATAATCTTGTCATGCTCTATCTTCATGACACAAAGTATTTATCTTGCACAACCCCGATGACAAGCGAAGCAATTGGTTCATACTTTTAATGTTCTGAAGCTTTTTCAACTCTCACGCAATACATGAGCTTGAGCCATTGTCGTGGGAAACCACGGCCACCTATGGGGCCATCAGCCCCTTTTGGTTCGGCGGGGGGATGGTCACGTTACACAAAGAGCGGAGAAGCGTCGCGCAGCATGGCAGAGATCACACGGGCAGTCTTTACCCAGGTTCGGTCCGCCACGAGGCGTAAAACCCTACTCCTGCTTTGGTGGATTGATGGTGGATAATGGTGGTGAAACGTAGCACACTCGCCCGGCAAGGTTGCTCTGGGGGCGAGAGTGGCTACGCGCGTATGGATATGCGAGATCCAACCCTTTCTACGGTCGCCATGGGCCTCCTTTTATAGATTAAGGGGTCACCACAGTGGCAAATCAGTCTTTGCGCACAGATTAGATAGCTAATAGTGCTATCATATCTAACTCTGCAGGCTGACAGAGCGCATTAAATGCGCCGCTCTGTGTCACATCACAGCTCGCCCGGCAGGCCCTGCCGGGCTGTTTTGCCAGCTTCACGCCTGCTTGCTTGGCACATCTCAGGACGGGTGTCATATGGAGGTGTTTGCTGTAGGAAGTGGCTGCCATGTGGCAGAAAGCATCCAATTAGTCACTTTGGAGCTTGACACCGCTTCGATTACTGACTTGCGCCGCTTGTGAGGTGGAGCGGTGGAGTGGCTCGCCTTCGCCAGCCCCGGCAGGCCTGCCGGGACAATCTGGGAGCTTGCTTCCTCGGGAAAACCCGACCCTGCCAGGTTCGCCTACCCTGCACGGTAGGCCCTTCCCTTAGCGATGCCTCGTTCCTCTGGCTCGCCTTGGCCTTCTCGTCTTGCACTTGGATCGTTCAAAGGAATTGATCCTCCTTGTTTGGTCTGATCTTGGTCTTGCAATCTTGTCTCTGGCTTGTTCACAGTCCGTGCAATGGACCCAGGGTCTGTTGCACAGACAGCCATGGATATAACACTATGGGTGTTATAGAATATGATGGTGGAGGTTGTGTGGAGAAGACAAAACAAAAGAGGAAGTCTCACATTGGCGAGGCTAATCAATAGGCTATGGAGATGCCCATCAATTGATGTCAATGCAAGGAGTAGAGATTGCCATGCAACAGATGCACTAGATCTATAAGTGTATGAAAGCTCAAAAGAAAACTAAGTGGGTGTGCATCCAACTCGCTTGCTCACGAAGACCTTGGGCAATTTGAGGAAGCCCATGATAACCCACAAGTATAGGGGATCGCAACAGTTTTTGAGGGTAGAGTATTCAACCCAAATTTATAGATTCGACACAAGGGGAGCCAAAGAATATTTGTAAGTATTAGCAGTTGAGTTGTCAATTCAACCACACCTGGAGATTAAATATCTGCAGCACAGTGATCAGTAGCACAGTAATATGATAGTTTTGATAGCAGTAGTAACAGTAGCAATAACTTAGCAAGAACAATATGTGGAAAACTCGTAGGCATTGGATCGGTGAATTTGTTTGATAATATTCATCATATAACAGTCATAACCTAGGGCGACAAAGAACTAGCTCTAGTTCATAAATATAATGTTGGCATGTATTCCTTAAATAGTCATACGTGCTTATGGAAAAGAACTTGCATGACATCTTTTGTCCTACCCTCCCGTGGCAACGGGGTCCATAAGGAAACTAAGGGATATTAAAGCCTCCTTTTAATAGAGAACTGGAACAAAGCATTAGCACATAGTGAATACATGAACTCCTCAAACTACGGTCATCACCGGAAAGTATCCCAATTACTTTCACCCTGGGGTTTACGGATCATAACATGTAGCAGGTGCATATGGCTTGCAAGATCAGATCTAGAACATAGATATAATGGTGAAAACCTAAACGGTTCAGATCTGAAATCATGGCACTCGGGCCCTAGTGACAAGCATTAAGCATAGCAAAGTCATAGCAACATCAATCTCAGAACATAGTGGATACTAGGGATCAAGCCCTAATAAAACTAACTCGATTACATGATGAATCTCATCCAACACCTCACCGACCAGCGAGCCTATGAAGGAATTACTCACTCCCGATGGGGAGCATCATGAAATTGGTGATGGAGGATGGTTGGTGATGACGAAGACCGAAGATTCCCCTCTCTGGAGCCCCGAACGGGCTCCAGATCTGGCCTCCCGATGAAGAACAAGAGGTGGCGGTGGCTCCGTATCGTAAACGCGATGAAACTTCCTCTCCTCTTTTTTCTGGAAAAATAGGATTTTATGGCGTCGTAATTAGGGTCAGAGGGGCCTCGACGGCCCCACCACCCACCAGGGCGCGCTAGAGGGGGGTGGCACGCCCTGGTGTCTTATGGGCAGCCAGGTGTCAGTGTCAAAACCGGCGGATCTCGGGTAGGGGGTCCCGAACTGTGCGTCTAAGATCGATGGTAACAGGAGACGGGGGACACGATGTTTACCCAGGTTCGGGCCCTCTCTATGGAGGTAATACCCTACGTCCTGCTTGATTGATCTTGATGAATATGAGTATTACAAGAGTTGATCTACCATGAGATTGTAATGGCTAAAACCCTAGAAGTCTAGCCTGTCTGATTATGATTGCCTCTACAGACTAAACCCTCTGGTTTATATAGACACCGGAGGGGGCTAGGGTTGTACAAAGTCGGTTACAGAGAAAGGAATCTTCATATCCGAATGCCAAGCTTGTCGTCCACGCCAAGGAGAGTCCCATCCGGACATGGGAGAGAGCCTTTTGTCTTGTATCTTCATGGCCCATCAGTCCAGCCCACATTACATAGCCAGGACGCCCGAGGACCCCTTAATCCAGGACTCCCTCAGTAGCCCCTGAACCAGGCTTCAATGACGATGTGTCCGGCGCGCAAATTGTCTTTGGCATTACAAGGCGGGTTCCTCCTCCGAATACTACAAAACAGACTTCGAGCACAGAAAACGTGTCCGGCTCTGCAAAACAAGTACCACACACAGCCACAGAGAGTATAATATTTCACGAGTCCAATCCGCTGACAACATTTTGTAATCCGCTGACAACGTTCCTGCACGGTCATTATTTCGAACCATTCTTTAGCCTCCCGCACCATGCTTTAAGATGCGGTTTCCAGTGGCACGTCTTGTCACAGCAGAGATCGTGTCCCTTCATTACGGGATTCTCATCAATACGGGCGTGGGTAATCCAACCGTGCCGTTTGCACGGCCCTTGGGAATAGGCGAGTTTTAAGGTGAGTGGGGAGGTGCTTGATATTCACTGCCTTTATAAGGAGATAAGGATTCCCCCCTTTCACCCATGCCTTCTCTTTCTCTGCCTCTCCATTCCTGAGCTCCAGCGCCCAAGTTCTCATCTTTTCCGCCTCAAAGAAGCACTCCGTCAAGGAGAAGGACATCACGAAGCTCCGAGAGGCGGGGTATTTGGCCAAGGAAATCGCCCACCGGCTTTCAGCCAAGGGACAGATCATCCCCACCCCCAAGCCTCATGAGAGGGTGGTGTTCATCCCCCACTTCGTCCGCGGGTTAGGGTTTCATCTCCACCCTTTCGTCCGCGGACTCATGTTCTACTACGGGCTAGATTTCCATGATCTAGCCCCAAATTCTTTCCTCAACATCTTGGCATTTATTGTCATGTGCGAGGCCTTCCTCCGCATCCCACCCCACTTCGGACTATGGCTCAAGATTTTCAATGTGAAGCCGAAGGTGGTGGATGGCTAACACGCAGAGTGCGGAGGCGCCATGGTGAGCAAGATGCCCAATGTCACATGGCCCAAAGGTACCTTTGTGGAGACCGTCAAAGGGTGGCAGCAACTGTGGTTCTATATCACAGAGCCCCGCGACGCCACCTGGGCCGCGGCTCCCGAATTCAAGTCCGGAGCCCCAATGCGGCTCACCTCCTGGCTAGAGAAGGGCTTGAATTGGCCGTCGTCGGATGAGCTGACAGCGCTGCAGGCGCGTATCCAGAGCATGGTGGACAAGAACATCAAGCTTGTCAATGTGATCCAGGTGATGCTAGTTCGTCGGATCCTTCCATGCCAAAGCCGGACTTGCTATCTGTGGGAGTTCGATCCGGCCGAGCACCAGACCTTGCAACAGTTCTTCGGAACTATGCACGAAGACATCTGGAAGGTGCTTTTTAAGGCCAACGAGAAATGGCCGGAGACGACCGAGGACCGTGGGCACGACCTAGCCCATCCCGCTAGTCCGGTAAGTCTTTCACGCTTCAAGGTGTATCCTTTACTTGCTTACTCAGGGAAAATGCCTAAGCCTCACTATTAATTTTTTCAGGGCTGGACGAAGAAGGCAGAGCGGATTAAGTGTTCGGCTCCGCTGCCCGAGGAACCAGCCATCCCGCTTCTGACGAAGATGCTGGTCCCGGCGCCCTACCAGGCGCCGAAGAAGAAGGCCAAGGAGACCAGAAGTGGCCTCCGTCGCAAGGGAACTTCGGACGCGATGTCCGAAGACGCCAAGACTCACTCCACCGCCGCAGAGGATGACGAGGAGGAGGAGAAAAGCAACTCTCCCCCTGAGGGGGGAAGGAAGAAAAGGGCGGCCCCCATAAATCTGGAGGCAGAGGCGTCCAAGAAGGGGAAGGTCTCCCTCGCGGATAACTCCGCGTGGGACGTCGACAGCAGCCCAGAGCGACGCCCCCGAGATAAGCCCCTGGCCGAGTCGTGAGTACTCAAAGACCCTGACGCATTCATATATTAAGCCTCTTTTCTCCATAGTTTTAACATGTTGAATCATGTACTTGCAGTCCGGCTCGTTCCGACCTCGAGCGATCCTCATCTTCGGGGAATTCGCTGGACCCGAAGGTGATGGACAGCGGGTCCCTTCCGGTGGCCTCCTCTCCCAAGGCCATGGATGACACCGAGGCGTTGTCCCGAAGGATCCCAGGCCAGGGAGAGACGCAGGAGGCCGTCGGCGCGGCGCCAGAGGGTGAAACCTCGGCCGCCGAACACATGGGGGAGCAAATCCCCGTGGAGACTGGCAATGGGGGCCAGGTCCAATTCGGCCCCCAGCCGAATACGGTCCCGGAATCCGGCAAGCAACCTCCTTCGAAAGAAGGGGGTGTGCCTATTTCGCCGGTGACCTCTGTCCAACCAGAGGCACCGGACACCCTACTGGAAGTGCTGTGAAGTGCTTCCATTGTAGAGGAACACCGTGCCGTCATGGGTACGGTGATTGAGAAGATTCAGTCCACGAAAAGCGGACTGACCGAAGCCTGCACAAGCCTTCTAACAGGTTTTGAGGTATGAAACGAAATTATGTAAAAAGAATGTCACAGTATAGACAGTAGCCCCTGAGACACTGTCCGGTGGTCGAAAAGAAAAGCCAGACAGAGGATCAAACAATTTTCGCAGGAGACTAACCGTACATGTCTATGTGAAAAAGCAGGTGTCGGTGCTGGCTGCGACCTCCCATGCTGCCGAAGTCTCCGGACTGAAGCAGAGTCTGGAGCGGGCCGAGGAAGAACTCGGCTGTGTGAAAAAGCAGCCGGATTTGGAGTTCTCCAGGAGCGTTTGCGGATCTGCCGCGCAGCATTGCTGATGCTGCGGATTTCTTCCAAGCTGAAGAGGGGAGCTCAACGGAGAAGCTGTTCTGGTCGCAATACCTTGTGCCAGAGCATCCCGTGCCCTTCAGCGATCAGCTGAAACAGCTGACCGAACTGCATAGGGCGGCCGAATTGGCCATGAAGGATTTGATAATCCGTCTATGGCCTGCCGAAGCCATACCCAACAGCTACTTCGGGCTCGTGAAGCGACTGGTTGCTGCCTGCCCTCGGCTTGATGCCATCAAGCGGTCGGTCTGCATTGAAGGTGCGCCGATGGCCTTCGCCCGTGTCAAGATGCAGTGGGCGAAGATGAATGCCGTCAAGCTCACGACCGAGGGACCGCCCGTGGGCAAGGAGCACCGCACGCCCGAGCGATATTTTGACGATGTCCTGGAGGGATCCCGCATTGTAGCGGAGCTGTGTGCAAAAGACATTATCTTTGGTTGAATATATTCATGTTATCCTGTCCTGTATAATGGAACAAAACTGATATGTAATATAATATTAGTTGTTTATATCAAGATTTTTCCTCCTGTGCGGCCATTTTATTAAATCTGAGAGTTGGCCAATCGTCGGCTTCAGCCCCCACGTAGGTAGTACGGGGGTGTTCGGGATAAAATCTAAACACTCTTGATCCAAAGTTTGGTCCTTGAAGGAGGTGTTTAGCGCAACGAACCAGGCAATCGGACTATGTGGCTTTATCACCCTCACTTAGCCATAGGAGTTTTATAATAGAAATTTAGGCGCAGCCCCTAGCGAACTAGGGTGATGTAAACACCTGATCGGGTAGAGACCGATTCGTCACATAATGCGGAAAAAATCACAAAAGATTTGTAACCTCCGAAGAGCTGACCGGCTCACGCCGCATCATGACAGTCAATTTTCGGCTTTCTCTACTGAGGTGCTCATCCGGATAAACCAGGGCACAATCGCAGTAGTTCTCCCTTTACTACCCTAGCCGATATAGCGGAACGTAAGGTAGTAAGCACAGGAGCCGGGCAACACAACTATTGACCAAAGACATGATTCGGAGCCAATGCATATAATGCTAAATTCGGGGTGCTGAACTATACTGTAAAAAGTGTTCAGACTTTGTTGCCGTAATATGGGGCAATAAAGCCCCTGGCGAATTTAAGCCGTACCAAAGTGTACAGGTGCAATTGATAAGATTATCAAGAAAAAATGAAGTAGTAAGCTAGTGCCGTAGAAGTTGGGTCGCGAACTGTTTCCATTATAATTTTATTGATACGTCAAAGCGTATAAGCAGTGCGATAAGCAACAGGGCTATTTAACATGCCATGACCAAGGGAGAGCTGCGTGCGGGTCCTGAGAACAGGTAGAGTAATCGTCAAAAAGACCTAGCGATTCCCGTATACCTCAATGCTTCTTGCTTGTCTTGGTGTATCTATCCTTCAAAAGGACCGATGATCAGGCCGTCTTGAGGGGCCTGTGGACAAGAAACCTGAAAAGGATGAAAAAGAAAAAGTGAAAGTATGTGTGTCCAGGGGAGGTCGAGCCGTATTATGGACAACAATCTAGTTATGCCTCCGTTTATGCCCATGGTATTTTAAGTGCGTAGTTATGTACGCGTGGTACGTATGCCGCTATTAGGCCGGGACGGAGACGGAGGCCGGATTGCTAGTCTAACTCCTGACGAGCCAGACTGTTATGCTGCGGAGTAGCCCGGATCCGCTTGACAGTGTCCGGGAGCTTGGCCGCTGAATTAAGATTCTGCTTAGCAAGGCCGCTCTGTACTTCCGCTGCCAAGGCCGTGGTGTGCTCCTCGGTACGGAGGGAGCGCTCCGTGTTTCCGTTAACTGTTATGACGCCGCGTGGTCCTGACATCTTTAGCTTGAGATAAGCATAGTGTGGCACCGCATCGAATCGAGCAAATGTGGTTCGTCCGAGCAGCGCGTGATAGCCGCTGCGGAAGGGGACGATATCGAAGATCAACTCTTCGCTTCTGAAGTTGTCCGGAGATCCGAAGACAACCTCCAGTGTGATTGAGCCCGTACAGCGGGCCTCTACACCTGGTATGACTCCTTTAAAGGTAGTTTTTGTGGGTTTGATCCTTGAGGGATCGATACCCATTTTGCGCACTGTATCCTGATAGAGCAGGTTCAGGCTGCTGCCGCCGTCCATGAGGACGCGTGTGAGATGGAATCCATCAACAATTGGATCGAGGACTAGTGCGGCTGAACCGCCATGATGGATACTGGTCGGATGGTCCCTGCGATCGAAGGTGATCGGGCAGGACGACCATGGGTTGAACTTTGGGGCGACTGGCTCTATCGCGTAGATGTCCCTGAGTGCTCGTTTGCGCTCCCTTTTGGGGATATGAGTGGCGTATATCATGTTCACCGTTTTAACCTCGGGAGGGAACTTCTTCTGTCCTCCTGTGTTCGGTGGACGGGACTCCTCGTCGGCGTCCTCGCTTTGCGACCCCTTCTCCTTATTTTCGGCATTTAACTTGCCGGCCTGTTTAAAAACCCAACAGTCTCTGTTGGTATGATTGGCTGGTTTATCAGGGGTGCCGTGGATCTGACATGGACGATCGAGTATGCGGACCAAGCTGGATGAGCCCGGATTGTTTCTTTTGTATGGCTTCTTCCGTTGGCCGGACTTGGAGCTGCTGAAACTGGCGTTAACCGCCGTGTCATCGGCAGTGCCACCATTGCTTTGGCACTTGTGCCTGTTGCGTCGGGGCTTGTCATTTCTATTCTTGGCTTCAGAGGTGCCGGCATCGCTTGCAGTGTTATTGCTACGGGCTAGCCAACTATCCTGGCCCGCACAAAAGCGGGTCATGAGTGCCGTAAGGGCTGCCATGGACTTCGGCTTTTCTTGGCCGAGGTGACGAGCGAGCCATTCGTCGCGGATGCTATGCTTAAAGGCCACTAGGGCTTCGGCATTCGGGCAGTCGACGATCTGGTTCTTTTTAGTTAGGAACCTAGTCCAGAATTTCCTGGCTGACTCTCCAGGCTGTTGAACTATGTGACTTAAGTCATCGGCATCCGGAGGTCGTACATATGTGCCTTGGAAGTTGTCGCGGAAGGCGTCTTCCAAGTCCTCCCAGCTGCCAATATAGTTTTCAGGCAGACTGTTTAACTAGTGCCGAGCTGGCCCCTTGAGTTTTAGTGGGAGGTATTTGATGGCGTGAAGGTCATCGCCGCAGGCCATATGAATATGGAGAAGAAAATCCTCAATCCATACCGCGGGCTCTGTTGTTCCATCATATGATTCGATATTTATGGGTTTAAACCCTTCTGGGAATTCGTGCTCCATTACTTCATCAGTGAAGCAGAGGGGATGTGCGACGCCCCTATATCGGGCCAAGTCGCGATGTGGCCTGGTCGTGGTTATGCTCGTTATGTCTGGCTTGATAGCCGTCGCCGCGCGCCAGGGCATGCCCCCGCGATCCGTAGATCGATCTGGACTGGCCTACTCTGTTCTCCAGGTCTTGCCGCAGGTCATATGTGTATTCCCGAGCTGTGTTATCTTTGCCTTTACGGTGAGGTAGTATGGGCAGGTGTTCGGCTTGGGTTGCCGCTTTGTCCCGGCCACGTGGTGGTCGGTCAGCCGCATTACGTGTTGATGGCATGGGCTCAAGTGCCTCGTCGTCGAATTGGGGTAGCAGTTTATGCTTCGGGTAACTTTTAATGGGGCGCTCGAGTCCGTATTCCTCGGCTGCCAGGACATCAGTCCATCTGTCGTTGAGTAGATCTTGATCAGCTTGAAGCTGCTGCTGTTTCTTTTTCAGGCTCCTCACAGTGGCTTTTAGCCGGCGCTTAAAGCGCTCCTGCTCGACGGGTTCCTCAGGCACGATAAAGTCTTCGTCGCCGAGGCTCACCTCATCCTCGGAGAGTGGAAGATAGTTGCTGTCCTCCGAGTCTTCATTTATGGGCTGTTCGTCAGGGCTGACTTGCCCATCTTCCCTATCGTCCTGTTCAGAAGTCGGTTCGACGGGATCTTCTTTGTCTTCGGCATCGTCCGGAGTATTGTTTTCTCTCGTGCCGGTATTGCTGTCTTTTCCACGGCGTGATTTAGAGTGGTGCCGCTGACGTCGGTGCTTTGGCTGTGTCTCAGGAGGTTTATCCTCCACTGGATCTTTCTCGTTATCGCCGTTATTCTCTTTGGGAGTATCCACCATGTACACATCATACGAGGAGGTGGCTGTCCAGCGCCCAGTAAACGGCGGGTTTTGGGCCTGCTCCTCTCCAGCATCGTCGTCCATACCGTCGATGTCTTCGAAGTCGTAATCGAGCATGTCGGTTAAGTCTTCGATAGTGGCAATGAAGTGGGCGGTGGGTGGGAAGTGAAATTCTCTGTCATCAGCCTCTAGTTCAAACCGGATATAATTCGGCTGTGAGTCCCCCGCTAAGGAGAGGGTTTTTAATGAGTTTAGCACATCACCCAAAGGTGAGTGTCTGAAGATGTCTGCGGAGCTGAACTCGACGATCGGTGCCCGATCAAGCTCGATGGGCGCGGACGCACGCGGTTCGGAACCTGTGGCCGGACACGAATCCGAGGTTTCGGTGACACAGATCCTGTTCGAAGTTGGGTCTGTGTGCGGCTCCAACGCCGCTGAGTCTGCGGCTTCCGTGGCGGGGTTGAGCTTCCCGTCCTCGGATGGCGCAATCTGCTCCGGATCTAGGGCCAAAGCAGTTACAGGTGCTATCTCCCGGGTATGGTCCGATGATAGATTTAGGTCATGTTCATCGCGGTGGCAGGGAGCGGCTGCCATGGGCTCGAATCCGTCGAAGATCAAGTCTCCGCGGATATCAGCAACGTAGTTCAAGCTTCCAAACCTGACCTGATGGCCAGGGGCGTAGCTGTCGATCTGCTCTAGATGGCCAAGCGAGTTGGCCCGCAGCATGAAGCCGCCAAATACGAAGATCTGGCCGGGGAGAAAGACCTCCCTCAAGGCAGCATCGTTGTGGATGATTGATGGAGCCATCGAGTCTTCTAGCGACGACACAGCGGAACTCTCAATGAAAGCACCAATGTCGGTGTCAAAACCGGCGGATCTCGGGTAGCGGGTCCCGAACTGTGCGTCTAAGGTCGATGGTAACAGGAGACGGGGGACACGATGTTTACCCAGGTTCGGGCCCTCTCTATGGAGGTAATACCCTACGTCCTGCTTGATTGATCTTCATGAATATGAGTATTACAAGAGTTGATCTACCACGAGATCGTAATGGCTAAAACCCTAGAAGTCTAGCCTGTCTGATTATTATTGCCTCTATGGACTAAACCCTCCGGTTTATATAGACACCGGAGGGGGCTAGGGTTGTACAAAGTCGGTTACAGAGAAAGGAATCTTCATATCCGAATGCCAAGCTTGTCGTCCACGCCAAGGAGAGTCCCATCCGGACACGGGAGAGAGCCTTCTGTCTTGTATCTTCATGGCCCATCAGTCCGGCCCACATTACATAGCCGGGACGCCCGAGGACCCCTTAATCCAGGACTCCCTCAGATGCAAACTCAAGTTATTGTGATGAACCACTATGCTTGCTAAATGAACCTAGCCGGTTAATCTTGAGTCACCTCTCCGGGCTTATTCGTGCAACCACATTTGCCGGTATGGGACGGCCTTGACTTGGTCTGGCTCCGTGCTCTTTCACCGGTACCTCCATCTAGGGAGGGTTATGTGTGCGTGCTGCCCTGATCAGGTAGATGGCGATAACCCTGTGATCCCAGTTGAGTATTGTGCCGGCGTCCCCGTTTGGTATAGTTTAGTTTGGCCACGATGGTGGCAGGTGTCACGAGGTGACACAGGGGCCACCGAGGGCTTGACTCCGGGCGAGGATGATTGCCGGTGGTACGATGGGAGGGTCACAGGTCAGGCGGGCTTCGTTGGAGCAATGCTGGTCCACCCGAATGGGATCACGAGGTCAGGTGCTCCATGGTGTGGGTAAAGTGTACAACCTCTGTAGAGTGTCAAATCTATTCGAATAGCCGCGTCCACGGTATTGGATAGCCCATCCAGACCTCACTAGGTGGTCAACCATAACAGTGATAATAATGATGGAAGAACTCATCTTATGACCGGAAGTACTCGGTGAGTATTCCGAGGGTTGTGGGACAACCCGGGAAAGAGTAAGTTGATAACCGGAGACAGTAAGTGAATCACTTAAGAATTTAACATGTTATTTGCCATGCTATTGTTTGCTGCATTATTTGGTTGTTGTGAGCTTGCGAGTACATTCAAAGTACTCACCTGGCGTATCATGCCAGATGCAGGAGAAGCCAAGGACGGAGGTCCCGATGGCTCAGGCTACACTAACTAGGTTGTGTCCACGGCAGTGTCCCCGTGGTTGGAGTTCCGCTATGTTCCGCTAGGCCATAGAAGTATCCAGTAGTATCGAGGCCCTGTTGTGTTTCATAAATAATGTAGATACTGTCATAGCACCGAGTGTGCCTTCGGCCTCGCTTTCGAAGTAAAATATGATCTTGTACCTCAAGATTATCAATAAAGTTCAGTTATGTTCTATTCCAAGTTGTTGAGTGTTTCCAGAAGACATGATCTCTGGGTTGGAAACATTGGTAAACCGGTTCTTTGAGCTGGGCTGCCACATAAAAGTTCTCGGATTTGGACAAAAAAATTTGGAGAATTTTTTTGGAATAAATAAAAAATAATGGAACCAAGACCCACTGGAGGGGGGCCCTGGCTGCCCACAAGACACCAGGGCGCGCCACCCCCCTCTGGCACGCCCTGGTGGGTGGTGGGGCCCTCGAGGCCCCTCTGACCCTAATTCCGACGCTATAAGATTCTATTTTTCCCAAAAAAAAGAGGAGAGGAAGTTTCATCACGTTTTATGATACGGAGCCGCCGCCACCTCCTGTTCTTCATCAGGAGGCCAGATCTAGAGCCTGTTCGGGGCTCCGGAGAGGGGAATCTTCGGTCTTCATCATCACCAACCATCCTCCATCACCAATTTCATGATGCTCCCCATCGGGAGTGAGTAATTCCTTCGTAGGCTCGCTGGTCGGTGAGGAGTTGGATGAGATTCATCATGTAATCAAGTTAGTTTTGTTAGGGCTTGATCCCTAGTATTCACTATGTTCTGAGTTTGATGTTGCTATGACTTTGCTATGCTTAATGCTTGTCACTAGGGCCCGAGTGCTATGATTTCAGATCTGAACTGTTTATGTTTTCACCATTATATCTATGTTCTAGATCCGATCTTGCAAGCCAAATGCACCTGCTACGTGTTATGATCCGTAAATCCTAGGGTGATAGTAATTGGGATACTTTCCGATGATGACCGTAGTTTGAGGAGTTCATGTATTCACTATTTGTTAATACTTTGTTCCAGTTCTCTATTAAAAGGAGGCCTTAATATCCCTTAGTTTCCTTATGGACTCCGCTACCACGGGAAGGTAGGACAAAACATGTCATGCAAGTTCTTTTCCATAAGCACGTATGACTATTTACGGAATACATGCCTACATTATATTTATGAACTGGAGCTAGTTCTGTGTCGCCCTAGGTTATGACTATTATATGATGAATATTATCCAATGAATTTACTGATTCAATGCCTGAGTTTTCCACATATTGTTCTTGCTAAGTTACTATTGCTATTGCTACTATTACTACTGCTATCAAAACTATCATATTGCTATTCTACTGATCACTGCGCTACAGATATTTAATCTCTAGGTGTGGTTGAATTGACAACTCAACTACTAATACTTACAAATATTCTTTGGTCTCCTTGTGTTGAATCAATAAATTTGGGTTGAATACTCTACCCTCAAAAACTGTTGTGATCCGCTATACTTGTGGGTTATCAAGACCTTTTTCTGGCGTCGTTGCCGCGGAGCATAGCTATATTTGTTGAGTCACTTGGGATTATTATCTATTTATCACTATGAAGAATCTGAAAGACACAAAAACCAAGATCGTTCGCTCTAAGACAAGGGGAGGTAAGGATTTGCCATCACACTCTGCACTTGATTCACCTTCTGTTTTGAGTAGACTTGCAACACCACCACATGCTATTAATCCTAATATGTCGCAAGTTATTGATGATGCTACTTCTGTTATGAATGATGCTTATGATGATGCTAGTACCTTTCTTGATGATAATTTGCCAATAGGTGAATTTCTTGATGAACAAATTGCTAGAGCTAAAGATATTGAGAATGTTGAAACTGATGAAATTACTGAAACTGATGAAGTCTTTGAAACTGAAAACTATGAAACAACTATTAGACCTAGCTCTCTTAGATTTGAATTGGCTAAGATACCTGAGGTCTTGTTATGGATGAGGAGGTAGCTAGAGACTTTCTTGCTTGCAAGGATAGAGATGATCTTAAGAAATTATTATGCAAACTGAAGGAAAAATCTTTGAATGCTAGAATGAAATGTGATCCTAAGTTTGCTACTTCACCTATCTTTGTTACTAATAAGTATTATGAATTCTTTGTCGACCCAGAGTTAATTACTCTGGTTGAATCTGATCCTTTCCATGGCTATGAAACTGAAACTGTTGTGGCACATCTTACTAAATTGAATGATATAGCCACCCTATTTGCTCATGATGAGAAATTTCGCTATTACTATATTATCAAGTTATTTTTGTTCTCATTAAAGGGTGATACTAAGATATGGTACAATACTCTTGCTCCTAGTTGTGTGTGTAGCCCCTAGGATATGATTTATTACTTCTCTGAAAAATATTTTCCTGCTCATAAGAAACAAGTTGCCTTACAAGAAATATTTAACATTGTGCAAATTGAAGAAGAGAGTCTCCCACAAGCTTGGGGGAGGCTTCTCCAATTGCTTAATGCTTTGCCTGATCATCCTCTTAAGAAAAATGAAATACTTGATATCTTCTATAATGGACTAACCGATGCTTCTAGGGACTTCCTAGATAGTTGTGCTGGTTGTGTTTTCAGGGAACGAACTGTTGAACAAGCTGAGGAATTATTGAATAATATATTGAAAAATTATGATGATTGGACTCTTCCTGAACCACCACCTAAACCCACTCTGAAGAAGAGGGGTATCTTATTTTTCAGTTCTGAAGATATGGAAGAGGCAAAGAAATGTATGAAGGAAAAGGGTATTAAAGCTGAAGATGTTAAGAATTTACCGCCTATTGAAGAAATACATGGACTTGACACACCACCACCATAGGTGGTAGAGGTAAATTCTCTTTAAAGTTTGATGAAGGTGATATCCCTTACAATAAACATCCTAGCCAATGCTTATATGAATTTGATAAATACATTAGAAAACAAGATCACTTCAATGCAAATGTTATGAAACAATTGAAACAAAATTCTGATATGCTTGCTCGCTTGAGTGACTTGTTATTTAGAATCACTAATAATGTTAGGGGTGTAGGAAAACATGCTTCTATGGTTCAAACTTGGTAAGAACAAGTTGCTAAATCTCAAAGAGAATTGCTTAGTGAAATGGACAATAATATGACTGATTATGCTGTTAGAGTAGCAACTAGAGGAGGCAAAATGACTCAGGAACCGCTTTATGCTGAGGGACACCCTAAAAGAATTGAACAAGACTCTCAAAGAATTAATGCTGATGCTCCTAGTCCTTCTAAAAAGAAAAAGAAAAATGATAGCACTTTGCACACCTCTACTAAACCTAAAATAGAAAAACCTTCTAAATATAGTAATGACGTCTCTATCTCTGATGCTGAAACTCAATCTGGTAATGAACATTCACCTAGTGATAATGAAAATGATAATGATGATGTTCATGAAGATACTCAACCAGACAATGATAAAGAACCAGATAATGATGTTGAGATAGAACCTGCTGTTGATCTTGATAACCCACAACCTAAAAATAAACTATATGACAAAAGAGACTTTGTTGCTAGAAAACATGGTAAAGAAAGAGAACCATGGGTTCAGAAACCTATGCCCTTTCCACCTAAATCATCTAAGAAAAAAGATGATGAAGAATTTGAACGCTTTGCTGAAATGCTTAGGCCAGTCTTTTGCGCACTCGTTTGACTGATATTTTAAAGATGGCCCCTTAAGCAAAATATATGAAAGAAATTGTCACTAATAAAAGAAAGATAACTGAAGCTGAAATCTCCACCATGCTTGGTAATTATTCTTTTAAGGATGGAGTACCTAAAAAACTTGGAGATCCAGGAATACCAACTACACCTTGCTCTATTAAAAGAAATTATGTCAAAACTGCTTTATGTGACTTAGGAGATGGTGTTATGCCTTTCTCTTTATATAAAAGACTTGATTTGAATAAACTTGCACCTACAAAGATATCTTTGCAAATGGCTGACAAATCAACTACCATACCTATTGGTATTTGTGAGGATGTGCTCATTGTTGTTGCAAATGTTACTATCTTAATAGACTTTGTTATACTTGAGATGCCCGAGGACGACAATATGTCGATTATCCTTGGTAGACCCTTTTTGAATACTATAGGGGCTGTTATTGATTGCAATAAAAGCAAAGTCACTTTTCATATCAATGGTAATGAGCATATGGTGCACTTTCCGAAGAAACAATTCCAAGTGAATGGTATTAATGTTATTGAAAAGTCTCCGACAATTAATATTGGAAGTTCTCAACTCCCTTTACTTACTACCAATAAGAAATATGACATACTTATTGTTGGGGATATGCATATCCCCGTTGAGGTAACTTAGTGTTTTATGAAAGTTCTTCGGGTTCATGTTAATCAAAAGTGATTGTTAATAAGACTTCATCAACCTTATTAATGGATTGTTTTTTAGAGGCATGTGGTAGATGAATTTAGTAAGCACAAATTTCTATCCCTACCTTTTGTTTTCTGTTTTTCTTAGTTAAATAAAATAAAATGCCATGTTTTCTGAATTTTCCGTGCAATAAAAAAGTGGTCAAAAACAAAAGTGCTCAGAATGACCTGAAATTTTAACATGATTTTTTCTGAATATTTGAGAATTTCTGGTACAAATAACATCAGAGGGGGGTGCCCCACCAGGGCGCGTGGTGGTGGGCCCCACGTGGGTCCCCTCAGTTATCTCTTTAGCCCATGTCATCTCCTACCTCCAGGAAAAAAATCACCATAGCTCTCTCTCGTGTTCTTGCTCTCAAACCCGCGGATTTTGATCTCTTTGCTCGAAGCTCCGTTTCCGAAACTGTTTTGGGGGATTGCTACTTGGTAGGTGACTCCTCCATTGCTCCAATTAGTTTTTGCTATAGTGGTTTATATTTTGAATAATTAGCTACTCTTGGTGCTGCTGTAAATGGGCTTGCATGTTGAATTCTTAGAGTTCTAAGTAGCTTGAATGCTTAATATAACCTCTAGGCATCCTTATGAGTAGTTGGTAATCTTGTGAAGTTCTGTTGACAAAATTTTTGTGACCCAAAAATTTCAGAAATTTGTACGCGAATAAAATGTACCTTTTTGGAAGGAGTTCTTCGAGGAGGAGGTCCACGGAGGCATCATCGAGTGGTAGCTCGATACGACAGTCCTATGTTGAGGCAAGTGCAAACTCGACGCGTGACGCCGACACCAAATCGTGCCTATGGCCATGTAACGAGTTCATGGTTGGTGCAGGTATCAAGGAAGAATTTGAGAAATATGTTCACAATGCTGAGCTCGCTCCCTTCATCGCAGATGAGTGCATCCAACATCTCAACCTTACAGAGACATTCACTAAGAAATTTAAATATCATCCTCGTGAATCTAGAGTTTCGTTTAGCCTTTATAATAATGCTTATAACATGCCTCTAGAAGCCTTCTGTGTTGCATGTAAAATTCCATATTGGGGTTCGCTAGACGAACCACCGAAATCTGAGTATGAGTCATTTTTACTAGTCTTTGTTACGGTGAGGATAGAGGAGTGACACAAGGTAGAATAAAAGTATTCATTTTCCATTAATTCATTACTTTGCACTCTTTAATGGCAAATACATCGTGGGCAAGCAAGATTGCAGTACACTATGTGCCCTGGATTTGAGCCTCATACACACTGCTCTGACATGAATTAAATGTTATAATATTGGAGAGATCGTTGCACGAAGATTGCAACACAATGCTGTTAGTGGTCACTTTTATGGTGGGATTTATGCTTCCCATGTAGCTAAGGGGCTGGGTGTGTCATCTTGGCCTAACGATCCCATTCTACCTTCCCAGTACTTAGACTTTGAGGCCATGAAGCGCCATAAGTTCCTTAAGGGCATAGTCACTAATTATACTTACAGCTTGAGTTACAATAAAAATTCCCATTGTACCTGTTGTTTTGCATGCACCTGCTCTCTTCGATTATCATAGTAAAAGAAGATATTACGTTCTTGAGAGTGAGGCCCGCGAGTACAACGCGGCGGTCGAGGCTGCTCGAAGGGCTGAGGAGGCCGCACCAAGAACCTCCGTGAGTTATCACTCTGACTATTATCCAGGCTACGGATGGTGATTACCAAGCTAGGCCAAAAGCCTAAGCTTGGGGGACTACGTATTTCCGCTGACATTATATTCATGTTCACACATTTCATTCCAGTTGTCGGTGCCCACACTTTTTCATTGTATTATCCATGCTAGATTTATTTTCTCGCTTTCTTGTTGTGTGTTCGAAAAACTTTAAGAAAACCCAAAAATATATATTGCTTCTTTTCGGTTTTCCTTTTTAGTTTATTTAGTTGTAGTATTAAAAGAAAAATCCAAAAAGATTTCTCGATTCTTCTTTTTCTTGTTGGGAGATTTCCCGTGTAAATAGTTTTCCTCATTTTTGTTTTTCCTTCTTTAATCTGCTTTCTTCAAGGAAAACTAAAAACTCCAAAAATATTTCAGTGTGTTTCTTTGAAATTCTTTTCCTTTTCTTTCTTCGAGTCGTACCAAGGGAAAGACCACGATGAAAATGATGAGTGGCTCTCATATGCATTACTGTTGATCTAACAAAGAGCCCATATTAGTTTTTCATTCCCTCTGAATAAAATGTTGCAGATTCCAGCTTAGTCCACGACACTCTTGCACTATTATTATTTTCTTATCGTTCAGTCGTGCAAGTGAAAGGTAATAACTTTCGATATTTGAGGAAGCGACTGTGGCAGATGAAAGCGGGTATGAACTCAACTTGTTTTTGTTTTATAAATATGTTTAACTCAGTATCCATGGTTCAGCATATTATGATCAAACATGTTTGCAATGACAATTAGAAGATTATAGTTGCTCATGCCATGCTTAAGTAGCTAATAGTTGATAATGATTTATCTTGGGTGTCAACATGCATTAAAATGATTGTGATGTAGTATGATGATATGGTATCCTCCTCTGAATGTTTCAAGTGGCTTGACTTGGCACTTGTTCACGCATGTAGTTGAATCAAAACGAACATAGCCTCCACGATATTTATGTTCATGGTGTTTATATCCTACTCATGCTTGTATTCAATGTTGATTATTCATAATGCATGTTCATGACCGTTTTCGCTCTCTAGCTAGCCGATTCTCAACTTATTTGCTAGTCTTTGCCTGTACTAAGCAGAAATACTGCTTGTGCATCAAAATCCTTAAACCAAAGTTATTCCAAATGAGTCCACTATATCTACCTATATGCGGTATTACCCTGCCATTCCAAGTAAATTTGCATGTGCCACCTCTAAAATTTCAAATGAACATATGTTTTGTGTGCCTGGACCGCTCATGGAGCGACAGGGGATGGTCAGTATCTTCCGTGCTAAGCGGGTTATTCACATAATGAGTGTTTATTCACTCGTCCTTGCACAAGAGGGGGCGGTAATAGGGATTCCCAGTCCCGAAATAAAAAATTGCAAATAATTAAACAAAACTCCCCCAAGACTGTTGTTGGTATGAACGGCACCCGTGGATTCGGCAAGCCATGGCTTGTGTTTGTTGGTGGAGGGGGAGTAAACCTTTACTTTTACCACTTGGGAACTGCCGCTAATTTGTTTAGCATGGTAAATATTGAAAACTATTGGTCGTAACATTGACAGGAAGGGTGCACCTCCCAAAATTATATTTATCTCCGATTTAAGCTTTGAGCTCAGGCACTTCTGCAAATCCCTGCTTCCCTCTATGAAGGGTCTATCTATTTACTTTTATGTTGCGTCATCACCTTCTCAAACAAGCGCCAGACCTGAGAGCACTATTGTCATCCTCATGCATTGTGTTTAGTTAGTGTTGAATGCATCATGACTGGATCTCTTCTACCATGAATTACAATGTTTAGTCGTTGCTTGAAATTTGGAGGTGCTCTTCATTTGTGTTTTGCAATCTCAGAAAGGGCTAGCGAGATACCACTGTTGTCATATTATATCATGATTGTTTTGACCAAGTGTTGGCATTTGAGATGTTTTATTATTGCTCATTAGTTGATTATGCCATTGATATGAGTTAATATAATTTATAAGAGTTATTGTTGACATGGTTAGTCATGATCTTTGCTGAAAACCTGGGTGCTATTTAAGCATATATATGTAAACAAGAACAAAAGAGTTCGTAAAAGTTTTTCTTTATCACTTTCATTTTTGTCAACTGAATTGCCAGAGGACAAGCAATGTGTTAAGCTTGGGGGAGTTGATATGTCTCCATCGTATCTACTTTTCCTAATGCTTTTGCTCTTGTTTTGGACTCTAATTTGCATGATTTGAATGAAACTAACCCGGACTGACGCTGTTTTCAGCAGAACTACCATGGTGTTGTTTTTGTGCAGAAATAAAAGTTCTCGGATTTGGACAAAACTTTTTGGAGAATTATTTAGGAATAAATAAAAAAAAATGAAACCAAGACCCACTGGAGGGGGGCCCTGG
Organism: Thinopyrum elongatum; assembly: GCA_011799875.1. Lineage (NCBI taxonomy): Eukaryota > Viridiplantae > Streptophyta > Magnoliopsida > Poales > Poaceae > Thinopyrum > Thinopyrum elongatum. The sequence goes on from CM022301.1 coordinate 306,968,353, forward strand.
TGAGGGAGTCCTGGATTAAAGGGTCCTCGGGCATCCCGGCTATGTAATGTGGGCCGGACTGATGGGCCATGAAGATACAAGACAAAAGGCTCTCTCCCGTGTCCGGATGGGACTCTCCTTGGCGTGGACGACAAGCTTGGCGTTCAGATATGAAGATTCCTTTCTCTGTAACTGACTTTGTACAACCCTAGCCCCCTCCGGTGTCTATATAAACCGGAGGGTTTAGTCCGTAGAGGCAATCATAATCAGACAAGCTAGACATCTAGGGTTTTAGCCATTACGATATCGTGGTAGATCAACTCTTGTAATACTCATATTCATCAAGATCAATCAAGCAGGACGTAGGGTATTACCTCAATAGAGAGGGCTCGAACCTGGGTAAACATCGTGTCCCCCGTCTCCTGTTACCATCGATCTTAGACGCATAGTTCGGGACCCCCTACCCGAGATCCGCCGGTTTTGACACCGACATTGGTGCTTTCATTGAGAGTTCCGCTGTGTCGTCGCTAGAAGACTCGATGGCTCCATCAATCATCCACAACGATGCTGCCTTGAGGGAGGTCTTTCTCCCCGGCCGAATCTTCGTATTCGGCGGCTTCATGCTGCGGGCCAACTCGCTTGGCCATCTAGAGCAGATAGACAGCTATGCCCCTGGCCATCAGGTCAGGTTTGGAAGCTTGAGCTATGTTGCTGATATCCGCGAAGACTTGATCTTTGACGGATTCGAGCCCATGGCAGCCGCTCCCTGCCACCGCGATGAACATGACCTAAATCTGTCATCGGACCATACTCGGGAGATAGCGCCTGTAACTGCTCTGGCCCTAGATCCGGAGCAGATTGCGCCATCCGAGGACGGGAAGCTCAACCCCGCCACGGAAGCCGCAGACTCAGCGGCGTTGGAGCCGCACACAGACCCAACTTCGAACGGGATCTGTTTCACCGAAACCTTGGATTCGTCTCCGGCCACAGGTTCCGAACCGCGTGCGTCCGCGCCCATCGAGCTTGATCGGGCGCCGATCGTCGAGTTCAGCCCCGCGGACATCTTCCGACACTCACCTTTGGGTGATGTGCTAAACTCATTAAAACCCCTCTCCTTAGCGGGGGACTCACAGCCGAATTATATCCGGTTTGAACAGGAGGCTGATGACTGAGAATTTTGCTTCCCACCCACCGCCCACTTCATTGCCACTGTCGAAGACTTAACCGACATGCTCGATTACGACTCCAAAGACATCGACGGTATGGACGACGATGCCGGAGAGGAGCAGGCCCAAAACCCGCCGTTTTACTGGGCGCTGGACAGCCACCTCCTCGTATGACGTGTACATGGTGGATACTCCCAAAGAGAATAACGGCGATAACGAGAAAGATCCAATCGAGGATAAACCTCCTGAGACACAGCCAAAGCGCCGACGTCAGCGGCACCGCTCTAAATCATGCCGTGGAAAAGACAGCAATACCGGCACGAGAGAAAACAATACTTCGGACGATGCCGAAGACAATGAAGATCCCGTCGAGCCGACTTCCGAACAGGATGATAGGGAAGATGGGCAAGTCAGCCCTGACGAACAGGCCATAAACGAAGACTCAGAGGACAGCAACTATCTTCCACTCTCCGAGGATGAGGTGAGCCTTGGCGACGAAGACTTTATCATGCCTGAGGAACCCGTCGAGCAGGAGCGCTTTAAGCGCCGGCTAATAGCCACTGCGAGGAGCCTGAAAAAGAAAAATTAGCAGCTTCAAGCTGATCAAGATCTACTCAACGACAGATGGACTGATGTCCTGGCAGCCGAGGAATACGGACTCGAGCGCCCCATTAAAAGTTACCCGAAGCATAAATTGCTACCCCAATTCGACGACGAGGCACTTGAGCCCATGCCATCAACACGTAATGCGGCTGACCGACCACCACGTGGCCGGGACAAAGCGGCAACCCAAGACGAACACCTGCCCATACTACCTCACCGTAAAGGCAAAGATAACATAGCTCGGGAATACACATATGACCTGTGGCAAGACCTGGAGAACAGAGTAGGCCAGTCTAGATCGATCTACGGATCGTGGGGGCATGCCCTGGCGCGCGGCGACGGCTATCAAGCCAGACGTAATGAGCATAACCACGACTGGGCCGAAAACTGGAGACGGACTACATCCGCACTACGTCGCGACTTGGCCCGATATAGGGGCGCCGCACATCCCCTCTGCTTGACTGATGAAGTAATGGAGCATGAACTCCCAAAAGGGTTTAAACCCGTAAATATCGAATCATATGATGGAACAACAGATCCCGCGGTATGGATTGAGGATTTTATTCTCCATATTCATATGGCCCGCGGTGATGACCTTCACGCCATCAAATACCTCCCACTAAAACTCAAGGGGCCAGCTCGGCACTGGTTAAACAGTCTGCCTGAAAACTCTATTGGCAGCTGGGAGGACTTGGAAGACGCCTTCCGCGACAACTTCCAAGGCACATATGTACGACCTCCGGATGCCGATGACTTAAGTCACATAGTTCAACAGCCTGGAGAGTCGGCCAGGAAATTCTGGACTAGGTTCCTAACTAAAAAGAACCAGATCGTCGACTGCCCGGATGCCGAAGCCCTAGCGGCCTTTAAGCATAGCATCCACAACGAATGGCTCGCTCGTCACCTCGGCCAAGAAAAGCCAAAGTCCATGGCAGCCCTCACGGCACTCATGACCCGCTTTTGTGCGGGCGAGGATAGTTGGCTAGCCCGTAGCAATAACACCGCAAGCGATGCCGGCACCTCTGAAGAAAAGAATAGAAATGACAAACCCCGACGCAATAGGCACAAGCGCCGAAGCAATGGTGGCACTGCCGATGACACGGCGGTCAATGCCGGTTTCAGCTGCTCCAAGTCTGGCCAGCGGAAGAAGCCATACAAAAGAAACAATCCGGGCTCATCCAGCTTGGACCGCATACTCGATCGTCCATGTCAGATCCACGGCACCCCTGATAAACCAGCCAATCATACCAACAGAGACTGTTGGGTTTTTAAACAGGCCGGCAAGTTAAATGCCGAGAATAAGGAGAAGGGGTCGCAAAGCGAGGACGCCGACGAGGAGTCCCGTCCACCGAACACAGGAGGACAGAAGAAGTTCCCTCCCGAGGTTAAAACGGTGAACATGATATACGCCACTCATATCCCCAAAAGGGAGCGCAAACGAGCACTCAGGGACATCTACGCGATAGAGCCAGTCGCCCCAAAGTTCAACCCATGGTCGTCCTGCCCGATCACCTTCGATCGCAGGGACCATCCGACCAGTATCCGTCATGGCAGTTCAGCCGCACTGTTCCTCGATCCAATTGTTGATGGATTCCATCTCACACGCGTCCTCATGGACGGTGGCAGCAGCCTGAACCTGCTCTATCAGGATACAATGCGCAAAATGGGCATCGATCCCTCAAGGATCAAACCCACAAAAACTACCTTTAAAGGAGTCATACCAGGTGTAGAGGCTCGCTGTACGGGCTCAATCACACTGGAGGTTGTCTTTGGATCCCCGGACAACTTCAGAAGCGAAGAGTTGATCTTCGATATTGTCCCCTTCCGCAGTGGCTATCACGCGCTGCTCAGACGAACCGCATTTGCTCGATTCAATGCAGTGCCACACTATGCTTATCTCAAGCTCAAGATGCCGGGACCATGCGGCGTCAAAACAGTTAACGGAAACACGGAGCGCTCCCTTCGTACCGAGGAGCACACCGCGGCCTTGGCAGCGGAAGTACAGAGCGGCCTTGCCAAGCAGAATCTTAATTCAGCGGCCAAGCTCCTGGACACTGTCAAGCGGATCCGGACTACTCCGCAGCATAACAGTCCGGCTCGTCAGGAGTTAGACTAGCAATCCGGCCTCCGTCTCCGTCCCGGCCTAATAGTGGCATACGTACCACGCGTACATAACTACGCACTTAAAATACCATGGGCATAGACGGAGGCATAACTAGATTGTGGTCCATAATACGGCTCGACCTCCCCTGGACACACATACTTTCACTTTTTCTTTTTCATCCTTTTCAGGTTTCTTTTCCATAGGCCCCTCAAGACGGCCTGATCATCGGTCCTTTCGAAGGATAGATACACCAAGACAAGCAAGAAGCATTGAGGTATACGGGAATCGCTAGGTCTTTTTGACGATCACTCTACCTGTTCTCAGGACCCGCACGCAGCTCTCCCTTGGTCATGGCATGTTAAATAGCCCTGTTGCTTATCGCACTACTTATACGCTTTGACGTATCAATAAAATTATAATGGAAACAGTTTGCGGCCCAACTTCTGCGGCACTAGCTTACTACTTCATTTTTTCTTGATAATCTTATCAATTGCACCCGTACACTTTGGTACGGCTTAAATTCGCCAGGGGCTTTATTGTGCCCCATATTACGGCAACAAAGTCCGAACACTTTTTACAGTATAGTTCGGTACCCCGAATTTAGCATTATATGCATTGGCTCCGAATCATGCCTTTGGTCAATAGTTGGGTTGCCCGGCTCCTGTGCTTACTACCTTCCGTTCCGCTATATCGGCTAGGGTAGTAAAGGGAGAACTACTGCGATTGTGCCCTGGTTTATCCGGATGAGCACCTCAGTAGAGAAAGCCGAAAACTGACTGTCATGATGCGGCGTGAGCCGGTCAGCTCTTCGGAGGTTACAAATCTTTTGCGATTTTTTCCGCATTATGCGACGAATCGGTCTCTACCCGATCAGGTGTTTACAGCACCCTAGTTCGCTAGGGGCTGCGCCTAAATTTCTATTATAAAACTCCTATGGCTAAGTGAGGGTGATAAAGCCACATAGTCTGATTGCCTGGTTCGTTGCGCTAAACACCTCCTTCAAGGACCAAACTTTGGATCAAGAGTGTTTAGATTTTATCCCGAACACCCCCATACTACCTACGTGGGGGTTGAAGCCGACGACTGGCCAACTCTCAGATTTAATAAAACGGCCGCACAGGAGGAAAAATCTTGATATAAACAACTAATATTACATTACATATCAGTTTTGTTCCATTATACAGGACAGGATAACATGAATATATTCATACAAAGATAATGTCTTTTGCACACTGCTCCGCTACAATGCGGGATCCCTCCAGGACATCGTCAAAATATCGCTCGGGCGTGCGGTGCTCCTTGCCCGCGGGCGGTCCCTCGGTCGCGAGCTTGACGGCGTTCATCTTCGCCCACTGCATCTTGACACGGGCGAAGGCCATCCGCGCACCTTCAATGCAGACCGACCGCTTGATGGCATCAAGCCGAGGGCAGGCAGCAACCAGTCGCTTCACGAGCCCAAAGTAGCTGTTGGGTATGGCTTTGGCAGGCCATAGACGGATTATCAAATCCTTCATGGCCAATTCGGCCGCCCTATGTAGTTCGGTCAGCTGTTTCAGCTGATCGCTGAAGGGTACGGGATGCTCTGGCGCAAGGTACTGCGACCAGAACAGCTTCTCCGTTGAGCTCCCCTCTTCGGCTCGGAAGAAATCCGCAGCATCAGCAATGCTGCATGGCAGATCCGCAAACGCTCCTGGAGAACTCCAAATCCGGGTCAGTAAGAGGTACCTTTTCTTCACAAATTTGCTTTGCATTATAAAGGCCTTACCCGCCGTGATTTTCCTGGCCTCTTGGATTTCCTGGAGGGCGCCCTGGGCTTCAACCCGGGCCGCTTGCGTGCTTTGGTTGGCCTTAGCAAGCTCGGACTCTTGATCCGTAATCTTGCGCTCCAAGGACTCGCATTTCTTTACAGCGTCCTGGAGCTCTTGTTGGACTTCACCGACCCTGGCGTCGAGCTTTTCGCGGACGGATTGTTCCTCCGCTGCTCTCTTCTGGGCCTCGGCCAGCGCCTTTTTAAGGGCCTCCACCTCGGTCGCCGCTCCTACAAATATCATGGCACTATGGTCAATACAAATCATCTATCCTTTCTGATATACAGAAGGTCATGGCATACCTTGCTTGTCCTCCAGCTCCTTTTTCACATAGCCGAGTTCTTCCTCGGCCCGCTCCAGACTCTGCTTCAGTCCGGAGACTTCGGCAGCATGGGAGGTCGAAGCCAGCACCGACGCCTACTTTTTCACATAGACAAGTATGGTTAGTCTCCTGCAAAAATTGTTTGATCCTCTGTCCGGCTTTTCTTTTCGACCACCGGACAGTGTCTCAGGGGCTACTGTCTATACTGTGACATTCTTTTTACATAATTGCGTTTCATACCTCAAAACCTGTTAGAAGGCTTGTGTAGGCTTCGGTCAGTCCGCTTTTCGCGGACTGAATCTTCTCAATCACCGTACCCATGAGGGCACGGTGTTCCTCTACAATGGAAGCACTTCGCAGCGCTTCCAGTAGGGTGTCCGGTGCCTCTGGTTGGACAGAGGTCACCGGCAAAATAGGCACACCCCCTTCTTTCGAAGAAGGTTGCTTGCCGGATTCCGGAGCCGTATAGGTCTCCGGGACCGTATTCGGCTGGGGGCCGAATTGGACCTGGCCCCCATTGCCAGTCTCCACGGGGATTTGCTCCCCCATGTGTCCGGCGGCCGAGGTTTCACCCTCTGGCGCCGCGCTGACGGCCTCCTGCATCTCTCCCTGGCCTGTGATCCTTCAGGACAACGCCTCGGTGTCATCCATGGCCTTGGGAGAGGAGGCCGCCGGAAGGGACCCGCTGTCCATCACCTTCGGGTCCAGCGAATTCCCCGAAGATGAGGATCGTTCGAGGTCGGAACAAGCCGGACTGCAAGTACATGATTCAACATGTTAAAAATATGGAGAAAAGAGGCTGGATATATGAATGCGTCAGGGTCTTTGAGTACTCACGACTCGGCCAGGGGCTTATCTCAGGGGCGCCGCTCTAGGCTGCTGTCAACGTCCCACGAGGATTTATCCGCGAGGGAGACCTTCCCCTTCTTGGACGCCTCTGCCTCCAGATTTATGGGGGCCACCCTTTTCTTCCTTCCCCCCTCATGGGGAGAGTTGCTTTCCTCCTCCTCCTCGTCGTCCTCTGTGGCGGTGGAGTGAGTCTCGGCGTCTTCGGACGTCGCGTCCGAAGTTCCCTTGCGACGGAGGCCGCTTCTCGTCTCCTTGGCCTTTTTCTTGGCCTTTTTCTTGGCCTTCTTCTCCGGTGCCTGGTAGGGCACCGGGACCAGCATCTTCGTCAGAAGCGGGATGGCTGGTTCCTCGGGCAGCGGAGCCGGACACTTAATCCACTCTGCCTTCTTCGTCCAGCCCTGAAAAAATAAATAGGGAGGCTTAGGCATTTTCCCTGAGTAAGCAAGTAAAGGATACACCTTGAAGCGCGAAAGACTTACCGGACTGGCGGGATGGGCCAGGTCGTGCCCACGGTCCTCGGTCGTCTCCGGCCATTTCTCATTGGCCTTAAAAAGGACCTTCCAGATGTCTTCGTGCGTAGTTCCGAAGAACTGTTGCAAGGTCTGGTGCTCAGCCAGATCGAACTCCCACAGATGGCAAGTCCGGCTTTGGCATGGAAGGATCCGGCGAACTAGCATCACCTGGATCACATTGACAAGCTTGATGTTCTTGTCCACCATACTCTGGATACGCACCTGCAGCGCTGACAGCTCGTCCGACGATGCCCACTTCAGGCCCTTCTCTAGCCAAGAGGTGAGCCGCATTGGGGCTCCGGACTTGAATTCGGGAGCCGCGGCCCAGGTGGCGTCGCGGGGCTCTGTGATATAGAACCATAGTTGCTGCCACCCTTTGACGGTCTCCACAAAGGTACCTTTGGGCCATGTGATGTTGGGCATCTTGCTCACCATGGCGCCTCCGCACTCTGCGTGTTGGCCATCCACCACCTTCGGCTTCACATTGAAAATCTTGAGCCACAGTCCGAAGTGGGGTGGGATGCGGAGGAAGGCCGCGCACACGACAATAAATGCCGAGATATTGAGGAAAGAATTTGGGGCTAGATCATGGAAATCTAACACGTAGTAGAACATGAGTCCGCGGACGAAAGGGTGGAGAGGAAACCCTAACCTGCGGACGAAGTGGGGGATGAACACCACCCTCTCATGAGGCTTGGGGGTGGGGATGATCTGTCCCTTGGCCGGAAGCCGGTGGGCGATTTCCTTGGCCAAATACCCCGCCTCCCGGAGCTTCGTGATGTCCTTCTCCTTGACGGAGGAGGCCATCCACTTGCCTTGCGCTCCGGATCCGGACATGGTCGGAGTGCTTCTTTGAGGCGGAAAAGATGAGAACTTGGGCGCTGGAGCTCAGGAATGGAGAGGCAGAGAAAGAGAAGGCGTGGGTGAAAGGGGGGAATCCTTATCTCCCTATAAAGGCAGTAAATATCAAGCGCCTCCCCACTCGCCTTAAAACTCGCCTATTCCCAAGGGCCGTGCAAACGGCACGGTTGGATTACCCATGCCCGTATTGATGAGAATCCCGTAATGAAGGGACACGGTCTCTACTATGACAAGACGTGCCACTGGAAACCGCATCTTAAAGCATGGAGCGGGAGGCTAAAGAACGGTTCGAAATAATGACCATGCAGGAACGTGGTGTCGCGATTACAAAAAGTTGTCAGCGAATTGGACTCGTGAAATATTATACTCTCTACGGTTGTGTGTGGTACTTGTTTTGCAGAGCCGGACAAGTTTTTTGTGCTCGAAGTCTGTTTTGTAGTATTCGAAGGAGGAACCCGCCTTGCAATGCCGAAGACAATTTGCGCGCCGGACACATCATCATTGAAGCCTGGTTCAGGGCTACTGAGGGAGTCCTGGATTAAGGGGTCCTCGGGCGTCCCAGCTACGTAATGTGGGCCGGACTGATGGGCCATGAAGATACAAGACAGAAGGCTCTCTCCCGTGTCTGGATGGGACTCTCCTTGGCATGGACGACAAGCTTGGTGTTCGGATATGAAGATTCCTTTCTCTGTAACCGACTTTGTACAACCCTAGCCCCCTCCGGTGTCTATATAAACCGGAGGGTTTAGTCCGTAGAGGCAATAATAATCAGACAGGCTAGACTTCTAGGGTTTTAGCCATTACGATCTCGTGGTAGATCAACTCTTGTAATAATCATATTCATAGAGATCAATCAAGTAGGACGTAGGGTATTACCTCCATAGAGAGGGACCGAACCTGGGTAAACATCGTGTCCCCTGTCTCATGTTACCATCGACCTTAGATGCACAGTTCGGGACCCCCTACCCGAGATCCGCCAGTTTTGACACCGACAGCATCCACTAAGAATTTTAAATCATTTCACCATGAATTGTTATATAGCAAGTAAATGAAAATAATTACTTTAAATATGCAATGCTATTGAAATGCTCATGAAATGGAAGTCATGGCTTGCCTTGCTCTGTTGGGTTACCCAAGAACTCCTGGTCTTCAAAGTTGCCAAAGTTTCCTTCTGAAAATATTTTGAAATAGCATTTGAAAATGTCACATAACACTGTTTTAATCACCAGAAATTCAGTGAGTGTGAGAAAAATACCAAACTTTACCAGATAATAAAGGAGTTCATGACAAACCAGATGCAAAAAGAATCAAGTGATTTGGACTTATAGATAAAAAGTTGTGGCTGGTCAAAGGTACTGGTCAAACTTGAGAAAATAAAAATAAAAACAGAAAACCTCCAGCGGGCCACGTCGAAGGCATAAAGGCCGAAGGCGCCTTCACTTAAAAATGTTTGGCGCGGGCGGAGTCGCTGACAGGTGGGGTCACGGTCGATTTAAACAGAGAGGAGGGAGAGGAACAGAGGTGAGGCAGCTCACCGGCGACGCTACTCCGGCGTAGAGACGGCGGCAGAGCTGGGAGTTGACGGGGATGGGTCGGCGTGAGGAGACGAGCCTCCCTGTACCCGCAGCTTAGCCGGAGACGGCCAGACGGCGTCGCCCGCTTCCTCTCCAGCAGCGGCAGTTTTCAGGACTCGTCGGCGGTGGCGATTTCGGTGATGATTCGCTCGGGCAGGAGGTCGAGGAGCACCAGTGGAGTGCACTGAGCTCGAGGGTGCAGTCGGACGAGGTTGGGGTGGGGTGGAGAGGGCTGGTGGCGTAGCTCTACGGGCGGCGGAACTCCGGCGAGATTTGAGACCAGAGGGCCTCTCGGTCGTGGCTCGCTGCTCGGGAGGAAGATTAGGCGATGGTGGAGTGGGTTGAGGAGCTCGGGAGGCCTGGAGGTGCCCTTTTATATGCGGGAGGTGAAGCTCGGCGAGCTCTCTGGATCGGCGGCGACATGGCAATGCCACTGGAGTAAGGACGGCGAGCTGGCTGTCGCAGCGCAGGGCGAAGAGACGAGAGAAGGCAGGGGCATTTAATGCACGAAGAGACGGCTCGCGAGGAAGACGACGGCGGGGTTGCCACTGTGCCCGCACGGGTGCCACAGTGCGGCGCCGCGGTGGCGGCCGGCGAGGGCTTATCCGGCGAGGGGGAAGGGTCTGGAGGGTCTAGGTGGCATGCAGGGACGATGTCGGCACGCTTGGACAAAGTACGGCGACGCGGGCGTCTCACTCCGATGGGACCCGAGCCTGGCGGCGTCCAGTGCGCGAGCACAGACATGCCACCGCCGTGCTCACCACAGGGTTTGGCACCAGGAGGCCACACATGCCTGGCAAACTTTGTCCAAAGCGTCGACCTTCGATCTCTCAGCTCACCTACACCTCTGGTTTGGCTAGATTCAGTCTGAAGTGAAGGGTAGCCTCAGCTACAGATTCTAACAGCAAACTTGAATGGGATCTGGAGAGGACATGAGCTGGAGTAGTAGCCAGTGGAGATGTCTGGGAGGATCTATGTTGGAAGGACTCCAAACTGGCCAAATCGAGATTGTTTGGAAAAGTTTTGAGTAGGGTTCATGTACAAACAGGCATACTGGTCCAGAGACTAAATGAGCTTGGTTCACTCATATAGTTGATCTGGTGAAGCTGAATTTTGGTGTGTGGGATTAATTTGGTGAGTAGGAGATGCCATAAAAATTTCAGCTCAAGGGGAAACCTCTAGATGGTACTTCCTTCACAGAGGTTCAAAATGAGCAGAAACTTGGCAGAATTTTGCTGCTAAAAAGTTGTATTGGCCAAGATGATATTTTTGGGTATTGTGGCTACATAGGTTCTCTAGTACCTCAGAGAATTTATTTGGGGAGTTTCTGAGTTAGGAGAATAAGGGCTGCTTCACAAATGGACAATTCTGGCCAGAGAGAAAATAATTATTCTGGCCATTATTTAATATTTGGCAATGGAATATTTTTTGAAGATTATGAGGCTATATGATGATGAGAAAGTGTGGCATGAGTTTGGGACCTTTCTGGACATCAGAACTATAAGTTGCTTCACAACCCATAGTGATGTCATAGTTTCCCAAAGAAGAAAATAAATTATTTGGAAAAGATTGAATATTGAAATTTGATCCAAAAGAGATGTGGCAAGGTTTTGGCAAGGTGATGAGGGTTTTGGGTCAAGAGGTTCAAGGATTCATAAGTCCAAAATCGCTTGAAAAGGTTCAAAAACCATCCAAAATTCAAATAAAGCCAAGAATATTTTGAAAAGAAAAAAAGTTGTCAAAACCAGGGTGTCACAAACCTACCCCCCTTAGGATGAATCTCGTCCTCGAGATTCGGTTGCTCAGGGAACAAGTACGGGTATGTGGATCTTAGGAAGTCCTCTCTTTCCCAGGTAGCCTCTTCCTCAGTATGGTGTTCCCACAGTACCTTATAAAACCTGATCACCTTACTCCGAGTAGTTCTTTCCATTTCATCCAAGATTCTGACAGGTATCTCTTCGTAGGTCAGATCTTTAGCCAGCTCTATCTCACTCATATCCACTTGCTTGATTGGTGGTGCAATGCACTTTCTTAACTGTGATATGTGAAACACATCGTGAACGTCAGACAACTCCGGTGGTAGCTCCAGCTGATATGCTACCCTGCCTTTCCTTGCAATTACTGGAAAAGGACCGATGTATCTTGGTGCAAGTTTTCCCCGGGTATGAAACCTCTTCACTCCCTTCTTGGGGGTTACTCGAAGGTAAGCATATTCTCCGGTCTTAAAGGTCACTTCTCGGTGCTTTGGGTCATAGTAACTCTTTTGACGAGACTTGGCTGCCCGAAGACGCTCCTGAATATCCTTAACTTGTCTCTCAGCCTCGAGCATCAAGTCCGTGCCAAATATACGGCAATCTCCTGTCTGAGACCAGTTTAATGGGGTGCGGCATTTCCTCCCATACAGTGCTTCAAAGGGTGACATCTTAAGACTTGACTAATAGCTATTGTTATAGGAAAATTCCGTATAGGGTAGACTATCTTCCCATTTGGGTCCATGAGTAAGGGCACATGACCAAAGCATATCCTCTAGTATCTGATTTACTCGTTCGGTTTGTCCATCTGTCTGTGGATGATATGCTGTGCTATGCTTCAGCACAGTTCCCAAGGCTTGGTGCAATCGTAACCAGAATGCGGAGGTAAATAAGGAGCCTCTATCTGAGGTGATAGACTTGGGTATTCCATGAAGGCTGACTATCCGGGACATGTAGAGTTGTGCAAGCTGGTTTGCATTAAAAGTGGTCTTTACCGGAATAAAGTGAGCTACTTTTGTAAGCATATCCACAATGACCCAGATAGCATCATGACCTCTTGTCGACTTGGGTAGTCCAACAATAAAGTCCATACATATGTCGTCCCACTTCCACTGGGGAACTGGTAACGGTTGCAGTAACCCAGCGGGTTTCTGATGTTCAGCCTTGACTTTGTTGCAAACATCACAGCAGGCGACATAATATGCTATATCCCTTCGTATTCCTGGCCATCAAAAGGTTTCTCTTAGGTCTTGATACATCTTCGTGCCTCCTGGGTGAATGGAGTAAGCGGACTCATGAGCTTCCCTGAGTATTTGCTGTCTCAGGTTGTCCTGATCGGGCACACATATCCACTTCTCAAACCATAAGGTGTCTTGGTCATCCACACAAAAAGACTTGGCCTTCCCTTGCTGCATCAACTCCTTGGTCTCTTGCATCCCCTTATCTGGTCCTTGCGCCTTTTTAATCTCTTCCATAAGAGTTGGGGTAATTTCCAAGGTATCCGAGTTAACTGGGCCGCATAGAACAATATTGAGTTTGGCAAACTCTTCTTGCAACCTGGGGTGGATACTTGCGGTCAGTGTGTTCACGGTGCCTGGTTTTCTACTGAGAGCATCAGCAACCACATTGGCCTTTCTCGGATGATAATTTATTCCAAGATCATAATCCTTGACCAGTTCTAGCCATCTTCGCTGTCTAAGGTTTAGGTCAGGCTGAGTGAAAATATACTTGAGACTCTTATGGTCCGTGTATATTTCACAGCGCTGCCCAATGAGATAATGCCTCCAGATCTTTAAGGCATGTACCACTGCTGCTAGTTCCAAATCATGCGTGGGATAGTTTTCTTCATGAGGTCGTAGCTATCTGGATGCATATGCTACAACCTTTCCTTCTTGCATTAGCACGCAGCCGATTCCACGTCTGGAAGCATCGCAATATATGTCAAAGCTTTTGTGGATGTCTGGAAGAACTAAGACAGGGGCTGTGGTTAGCCTTGTCTTTAGCTCCAAGAAGCTGCTCTCGCATTCTGCTGTCCAGACAAACCATTGATTTTTCTTCAGCAATTCTGTCAGTGGCTTGGCTATCTTAGAGAAGCCTTCTATGAAGCGACGGTAATAGCCTGCCAGACCCAGGAAAGTGCGGACTTCGGTAACTGAGGCAGGTGTCTTCCAGTTCAAAACCGCAGTTACTTTGCTGGGGTCGACGGCTATTCCTTGTTCTGACAGAACGTGTCCCAGAAATCCCACCTCTTTGAGCTAGAATTCACATTTGCTGAATTTGGCATACAGACGATGGGTCCTTAATCTTTCCAAGACAGCACGAAGGTGTTGTTTGTGCTCTTCTTCATCCTTGGAGTATATCAGGATGTCATCGATGAACACCACCACAAATTTGTCCAGAAAATCCATGAAGACCTTGTTCATCATGCTCATGAAATAGGCTGGGGTGTTCGTCAGTCCAAACGCCATGACTATAAATTCATACAGCCCATATCGGGTGGTGAAAGCCATCTTGGGGATATCCTCTTTTCTGATTTTTAGCTGATGATATCCTGTTCGGAGGTCAATCTTGGAGAATACCCGTGCTCCGTTCAGCTGGTCAAATAAATCGTCAATGCGAGGGAGCGGGTACTTGTTCTTGATAGTGACCTCATTCAGCTGGCGATTGTCTACACACATTCATAGACTTCCATCTTTCTTCTTGACAAACAATATGGGTGATCCCCATGGCGAGACACTTGGACGAATGTACCCTTTCTGTTGTAATTCATCCAACTGCTTCTTTAATTCTACCAGCTCCGGACTCGGCATATGATAGTATTTCTTGTAAATTGGAGCAGTCCCGGGAATTACCTCAATTGCAAATTCTAATTCCCGGTCAGGTGGCATCCCTGGTAGTTCCTCAGGAAATACATCCGGGAATTCGCAGACTACCAGAATCAAGTTCATATCCGTACCGGTAGCTTGGTATGCCATTCCCTTCCTTGACATCATTTTGCTGGCAAGAAATTTAACCGTCTGGCCTGCCGGGTTAACCAGTGTCACTGTCCTGGTAGTGCAGTTGATGCACACCTGGTGTGGTGTCAACCAGTCCATCCCTAGTATTATATCCAATCCAGGGGATTCAATGGCAACGAGTGTAGCTGGAAATTTAACTCCATGTATCGAAATTTCCAGACCCTTATATATTAGATTTGTTCTGAGCAGGGAGCCAGGGGATTGTACCACCATAATTTTATCCAAGAGCGAAGGGGAAAATTTGTGCAAGGTGGCAAAACTCCGCGAAATAAACGAATGGGAAGCTCCAGAATCAAATAAAATTACTGCAGGTATGTCATTAACAGAAAACATACCGAGGACTACGTCTGGTGCTTCGCAGGCTTCTTCAGCGGAGATATGATGGACGCGTCCGTGGCTGAAATTGTGGTTGGGGCGGCGTCCAATAGTGTTGACCTGTTGCTTGAAGTCGGATGGTGGCTTCCCATTTCTGGCAGGGCACTGCTTGGAGTAGTGTCCGGTTTGGCTACAAGTAAAGCAACTGTTATTGCGGTGACAGTGCTCCATCACAGGCTGTTTGCCAAAGGTCTTGTCCTGGCTGACCATCTTATTGTTGTTGTTGCCATTGTTCCATGCGGGCTAGTATTCAGATGGACTTGACTGCCAAATACGTGGCTTCTACACAAACTGCTCATGGTTGTCTTTCTTGGGCTCAAACTTCCGCTTGCGGTCATCATACCCAGACTTGTGTTCTCTCTTTGCTATGAAAGCCTTGTTCACCAAAGTTTGGAAGTCCGGGAAGTCCAGCATACAAAGCTGACAATGGAGGGCATGATTCAGTCCTCCTAGGAATTGGTCTATCTTCCTCTCTTCAGTGGATACATCATGGGCAGAGTACCGTGCCAGATTGTTAAACTTGTTCAGATACTCTCCCACGGACATATTTCCCTGTGTGAGAGAAAGAAATTCCCTTTGCTTCATCTTCATTATGCCAGTAGGGATATGATACTTGCGGAATGCCTCTTTGAACTTCTCCCAGGAAATATCTTCTCCGGAAGGACATGTTATCTTTGTGTTGTCCCACCATATAGCTGCTGGCCTTCTAGGTAATGGGTGACAAAAGGAACCTTGTCTGCCTCTTCACAGCGGGCTATATCCAATTTCTTTTCCATGGTTCTCAGCCAATCATCAGCCTCCATCGGGTCCACAGCTTGACCAAAACTGGGTGGCTCAGTGCGTTGAAAGTCAGACAACTTAGAGTGTGTCCCATTGTTATTATTCTGGCCCACAATAGTCTGCATACTCTTCAGGAATTCCATGAGATCCTGATTTCTTTTCTCTTCAAACATCCTCATGATCTGTTCAAGGGTCGGTGCCTGAGGCGGTGGTGGTGGTAAATCTTCTGGTGGTTGTCCTGCTTGTCTGGCGGATCGACGAATGGGGGTTCCATCGCCGCCTTGGCTACTACCTCTCTTCATCCTAAATTTGTTCCCATTGCAAAATACCGAATCGATGAGCAGCATCCATAAGGGAAACACAGTAATATGACACCAAAAGAGAATTCACGAAAAAGAGGCGAATAAAGAAAACAACATAATTATACAAGATAACCCAACATCATACATGGCAAGCTAGTAGGGGGAATATCATGGCTAGACTGCTCATACGGCAGTTGACATATGCAAAGATGCATGCACTAAAACTCAAGCCTCCACTCTAGTGACACGAGTGGCACGAGCACTGCCAAACCGAAGACTCCTCATCATCTGATCCTGAGTTAGAGTCAGAACTGATAATGTGGATTGCATCCTCCGGATCAAAGGAAACATGACGACGCTGCTGAGATGGTTCTCCTTCCGGGGAAGTAGGAGCACGATGTCTCAGCATCAGAGTAGCTGGAGTGGCTAGAAGCAAGGCCCACTCTGCCGGGGTCTCACGTCGGCTACCAGACGAAAGGCCTGGTGGGGTGGTGGAGCTAGAGGGAGTATCAAACGTACGTGGAGGTGGAACGGGCGGTGGATGCACAGGTGGAAATGTAGGATGAGGCAGAGATGATGCTGTAGTCACAGCTGCAAGTGCCCCTTGGACACGAGACAGCTCCTCAGCCAGGGAAATGATCATACGGTAACTGGTGTTCAGATAATGAGATAGAACATCAGTGGCACGATCACTCACCGGATCAATAGGTGTGAAAATGACTTGCCCTGTCGCAGGCGACAGGGTGGGGTAGTGAAAGAAACCTGGATGAGTCTGCATCTCGACCTCGTAGAAACGCAAGTCAGTGAGAGCCTCCATCGCGGCAAAATGGATCGCCAGCTCCGTAGTTGAAGCTATTCCGCCCTTGGAAGAGCGAGAATAGCTACCAATGTCCAAGCTCGCGATCAGAAAGGCCTCCGCGTGATACTCATACACTGACTCGGCAAGCTGCTCTCGAAACACCTGGTACACTGGATCTTCGCCGTTGGGACACAGCCGAAGCCGGACGCTACGGAGCAGTACAGGAAAGGTGAATGGTGCTGGCTCATGACGGTAGTGGTATGGAACTGGTGCCATCTACACTCACAATGCCAACGGTTAGTAAAACAATGAATCATGATGCATGCTATGCAACAATCAAATGCAATAAGCAAGATGCACACTCAAACCCTACACAACTCGCGGTTTCTAGCGCAGGCTAACTAGGGTGTCCTACAGTCAGCACGGCTCTGATACCAAGCGTTGTGGCACCCCGGCTCAAAGAACTGGTTTACAAGTGTTTCCAACCCAGAGATCATGTCTTCTGGAAACACTCAACAACTTGGAACAGAACAGAACTGAACTTTATTGATAATCTTGGGGTACAAGCTCATATTTTACATCGAAAGCGAGGCCGAAGGCACACTCGGTGCTATGACAGTATCTACATTATTTATGAAACACAACAGGGCCTCGATACTACTGGATACTTCTATGGCATAGCGGAACATAGCGGAACTCCAACCACGGGGACACTACCGTGGACATAGCTTAGTTAGCGTAGCCTGAGCCATCGGGACCTCCGTCCTCGACTTCTCCTGCATCTGGCATGATACACCAGGTGAGTACTTTGAATGTACTCGCAAGCTCACGACAACCAAATAATGCAGCAAACAATAGCATGGCAAATAACATGTTAAATTCTTAAGTGATTCACTTACTGTCTCCGGTTATCAACTTACTCTTTCCCGGGTTGTC
Organism: Thinopyrum elongatum; assembly: GCA_011799875.1. Lineage (NCBI taxonomy): Eukaryota > Viridiplantae > Streptophyta > Magnoliopsida > Poales > Poaceae > Thinopyrum > Thinopyrum elongatum. Next base: position 306,986,091 of record CM022301.1, read on the forward strand.
CCACAACACTCGGAATACTCATCGAGTACTTCCGGTCATAAGATGAGTTCTTCCATCATTATTATCACTATTATAGTCGACCACCTAGTGAGGTCTGGACGGGTTGTCCAATACCATGGACGCGGCTATTCGAATAGATTTGACACTCTGCAGAGGTTGTACACTTTACCCACACCATGGAGCACCTGACCTCGTGATCCCATTCGGGTGGACCAGCGTTGCTCCAATGAAACCCGCCTGACTCGTGACCCTCCCATCGTACCACCGGCAATCGTCCTCCCCAGAGTCAAGCCTTGGGTGGCCCCTATGTCACCTCGTGACACCTACCACCATCGTGGCCAAACTAACTGTCCCAAACGGGGATGCCGGCACAATACTCAACTGGGCTCACAGGGTTATCACCGTCTACCTGATCAGGGCAGCACGCATGCATAACCCTCCCTAGACGGAGGTACTGGTGAAAGAGCACGGAGCCAGACCAAGTCAAGGCCGTCCCATACCGGCAAATGTGGTTGCACGAATAAGCCTGGACAGGTGACTCAAGATCAATCGGCTAGGTTCATTTAGCAAGCATAGTGGTTCATCACAATAACTTGACTTGGTATCCACTAAGCATTTTAAATCATTTCACCATGAATTGTTATATAGCAAGTAAATGAAAATAATTACTTTAAATATGCAATGCTATTGAAATGCTCATGAAATGGAAGTCATGGCTTGCCTTGCTCTGTTGGGTTGCCCAAGAACTCCTGGTCTTCAAAGTTGCCAAAGTTTCCTTCTGAAAATATTTTGAAATAGCATTTGAAAATGTCACATAACACTGTTTTAATCACCAAAAATACTGTGAGTGTGAGAAAAATACCAAACTTTACCAAATGATAAAGGAGTTCAAGACAAACCAGATGCAAAAAGAATCAAGTGATTTGGACTTGTAGATAAAAAGTTGTGGCTGGTCAAAGGTACTGGTCAAACTTGAGAAAATAAAAATAAAAACAGAAAACCTCCAGCGGGCCACGTCGAAGGCGTAAAGGCCGAAGGCGCCTTCACTTAAAAATGCTTCGGCGCAGGCGGAGTCGCTGACAAGTGGGGTCACGGTCGATTTAAACAGAGAGGAGGGAGAGGAACAGAGGCCAGGCAGCTCACCGGCGACGCTACTCCGGCGTAGAGACGGCGGCGGAGCTGGGAGTTGACGGGGATGGGTCGACGTGAGGAGACGAGCCTCCCTGTACCCGCTGCTTAGCCGGAGACGGTCGGACGGCGTCGCCCCCTTCCTCTCCGGTGGCGGCAGTTTTTGGGACTCGTCGGCGGTAGCAATTCCGGCGATGGTTCGCTTGGGCTGGAGGTCGAGGAGCACCAGTGGAGTGCACTGAGATCGAGGGTGCAGTCGGACGAGGCTGGGGTGGGGTGGAGATGGCTGGTGGCAGAGCTCTACTGGCAGCGGAACTCCGGCGAGATTCGAGACCAGAGGGCCTCTCGGCCGTGGCTCGCTGCTCGGGAGGAAGATTAGACGATGGTGGAGTGGGTTGAGGAGCTCGGGAGGCCTGGCGGTGCCCTTTTATAGGCAGGAGGCGAAGCTTGGCGAGCTCTCTAGATCGATGGCGATGTGGCTATGCCACTGGAGCAAGGACGGTGAGCTGGCCGTCGCGGCACGGGGCGAAGTGACGAGAGAAGGTAGGGGCATTTAATGCACGAAGAGATGGCTCACGAGGAAGACGACGGCGGGGTTGCCACTGTGCCCGCATGGGTGCCACAGTGCGGCGCTGCGGTGGCGGCCAGCGAGGGCTTCTCCGGCGAGGGGGAAGGGTCTGGAGGGTCTAGGTGGCATGCGGGGACAATGTCGGCACGCTTGGACAAAGTACGGCGACGCGGGCGTCTCACTCCAACAGGACCCAAGCCTGGCGGCGTCCAGTGAGCGAGCACAGACATGCCACTGCCGTGCTCACCATGGGGTTTGGCACCAGGAGGCCATGCATGCCTGGCAAACTTTGTCCAAAGCGTCGACCTTCGATCTCTCAGCTCACCTACACCTCTGGTTTGGCTAGATTCAGTCCGAAGTGAAGTGTAGCCTCAGCTACAGATTCTGACAGCAAACTTGAGAGGGATCTGGAGAGGAGATGAGCTGGAGTAGTAGCCAGTGGAGATGTCTGGGAGGATCTATGTTGGAAGGACTCCAAACTGGCCAAATTCGAGATTGTTTGGAAGAGTTTTGAGTAGTGTTCATGTACAAACAGGCATACTGGTCCAGAGACTAAATGAGCTTGGTTCACTCACATAGTTGATCTGGTGAAGCTGAATTTTGGTGTGTGGGATTAATTTGGTGAGTAGGAGATGCCATAAAAATTTCAGCTCAAGGGGAAACCTCTAGATGGTACTTCCTTGACAGAGGTTCAAAATGATCAGAAACTTGGCAGAATTTTGCTGCTAAAAAGTTGTATTGGCCAAGATGATATTTTTGGGTATTGTGGCTACATAGGTTCTCTAGTACCTCAGAGAATTTATTTGGGGAGTTTCTGAGTTAGCAGAATAAGGGCTGCTTCACAAATGGACAATTCTGGCCAGAGAGAAAATAATTATTCTGGCCATTATTTAATATTGGCAATGGAATATTTTTTGAAGATTATGAGGCTATATGATGATGAGAAAGTGTGGCATGAGTTTGGGACCTTTCTGGTCATCAGAACTATAAGTTGCTTCACAACCCATAGTGATGTCATAGTTTCCCAAAGAAGAAAATAAATTATTTGGAAAAGATTGAATATTGAAATTTGATCCAAAAGAGATGTGGCAAGGTTTTGGCTAGGTGATGAGGGTTTTGGGTCAAGAGGTTCAAGGATTCATAAGTCCAAAATCGCTTGAAAAGGTTCAAAAACCATCCAAAATTCAAATAAAACCAAGAAGATTTTGAAAAGAAAAAAAGTTGTCAAAACCAGGGTGTCAAATTTTATTTCTGTACAAAAACAACACCATGGTAGTTCTGCTCAAAACAGCGTCAGTCCGGGTTAGTTTCATTCAAATCATGCAAATTAGAGTCCAAAACAAGAGCAGAAGCGTTAGGAAAAGTAGATATGATGGAGACATATCAGGCCATCATTGGAATATACAAGCCAAGTTCTATAATGAAAAATTCCCACTAGTACTATAAGAAAGTGACAGAATAGGAGACTCTCTATCATGAAGAACATGATGCTACTTTGAAGCACAAGTGTGGAAAAGGATAGTAACATTGTCCCTTCTCTTTTTTTTCTCTCATTTTTTCTTTTCTCTTTTTTTATTTTGGGCTCTTTGGCCTCTTTTTTATTTTATGTCCGGAGTCTCATCCCAATTTGTGGGGGAATCATAGTCTCCATCATCCTTTCCTCACATGGGACAATGCTCTAATAATGATGATCATCACACTTTTATTTACTTACAACTCAAGAATTACAACTCGATACTAGAACAAAAATATGACTCTATATGAATGCCTCCGGCAGTGTACCGGGATGTGCAATGATCTAGCGTGACATGTATAAAAAATATGAACGGTGGCCAAGCCACAAATACTATGCCAACTATATGATCATGCAAAGCAATATGACAATGATGGTATGTGTCATAATAAAACGGGACGGTGGAAGTTGCATGGCAATATATCTCGGAATGGTTGTGGAAATGCCATAATAGTTAGGTATGGTGGCTGTTTTGAGGAAGATATAAGGTGTCTTATGTGTGAAAGAGCGTATCATATCACGGGATTTGGATGCACCGGCGAAGTTTGCACCAACTCTCAAGGTGATAAAGGGCAATGCATGGTACCGAAGAGGCTAGCAATGGTGGAAGGGTGAGAGTGCATATAATCCATGGACTCAACATTAGTCATAAAGAACTCACATACTTATTGCAAAAGTTTATTAGCCATCAAAGCAAAGTACTAATACGCATGATCCTAGGGGGATAGATTGGTAGGAAAAGACCATCGCTCGTCCCGGACCGCCACTCATAAGGAAGATAATCAAAAATAAATCATGCTCCAACTTCATCGCATAACGAGAGACCATACGTGCATGCTTTGGGAATCACAAACCTTAACACAAATATTCTTACTAATCCACAATTACTCACTAGCATGACTCTAATATCACCATCTTTATATCTCAAAACAAATGCAAGGAATCAAACTTCTCATATATTCAATGATCTTCATGAAAGTTTTTATTATATCCCTCTTGAATACCCATCATATTAGGAATAAATTCATAACCTAAGAAAATTGCCATACTATTTTTAAGACTATTAAAATAATATAAGTTAAGCATGAGATTTCATCAATTTCTTCAAAATAAAACCACTGCCGTGCTCTAAAAAGATATAAATGAAGCACTAGAGCAACTACCTAGCTCAAAAGATATAAGTGAAGCACATAGAGTATTCTAATAAATTCACAATTAATGTGTGTCCCTCTCAAAAGGTGTGTACAGCAAGGATTATTGTGGTAAACTCAAAAGCAAAGACTCATATAATACAAGACGCTCCAATCAAAACGCATATCATGTGGTGAATAAAAATATATAGCCTCAAGTAATTTACCGATGGATTGAAGACAAAAGAGGGGATGCCATCCGGGGCATCCCCAAGCTTAGATGCTTGGTTTTCCTTGAATATTACATTGGGGTGACTTGGGCATCCCAAAGCTTAGGCTCTTTCCACTCCTTATTCTATTGTCCATTGAAACTTCACCCAAAACTTGAAAACTTCACAACACAAAACTCAACAAAAAACTCATGAGATCCGTTAGTATGATAAAACAAATCTCCACTTTTAGGTACTATTGTGAACTCATTCCAATTTTATATTTGCATTATATCTACTATATTCTAACTTCTCCATGGCTCTTACCCCCCCCCCCCCGATACTACCCATAGATCCATCAAAATAAGCAAACAACACATCAAAAACAGAATCTGTCAAAAAAGAACAGTCTATAAAGACCCGAATTATAGTCATACTTTGTGTAACTCCAAAACATCTGAAAAATTAGGACAACAGAGGAAATTCATATATCAATCTTGTGTAAAAAAATATGTGTTTTTCCATGTTGCAGCGAATTTTAACAATTCTGCTACTGGATGCAAAAGTTTCTTTTTTTTCAGCAAAATCAAATCAACGATCTACCAAAGCATCCAAAAGGTCTTACTTGGCTCAAACACTACTTAAAACATTAAAATACAATCATAACAGAGATATGATTGAGTATACTCATAAAAACAGAAAATAAAAATATTGGGTTGTCTCCCAACAAGCGCTTTTCTTTAAAGCCTTTTAGTTAGGCATTGAAGCACAAAGAGAGCATCATATAACATGTGAAAAACAAGTTTAAGTCTAACATACTTCCTATGCATAGGCATTTTTTAGGGAAAATATTTACCAAGACAACCAAAAACTAGCATATGCAAGGAAGTAGAAAGAAACAATAGCAATCTCAACATAACGAGAGGTAATTTAATGACATGGAATTTTCTACAGCCATATTTTTGTCTCATAATAACTACATGTAGGATCATAATCAAATTCAACAATATAGCTATCATATAAAATTTTCTCTCCATGATTCTCATGCATAAAATTCTTATAGTCTTCCAAAATAGTGGGATTAACACCAACGAAAGTTGTGACCTCTCCAAACCCACTTTTACCAAAAATTTCATAAGACTGCACACTCTCCAAATATGTGGGATTATTTTTACCTAGAGTTGACACTCTTTCAAACCCACTTTCAATATTATTTCAAACATATTCATCATGAGGATTAAATAAATTTTCAAGATCACAAGAAGCATCACCCCAATCATGATCATTGCAATAAGTAGTGGACATAGAAAAATTAGCATCCCCAAGCTTAGGGTTTTGCATATATTTAGCACAATTGACATTAATAGAATTTATAATAACATCGTTACAACCATGCTTTTCATTCAAGGAGCTATCGTGAATTACTTCATAAACTTCCTCTTTCAGCACTTCATCACAATTTTCAGATTCACGAATTTCAAGCAAAACTTCATAAAGATAATCCAGTGCACTCAACTCACTAGCAATTGGTACATTATAGTTGGATCTTTTAAAAAGATTAGCAAGTGGATGAGGCTCCATAAGCTTTTTGTTTTTCGATTTTCAATAAACACACAATTATACCAAGCGAACAAGCAAACAAACCAAGTAAGACATAAAGGAAAACGAAAAGCCAAACGGAAAGAAGGCGAATAAAAAGGCAAACATTTTTGTGTTTTTCTAAAAATGTTTTAGAAGTGGGGGAGAGGAAAACGAGAGGCAAATGGTGAATAATGTAAATGCAAGAGATGAGATTTTATGATGGGTACTTGGTAGGCTTGATATAGATCCTCCCCGGCAACGGCGCCAGAAATTCTTCCTGCTACTTCTTGAGCTTGCATTGGTTTTTCCCTTGAAGAGGAAAGGGTGATGCAGCAAAGTAGAGATAAGTATTTCTCTCAGTTTGAGAACCAAGGTATCAATCCAGTAAGAGGAACACACAAGTCACCAATGGTTGCACCTACACAAACAAACAAATACTTGCACCCAATGCGATAAAGGGGTTGTCAATCCCTTCATGGTTACTTGCAAGGATGAGATCTGATAGAGATAGGTATAAAAGATAAATAAAAGTGCAAAACTAAATAAAAGTAAATAAATTGCAGCAAGGTATTTTTGGGTTTTTGGTTTTGTAGATCTGAAAATAATATGATAAAAATAGACTCGGGGGCCATAGTTTTCACTAGAGGCTTCACTCTTGAAAGAACACATACGATGGGTAAACAAATTACTGTTGAGCAATTGATAGAAAAGCGCATAGTTATGATGATATCTAAGTCAATGATCATGAATATAGGCATCACGTCTGTGACAAGTAGACCGACTCATGCCTGCATCTACTACTATTACTCCACACATTGACCGCTATCCAGCATGCATCTAGTGTACTAAGTTAACAAGAACGGAGTAACGCCTTAAGTAAGATGACATGATGTAGAGGGATAGATCCAATCAATATGGTATAAACCCCATATTTTTATCCTTAATGGCAACAATACAAATACATGCCTCACTACCCCTTTTGTCACTGGGTGAGGACACCGCAAGATTGAACCCGAAACAAAGCACCTCTCCCATTGCAAGATAAATCAATCTAGTTGGCCAAACCAAATCAATAGATCGGAGAGAAATACAAAGCTATCTTAATCATGCATAAAAGAGTTCAGAGAAGACTCAAATAATATTCATAGATAATCTGATACAATTCACCAGATCTCAACAAATGCACCACAAAAGAAGATTACATCGAATAGAACTCCAAGAACATCGAGGAGAACATTGTATTGAAGATCAAAGAGAGAGAAGAAGCCATCTAGATACTAGCTATGGACCTGTAGGTCTGTGGTAAACTACTCACACATCATCGGAAGGGCATCAAGGTTGATGTAGAGGCCCTCCGTGATCGAATCCCCCTTCGGCAGAGTACCGGAATAGGTCTCCAGATGGGATCTCATGAGGATAGAAACTTGCGGCGGCGGAAAAGTACTTTGGTGTGCCCTCTAGTATATGCAGAATATTTGGGTATTTATGGAGCTAGAATTAGGGTTAGGAGAGCCTCGAGGGGCCCACAAGCTTGGGGGCGCCCCTCCCTAGGGCGCGCCTCCCGAGCTTGTGGCTCTCTCATGGCCCTTCTGGCCTCCTCCCGAAGCTTCCTAGGTGTCTTCTAGTCCAAGAAAAATCGTCAAAAAGTTTCATTCCGTTTGGACTCCGTTTTGTATTGATTTTCGGTAAAAGACAAAAACAAGGAAAAAACAGCAACTGGCACTGGGCACTAGGTTAATAGGTTAGTCCCAAAAAATGATATAAAATAGCATAATAATGCATATAAAACATCCAAGATGGATAATATAATAGCATGGACCAATCAAAAATTATAGATACGTTGGAGACGTATCAATCTTGCACAAGTCCACTCCTCATTTGCTGAAAATTATCATGTAGCTCCTTGTTCGTCATGTTCTCCCGGTCAGTCTCGTCGGCTTGTGATCCTGTCATGGTTAGCAACAAATGAAAACACACAAGAATGTGATCCTACATACTACTAGGAAGTAGTGGTGGTGGTGTGTCACAAATCCGTCAAGCAAATCTCAAATTCTTACTAGTTCCTACCCAGCAGCAGGCGGTGATTGGCAACCATTGTAGTCAACACTCTCAAAGCTTGGATAAAGCGATTGCCAGGTGGTTTCAAACACACGATGTAGATTTATGTGGAGCTGGGAAGGCTTATAATATGGTAGCAAAAGGTCAGCAATAATCAATTCAGAGATGCAAAGTGGAATAAACGCTCAACGACGGTACTGTGCCAGTCCTAGGCTAGACCGTGCTAGAGACGCGAGCCTAGAACACTAATAAAATCATGGCGCTGCACGAACACAAGGGAGGAGCACACTCTGATTTTTTTTGCTCTGCAATAATTTTTTTCGAAAAAGTCTACAAATGGTCTAAAAACTTCCTAGCCAGAATTTTCCAGACTTAGCTTTTTTTAAACTAGAACTATTTTTCTTCTGCTGGTGGCACGGAAGTTGGGGAGTCCGACTTGGTCACGACTCGGAGTATGGCGTGATCTGGAAATCGAAAACAAAGAAACAAATACTAGACTCGGACTGGTGGCAGAGATGAATCTATGATGGAGGTGGACTTAGATTGGCGGGATGGTGGCGAATATGTGGTGGTGTATATGGACTCGGATCGATGGTGGTATATGGACTCAGATCAGTGGTGGTATATGGACTCGGATCGGTGGTGGTATATGGATGGTTATATGGACTCAGAGAGGTGGCGGATAAGCAGTGGTGGTATATGGCAGGGGCGATGACGCTGGTGCGGCGACGGGGTGACAACTTGTGAACAGAACTCGAAACTCTAAAGGACTAGATGCTAAGACCAGCAACTTGACACGATGATGCAACCGCAAATTCAACAAAGCTAAACACTGAAAAAATTATGCAATGGCTCAGACAGGTTCAGATATGATGAACTAACCCTAACAATTTTCTTTTGTGGCTTTTTCATGGACTGTAGGTATGAAGACAGATGCGATCTAACTATGAAAAACATGTAAAATCTCACTGAGCAACCTGGATATCTGATACCACTTGATAGAGGCGAAGGTGTCCCGATGTTTCAATGAGATAGCTATCATTTTCTGTGGGAGTCGACCTTGACGATCCGACTACGAACATGCAAGACATCGTGCCTTAGCAATCGCTAAACCAACTTCCGAGGGGTTATTGATCACGCCGGAGCATGATCAACCTGACCACGAGGGTCTATTTCCTGCGAGCAAATGAAGAACAAGCAAGAAACTGAGACTGCAATCTGGATATTGCGAATATAAGAGGAAAGCTTTATTGATCAAGTAGGGTTCTGTGGCGTCTTGGTCTGGTCGTTGAACACAAACGAAGTACGCGAGTTGCAGCTATGACAAACTTTAATCTAAACAAAACCCAAAGTCTAAACGGTGCCTTAAGGGCTGTATTTGGAGGGGGGAAAGAGAGGGGATTTCGTCCCCCTTGGCAAGGTGGGACTAAAACACCTCCTGAGTCGTTTCCCATACAATACGACTCTAAAAAATAGCCTATAAGTAGTATTTCAAAATTACATGGGCCTGGCCCAAAAATAAGATGGCGCAACACCTATATTAAACTATGGATGAAATTTATGAAAGGGCATCTTTATATTTCGTCCATGCACTTGTACGTCATCATGGTGGCTCCAAAATGCTGAAAACTCCACCAGAAACTCCGTTCTTGTTCCCCTTGCGCATGCCATCATCTCCATGCTTGATCATGCTCCAATATTCATCCTTCTTGTCCAAGCTAGGCCCTTCAGTTGTAAGCAAAACACATGTATCCAATTTAGGCAGCATCATATTCTCATGAACATTAGAATCGTTACCAAGAAACGAAAGTACCTGGTAATTTAATTGGCGTGCGCGAGCTCTAGTAATTGGTCCCACGTATGTAACAACAGGGGTTGTGGGTGTAACCATGGTAGTGATGTCCTCATCACATGTAGTAATACCTCTATAAATGTCCATTAAAGAGAATACATCGTTCCACCGAAACGAACCACAACTTTGCTTGGCATGAGGTGGGTCTTGATCATAGTATGCATTCCAAATTATCATTACCCAGGGAGTATCTGTTTTATGCATGAATTTATGTAGGTACTTTAGGAGTAATGCCTTATTTCTGTGCTTTGAGGTCAATCACTTCCACTCCCCCTTTTGCTTAGGGCGACAAACCAGGTCCCAAGCTGCTAGGGAGTGAGTTTTTGCATCTCTGTCCACTACTTTCCTCCATAGACAATGCCTTCTTGCCCGATCAAATATCTTAATCAGTTTCAATGGTAGCTTGAGTACACACATAGCAAAGGAGACCAGTGATGAGAGGGATGAGTTAATTAGCTATACACGCTCCCCATATGATAACCAGATTGCAGTGCTAGTCAATCTACATTTAATTCTGTCGACCAAGGTTATTAAATCTCTGACCGTTTGTCGAGTGGTGCCAAGTGGTAGTCCTAAGTACGTGAATGGCATTTTACCCACTTGGCAACCAATTTCTAATGCAAGTTGTTGTGCCTTATCCTCACTGACATTGTTAGGCATCAATTGGGACTTGTCGTAATTAAGTTTTAACCCAGATGCCTTAGCATAGGAATCAAGAATATCCTTAATTGTTTGAAGTTCTGCACATTCTGCCGGCAACACAATTATTGTATCATCAGTGTATTGTATGACTGGGTATTGTTCCGATGCCCGTTGTTAAATTCGAGGCTTTAAATGCACTTCCGACCAGGCTTTATTGATTAAAGATTGCAACAGGTCGGTGGCAATGAAGAAAAGTAATGGTGATAAAGGGTCACCTTGACATACTCCTCATTTGCATTTAAATTCGACCCTCAGAACCCCGTTAAGAAGTACTAATGATGTTCCAGATTAAAGAATCATTTTAATCCACATGCACCAACTTTCATCAAAGCCCTTACATTTCAGAATGTTCAAAATGAAGTTGTGCTCCATGGTGTCAAACGCCTTTTCAAAATCCAACTTCAGAATGGCTATCTCCCTTCCCGATTGTTTGCATTGGTGCATGTACTCAAATGCCCATCCTAGGCAATTGTGAATCGTGCATGTTTTGATGAACCCATATTGGTTTCGATGCACAATTTTCAATATCCATTTTTGCAACCTTCTGCAAGGATTTTGGTTAGGACAATGAGCACACAGTTTATAATGAAATTGGTCGATAGTCATTTACTGTCTCAGGTGATAGATATTTGATCACATCAAGCATCATATAGGGTTCAACCATGTCCTCAGGAACTAGTACAACTACTCAAACAAAGTGATGAAGGTTAGGGACAAGTTACAAGCCAGCATAAAGCCGGTGAAGGGAGAAGGCATGGCGGTGTTGGTGATGACGACGGCGCGGTGGTGATGGTGGCTGCACCGGCGGTGATGGAGATGGGGCCGGCGCAAGTGACAGCGCCGATGCAATGCCACTGGCCCGAAGGCCGGTGCCCATGGTGGCGGAGCCTTCTCCTTCTTCCCTTGGTGTTGTCCCTCCTTCTCTGGTGCTGGAGCAGCAATGGAGGTGGTGTTGTGGATGAATGAGATGATGGAGACGATGGTGGCGGCTAGGGTATGGAGGTGCATATAAAGGGCACCTCCTTGGTCTCCTCCGTTGATGTGATGCATCCAAGAGTTCAAGATGAGCCTTATCCTCTCCCAGTCTCTTATTTATGAGCCAAGGATCTCGTGGGGTCGAATGGGGACAAAATCGGTGAAGAATCTCGCTAGAAGAGGCAATTTTCGGAGCTTTCTAGATTTCATACGACCATCCATACGAACAACCACGGTCATATGGTACGTCGTCTTTAATTCCGTCCTCCTTCGGTAAAACGGCCAACATTTCTTCATACAAACTCGGAATTTGAAGTTCTTGGGCTCGTTGGATTTGTATCAACGACACCGATCCATTTTTGGTCTTATATATTGATTTAGAGAATTTTGAAAAAAATGACTTTTTCTGACATCCGAAATGGCTAAGTCTGGCCTCTGGGTGTCCCCGTATTGAATCCATCTTTGATCCTTTCATCGTGGTTGGTCCTAGGTTGCTCCAAAACAACTATAGACACATGAAAAGAAATAAAAAACTAATAAAAACCAAATAAAGTACTAAATGTGCAATGCTCACAAGGGAAAGTGTAAAAACCGATACTCATGCATAATGGATAACTATTTGGTTCAATGGGACATAATATATAAAGAGAACATGCAACAAGTGAGCTCTTAAAATCTATAAAATATAGAGCCATCAACCCCCTTCCCAACACTTAAACCTTGCTCGTCCTCAAGTAAGAAGGTTAACTACCAAACTCTCACTACTACCAACTCTAAAATTTACATTGAACCAAACCCTGAAAGCGATATCCATGTTCATCGTGTAGGAATGCAAAAGTTAACCAGCAAGGGAGTAATACAAGTTATCTTCTTAGTTCCATTGCCATGGAGGTCAAGAAAGAAGAAAATATTTTTGTGGAGCCCAAATTCACATTGCCAAAGGTTTAGAGAAAGCCAATATTATGTTAGGAACACAACAATGACTATCAAAGAAAAAAGAAACCATGCATCAGCAATCGCTTCAAAAACACCAACCCGAGGCATACTAGGTACAGTAGCAAAATCTTTTGTCTACGTTATTCAGCCGCTCAGCTACCCATGCAGCACTGAGCGCAAGCCTATGCCTAACACTTAAGTGAAAATAGAATGATGATTGGGGTTTTAAGAGGTGAAAAATAAAGGAAGTCTTGCATCAACGCAGCTGACCATTAGGCAATGGAGAAGGCCTTATGATCGATGTTAACATAAGGGTAGTGATCGCCATGCAACTGGGATGCACACAGAGCTATGATTATATGAAAGCTCTCCAAGGACTAAATCGGGGTGCATCCAACTTGCTTGCTCATGAATACCTCGAGCTTTGAGGATGCTCGTCATCGGAATATACAAGCCAAGTTCTATAATGTAGGTTCCCCGCTAGTATGAAACATATGAAGCTGAGAAAACTTTCTACTTGAGAATGCATGAAGTCGTGCTACTTTGAAGCACAAGTGTATGGTAAAAAAGGATAATGGTGTTGCTCCTTCTCTCTTCCTCTCCATTTTCTTCTTTTTGTTCTTCTTTCTCTTTTTTGTGGCACCTCCGTGGTGCATCTTTTGCTCTCTCTCTCTCTCTCTCTCCCCTCTCTCTCTCTCTCTTGCTCTTCTTTCTCTATTTTTGGCAGGAGCACCATCTTACAATGATGAATAATACACTTGAAAGCGCAACTAATCCCCGGGTGGTTTTTGTAATTCACAACAACATATAGCTCATTGAACTAATATCCATTCAAGATTAACATTTCAAGAAGTTCAATGAATGGCATGGCATGGACTAGAGATGTGGACCCCTCAAAATGCTAAGGACACATATTGGCAAAATCTCAAGACTCTTCATTTCATTTTAAGTGATCCAAGATCACATTGAGTCCATAGGAAAGCCAATACTATTAAAAGGGGATGAGGTGTTGCTTAATGGCTTGCTTGCTCAAATGCTTAGTGATATTGCTCCAAATACCCTCAAACACTTTCTCCATCCAAATATGTTAAAACCTTACACTCTAACTCGGCCCCACCGATTCTTTCTATCCGGCGCCACCGAGTTCATATGACATAGCCACAGCTAGAAACACTAATAGTACGGTCATACCAATACGGATCTAGGTCTCACCGAGATGGCCTTGCCAACTCTCTGTTGCCTGTTGCAATTATTTCGGTCCCACCGAAATAGCGATCGGTCTCACCGAGATGGCTTGACCAACTCTCTGTTGCCCTATTGCTTCACTTTGGTCTCACCGAGTTGATGCAATCAACACTATCGAGATGGGGTTTGCCCTAAGCCCTAGCACATCGGTCCCACCGAGTTGTTCCAGTTGGTCCCACCGAAATTCCTAACGTTCACATTTTGAATTAAATCGGTCTCACCGAGTTCATCTATTCGGTCCGACTAAGTTGGGTCAAATGTGTGTAATGGTTGGATTTTGTGTGGAGGCTATATATACCCCTACACCCCCTTCTCCATACGTGAGAGAGCCATCAGAACATGCCTACACTTCCAACATGCATTTTTTGAGAGAGAACCACCTACTCATGTGTTGAGATCAAGATATTCCAATCCTACCACAAGAATCTTGATTTCTAGCCTCCCCCAAGTTGCTTTCCACTCAAATCATCTTTCCACCATATCCAAATCTGTGAGAGAGAGTTGAGTGTTGGGGAGACTATCATTTGAAGCACAAGAGCAAGGAGTTCATCATCAACACAACATCTATTACCTTTTGGAGAGTGGTGTCTCCTAGATTGGTTAGGTGTCGCTTGGGAGCCTCCGTCAAGTTGTGGAGTTGAAGCAAGAAGTTTGTAAGGGAAAGGAGATCGCCTACTTCGTGAAGATATACCCGAGTGAGGCAAGTCCTTCGTGGGCGATGGCCATGGTGGGATAGACAAGCTTGCTTCTTCGTGGACCCTTCGTGGATGGAGCCCTCCGTGGACTCGCGCAACCATTACCCTTCGTGGGTTGAAGTCTCCATCAATGTGGATGTACAATAGCACCACCTATCGGAACCACGCCAAAAATCTCCGTGTCTTCATTGCGTTTGCACTCTCCAAACCCTTCCCTTTACCTTCATATGCAATGTTCTACTTTCCGCTGCTACACTCTTAGAATTGCATGTGTAAGTTGATTGCTTGACTTGTGCTAATTGCTAAAATCTTCCTACAACTAAAATTGGGAAAAGGTTAGATTTTTATTTGGTCAAGTAGTCTAATCACCCCCCTCTAGACATACTTTCGATCCTACAACACTTTACAATGACTCACTTCAACTGAATGTAATCATAACTCAAAGTTGAAAACATGAGAGAAACTTTATATGACGAATGCCTCCAGCAGTGTACCAGTATGTGCAATGATCCGACATAGCATAGACATCAAAAAAGGACAAGCCATGAAAATGTCGAGCTAGACATACTATGATTATGCAAGGCAAATGAAAACATGTCTCTAATCATGTAATGTAAAATGATGGTAGTGCATGACGATATGCTCGGAATAGCTATGAAAATGCCGTGTGGGTAGGTATGATGACTATTTCGTAGAGATGAGGTGTTTTATGTGTAGGAGAACAAAAGGAAGTCCTCCCACAAGTTTGGATGTACCTATGAAGTATGCACCAACTCTCAATGTGAGGGTGGGCAATGCACGGTACCGTAGAGGCTAGCAAAATAAGATGAACGGAAGTGCAAAGGCTATGAACTTGCTTTAGTCATAAAGAACTCAAACACTACACAAGAGAATCGTGGTGTCATGTTGCATAGGACTGAAAAGCTAAGTAACCCAAGGGGATAGTTTGGTGGATATAAACCCCGTTGCGCATCCCAGATCAATAAAACATGTTGGGGTCATCAGCAAAAAGACTCTACAATCATTCAATATCTAATCAAGTCACCACTAGAGTCCCCAACTTAAGTAATTAGGTGAAAGAAAAGCAATAGTGCAAAGGACTCCTTTATAGGGTTTTTGATAAAAAGAACATGGCTATGTTTTTTAGAAAATACCAAGATTTCTGCATGCTAAGTAAAACAAATGCAAAGCAATCATGTCAAAACACCAGGACACACTAATGCATGAAAACCTTATGATAAAGGGCATTGCACAAGACACTACACATGCAAATGTAACCTCCCCATGCATAGAACTTTACATACTTAACTAGAGAAGATTACAAAAGTGAAAAGAAAATGTAGTTATTAAAAGAGAGTCAGGAATTGTTTACCTCCCCAAGCTTATGTCTAAGCAAGGGTTATAAACTTTTACCATTGAGGTGCATATGACCTCTCTTTTAATAGACATGGATCTTGCTTCATGTGGTCTCCTTGTTGTGGTCCGGTGGTTGCCCCTCCAATAGAACCTACTACAACAAAACTAACACACAAATGAAATATTTTTGTGCTTTTTGAGGTTTTCATTTTTTTAGCACAAAGGATTAGTAGCACAAGTGATAAATCATAAGCCTCACAATGATCGGTTCATTAGCCTAAGCACCTCACTTAAGTCAACAACCTATGCTAGAAGCATGCACACTTCTAGATTAAAGGTGTAGTATGTGTGAGACAAATATAAAACACGATTGTGCAGACCCAACGTTCCTAATTAAAAGAGTTATCCCCACTTAAGGTGAGAAACTTGAAAATAGGCAAATTTTATTTGAGCGAGGTTCGTATTGGAAAATGTTGCCCGATGCTTGTAATTCATCATGTTGAAGCAACCAAGTGTCTTGTGTGGGTCTTTTATATGGTTGGTGCCAGACCGTACAAGTCACCACATAAGGTCCAAGCCCCTGCAAAAATAACTCACAAAATGAAAACATCAATTCGGTATAAGAATGGAGTTCATATACCTAACCGGAAAAAAGAAATAAAAGAAAAAATACTTGCTATAGAGGATTATTGGCTACGGAGTTTTGGAGGTAAATAACATTAATTAGAAAGTGGATGATCGATTAGAAAACACCTCATCGACCTCAGACGTCAAAAATGAATCAGTTGGAGGTGTTTTGCCTGCATACGAGCGTGCATTCGACTAGGTGCGATCGTATCGAACGCCATCATGCGCTCTAGTTGTCAACGCCCAGTCATTTCCCTCTTGTATGAGCCCGCGTACAAGCGCGAGCGCTCGTACAAAACACCGTCTTTTACTCAGGAGGTTCCCATGTCGGGGTGTACTTGGCATACGGGTGGACTTGGCATACCGCTCGGATGGTACGTCGTCGCACTACTGCAGGATGCTGCTAACGCGACAATACGATCAGAGACCCTTTGACGAAACTATGTGTGATGCATTAATCGCAAACGGTGATGTAAAAAAACTGTCAAAAAAGATGCAAAACGTTTGCGATGGCGGAGCCATCAAACACGGTTCTGATTTTAGTTGCGTGTGCGATGCAGGGCATACGGTTTAGTTCAATTAACTGTTTGCGATGAGGAAGAAGAACAGAAACGGGCAGCCAGATGAAGGCGTGTGCGATATACGGCATACAGTTCACTCGGATGAACTGTTTGTGATGAGGCGGAACATCAGAAACGGGCAGCCAGATGAAAGTGTGTGTGATATACGGCATACAATTCACTCGGATGAACTGTTTGTGATTAGGCAACACAAAAGAAATGGTCAGCTAGATCAAGGTGTGTGCGATATACGGCATACGGTTCATTGCGATAAACTGTTTGTGTTGAGCCAAGAGAACAGAAATGTTTCACATAAACAAGATGTGTGTAATACGCGGCAAACATCCAATTACATAGGTGGCTTGTACACATATGATATTTCCACACACCAAAGTAAACTATTACATGCATAATTAACTAGGATAAATGATCATCTGATCATCATCTACTTCTTGTGCTAGCTCGATGTTCCTTCTATGGTAAGTTTCCATTAATTGATGGCGTTTTATGAACACGCCACCATTTCCCGCCATTTCCTCACCTGTTTCCTGCCACCCAGTGATATTGCGCATAAACCTAGGCGGCGCGCGATGCACGGAGACAACAAGCGCAGCCTGTAGCACATCCACCTTTTCTAAGCATGCCAACCCACCAAAGCGCTGCCTCTGCCATCAACCTCGTTGACGAGGAAAACAAGAAGGCGCCACGGCCCGTCGAGGCCGAGGCGCTCCCCGGCAA
Source organism: Thinopyrum elongatum (assembly GCA_011799875.1). Classification (NCBI taxonomy): domain Eukaryota; kingdom Viridiplantae; phylum Streptophyta; class Magnoliopsida; order Poales; family Poaceae; genus Thinopyrum; species Thinopyrum elongatum. Next base: position 307,003,964 of record CM022301.1, read on the forward strand.
CGCGATAGATGATGCCATGATGCGCATCATCGCCAGGGTTGAGCAGACCCTTGGTGCATGGCACTTCAGCGCCGCGGATCAAGATAGGCATGTCAGCGCCGAGAGGCTGCAGCTCGCCGCACAACATGATCGATGGCGCACCACAGAGCAAGCTAGGCGCGTCCGCACCGATAGGCTGCGGCTCGCCGCACAGCGAGACCGTCGGAGCGCCGCAGAGCGAGAGGTGCGGCGCGCCGCACAGCAAGAGCGGATCCATCAGCGCTTGCCTGCTGTAGACAGGGTGTCGCAGCTGGGTACACGTCCCGTCAGTACCCCCATTCCTCACCAGGAGTGGGCAGAGGCCCTCTGCGCCGTACTTGCACCAAAGGCCGGTCGCGCCGTACTTGCATCGGACGCCCGCTGCGCGGTTCGCATGGGTCGCGTCATTCGCCTTGTCCGCGGCCCGCTCGATGCTAACACGCTGGTCGGTAGGCTCGACCGCCTCCTAGGCCCAGGTGTCCACCTGGGCGCAGTAGAGGAACATGGCCGTCGCATCCTCGAGCTGGTGATCTCCGATGAAATAGCCAACTTGGAGCTCGAGATCGCGCTCCAGATGTACCGCAAGCGTGTCGGCCGCTTGGAAGAACGCCTGCATGAGTTCAGGCAGAGCCAAGAGCTACCGTAGGCAAGGGCTGCTGGTCATGGTCTCATGGACGCGTTTTATTTTGTTGAGTCTCTTCGACGTGGATAGCTAAGTATTCACAGCAATCATAATATTGCTCTGTTTATTGCTCTGTTTCAATGTGTGTACTCTGTTTTCCGTTCTTATATGTTCTGTTTCAATGTGTGTATATACGCTTTCCATTCTGTATATGTGGATGATAACAGCTAGATACAAATTAGTATACAAAAACAGATAGAAAATGGAATTCATAATATATATATTAATTGTTCATTAGTTCATCGCAGAATATATATAATATCATCACATATACGTGATGATACTTAACCACTAGGTACAATGCATAAAATTGAAAATGAACAATACTAAAACTAATAATCCCTCCTGGTGGCAGTATTCTGGCAGCCCCTCGCCAGCAGCTCCCTGGTGCGCGGCGTCTTCCCAGCACGGAGGCAGTACTCCGCCTCCTCCGCCTCACAGCGCTTGACGTACCGATCTGCCTCTTGCTGGCGGATGAGCATGAACGATCTTGCCATTTCGTTGGACGCCCACCGGAGCTCCTCGTTGGTGGCACGCTGGAGCTTATCGGCCCACCTCCACGCAGTGATGAGGCGCCTAGCACCTTTGACCTTCCTCGCGAAGTACCCGTCTTTGTACACCTCCTCCGCACGACGACGCGCCCGCCCCCAAAGCCCCACCGCCTCCTTTTTCCAGGCGGCATCACGGGCTTCACAGGCCGCTTGGTACCTGGCTTCCTCCTCCGCCATCTCCTTCTTGAACGCCACTTGCCGGGCTTTCTCAGCCGGCGGCAGTGACTTCCACAGACAAAGGTTGTACTGGCCCCAAAACCAATCCAAAGTTGGGGGGTCCGACGCAACCTCGTCCGGCGGCGCGTAGGGGTCCTCCTCATCGCTGCTCTTCGACTGAGCGTCCTCGGGGGGCGGCGACTCCTCGTCGACGCGTGGCGGCGCCATGGCAGAGATTTGAGAGAGAGGGAGAGAGAGAGAGGGCGAGCGAGGGGAGGATGCAGATGAGAATGCAGGCGGGACGACGTGAGCAAGGTAGTATTTATTGGCGGCCGGAATCTTGATCGACGGGAATAGTACACACGCCGGTTGCCAGACTTTATGAGTACCGTAGTTTGAATTACACACGATTTCTGTAGCAAAATCCGTGTGTGAACTTAATAGCTGACGGTCTAATACAGAACAGTGTCTGATTAATAACCCCCACCACTCACCTTCCAAACCTCGAGACGCGAAATAGAGTTCCAATCGTGTGGGGGCCGGTTGTCTTGCCATATCTTTACATTTTCTTTTTTGAACACCAGATATTTACATCGTCTGATGATTTTTTAACTCACACACAAGTACACAAAAATATGATATTTCAAACCGTTATGGTTAGCCGTTGCATGTAGATGTAGTTCAAATTTGAATTACGGTCATTAAATGGCTAGAAAATCACTTAAATGTCTTTAAAAGGTGAAATGACCCCTAGAATTTTCCAAATTTTCACATGACAGTTGTATTAGTGCATGGTAAACGTAGAAAAAATTTGAAGGCTGTAAGAGGAAGCTATCTCCCGTTCGTCATCAAACATGCATTGTTCCCTCTCGGAACCACAAGCCTTCTAGTGAGTTGCTCCGGTTTGTGAGGGGTGTGTGTCCAAACTTTCGTCAAACAGGCCAATTTTTTTACCACATAATCTTGGTGGCATGACATTACATCAAGCAAGGTTTCATGTTTTTCTGATCATTTTTTAATTTTTTGGAATTAAAATGCCATGGCACTCCATGCATGTGTCCATGCCGTGAGACCAATATGTTTGAAAATTCCTTCTAATTTACTGCACATGGAATTAACTCGCACACAAGTAAACAAATATGATTTTTCAAACCGTTATGGTTAGCCGTTGCATGTAGATGTAGTTCAAATTTGAATTACGGTCATTAAATGGCTAGAATATAACTTAAATGTCTTTAAAAGGTCAAATGACCCCTGAAATTTTCCAAATTTTCACATGACAGTTGTATTAGTGCATGTTGAACGTAGAAAAAAATTGAAGGCCGTAAGAGGAAGCTATCTCCTGTTCGTCATCAAACATGAATTGTTCCCTCTCGGAACCACGAGCCTTCTAGTGAGTTGCTCCTGTTTGTGAGGGTTGTGTGTCCAAACTTTCGTCAAACAGGCCAATTTTTTTACCACATCAACTTGGTGGCATGACATTACATGAAGCAAGGTTTCATGTTTTTCTGATCATTTTTTATTTTTTTGGAATTAAAATGCCATGGCACTCCATGCATGTGTCCATGCCGTGAGACCAATATGTTTGAAAATTCCCTCTAATTTACTGCACATGGAATTAACTCACACACAAGCACACAAATCTGATTTTTCAAACCGTTATGGTTAGCTGTTGCATGAAGATGTAGTTCAAATTTGAATTACGGTCATTAAATGGCTAGAAAATCACTTAAATGTCTTTAAAAGTTCAAATGACCCCTATAATTCTCCAATTTTTCACATGACAGTTGTATTAGTGCATGCTAAACATAGAAAAAAAATGAAGGTCGTAAGAGGAAGCTATCTCCCGTTCGTCATCAAACATGCATTGTACAATGGCGAGGCTGAAGCAGGACAAGACAGACAACGTTAATTTGAAGTGGGATTCTAATAGCATCTGCAATAGATGATGTAAAATACATCACCAACAAGTGCTAGATGTAAAATGCATCAGCCGCAGCCGCTCCAAGAAATGCTGTAAATACTGTTGAATCTGAACTTAACTAAAGAAACTGAACTTTACAGTCGAAATTGAATTTTACTGACGAAACTGATTGAACTAGTAGCACAGCACTGCAATAGAAGTTTAGGCTATTCGAGCACTGGTAGCAGAGAAGCAGTGATCTAAATCAGCAGCCGCTCGAGCAGGGAACGCACTAGCAGAGAGCAGCTCATGCAGCAGCACCGCGAGCGAGTGCTAAAGCAGCAACTCCTATAGCTGCCGCAGGTCGTGTAGCAGCAGCAGCAGTGTGAGCGAGATCAAGAGCAGAGTAGAGCAGCAGTACGAATGAGAGCAAGAGCGGAGCAGTAGCACGACCGACAACAAGAGCAGAGCAGAGCAGCAGCACGAACGAAAGCAAAAGCAGAGCAGCAGCGTGATCGATAGCAAGAGCAGAGCCGCAGTGCGAGCGAGAGCTGGAGCAGCAGCAGCTAGTGCTAGTGTGGAAGTCGCTGCCGAGGAAGCAACGACATGGGGGAGAGACGCCGTGGAGGAAGTGGCTGGCGACAGCGCCGTCGATGGAGACCCGCCATGGCTGCTCGGTATCGAGCATCGGCAGCCTCGTGAGATCGAATAAAAAAATAAAATGCAGCGGTGAGTGCAGAACCTCCTTGGTGGCGCCGAGTAGGCCTCGGCTTCATTGGAGGAATTGGTGAGGGTGTTGCGGTTCCAGTCGGGCAGGTGAACACGATGCTGTGGGGATGTAGGTGGCATGATAGACGAGGCAAACATCGGGGCAACTCCTTGGAGGTGGAGGACGGGGCAGCTGAACAGGCAGGACGACGAGATCAACAACGGATCCTCATCTGGTTCGGTGGATGAGGAACGTCGAGCCGTTGCTATGAACGACGTCGTCGGGGAAGAGGCTCCGGCTGGGCGGCGGTCGGGAGGCCGACAGAGGAGCGTGGTGTTTCACGGGTTTTGGCGGCCTCGGTGTACGAATGGGGGAATGAAGGGGAAGGTAGGGGAGCCATGGCTTAGGGACGCGCTTGTCCGAAATGTGGGGTAAGTTACGAACGTACCCCTACCGGTTTTGACCACGCGACATCGAGGCGGCATTTCCGGCTGAGGGGTAGAAGGGTGATTTTGCGTGTCTGGGCTGCGTGACCGATTTCGGATGAGGAGGGAGTTTTTGCGCGCGTCGAAATTTCGGGATAACAAGGCGCAGCGCGGGTTCAAGAGGCGGGAGTTTCACAGCAGAAGAGACAAGAGATACTCTAGCATGAAAATTTCAAGATTACAAGGCGCGGATTCCACGTTTGGCGGAACAAACTTAACATGTACAAAAAAAAGACAATTCATACAAGACACAAGAGAGTCATGTCCCCTTTTACTTCTTTTTTTGCGCGGATGTCCCCTTTTACTATATTGCTACAAATTCCATTGAAAAAACTACAAGAAAAATCTATAAAAAATCGAGAGAACAAGATTAGCATGTACAGTACCGAATCAATTCGCACTTCCCTCAACAACAACAAAAAACAAATCAATTCCCACCACAAGAAAGAGCAATGACCCATTTTATATGATTACAAATGCTAGGATATAGAATTTCAATTTTTGAATCCACGTTATGTTGAATTCGAATATATCATAAGGTGATCTTGCGGTTTATAATGAATGTAGTCCTACATTTTGATCTTCCGTCTTATATGAACATTTTACTCCACCCTATGAATATATTGTCGTCTAACATATGGACTAAATTCGAATCAATTTTCCCTAATTGAATACGATTGTTGTCAAGTTATACCATCATTTAAATATTATCTTGATAACAGAAAACATGCATATAGTATTAATCATATTTAAATATGAACTACATGTACCATATGATTTCCAATTCAAATATATCTATCCATTTTATGAGAATTCAAATCACAGTATATCGGTCTAGGTAGCGAGATGTTCAGAATAATCTAAACCCTGTTTTCATATGTATAATGCGTTTAACACACGCAACAATGCACCCCCTGCCCACACACACAACATTTAGATGTTAGCTTTGAAAGCCACATACTATCTCAAATTTGAATAGTTATGTCCATGCACGGATGCAATGTGGTCAGACGATGCCTGGCATCGGTATCGCAAGTTCAAATCAATTTGGCCTTGTTCGATGTGAATATAATATATAGAACGTTTGATTCAAAACCACACCAGGCATATCTGCATTATATTCATGAATGCATGAGTTACAAACATCATGGGCTCTTATTCAAATATTTGAATCCACTTTTATACTGATTATCGTCTATGTAAGTCTTTTGCGCACACACACACACACTCCTCCTCCCTTCGTGGATACTAATAACTTTCCTATTGTGCATGCATATATGCACACACACACACACACTCCCCACCACTTTGCATCCTCTACATCGTGCACACACGTTCTTGTTCTTTAGGTCGGTCTCTCACGATCTCCCTACGTCTCCATCTTTCCAACACACACCGATCGATATACCCCTCTAGCTAGCCAGACCTGCCTACGACACAAAAACATGTACACACATAGTCCCTCCCCTCCTCTCACCATCCATGCCTCCCGCCCTAACTCTGAGGCACAAGGGCACCGTCGCACCCTTTGTTGTTATCCATCTTGCATTCGTACAGTGTCACAACCTAGCTGCACCCCTCCCCCCCCCCCACCACACACACACCACTTCCTCTCTTCGTCACTTCGGGTGTTATTTATCTCTGACACATGCATGCATGTGCACCGATCGATTTCCCTCTATGTGTAGCCATGTCTCTCGCTATTTCCACACTCAAAATGTCTGATCTATATCTCTAGTTAAGTCTCCCCCTCTTTACACACGTACACATAGACCAAACCATGACCTTTCTACATTGGACCGCCTACCACACACACATTAATTGGCCCTTTCCGTCTCATCATCCATGCCTTCTGCTTTGTCTATCAACCAGACAAGCGCGCCCACGCATGTTATCGTCCCCTCTCTTTAATTATCGATATCGCACTTGTACTTCTTCCTTTTCTTCGCCTAGTTGGCCTCTCGCATCATCTTCCAACATGGACCCCTCTTTCCTAGCGCTTGTATGCTCGTAAAGTTCTTCCCTCTATCCGTGTCTATCGATATGTTGAGTATACGACCCCTCCCCCTCTCTTCTCGTATATCACCCCTCCACATACATATACTATGTATTCATGCCTCTCTTTGACAAAAACATATGTATAGAGGCATGTCGGACATACCCTCTCTCTCTAACACACCCACTACATGGAGCCGTGGAGGACATGTATGAAGAGAAGAGGTGCACGCACGCACGCACGCATTGCCTCCCTCACACACACATGCGGGTACATGGTGGAGCACATTTCTCCAAGGAGAGTTAGCCCTCGTGATAATTTGACACATGTTGAAAGACTTGTTAGATGACGTGGCACTGGTACTTTGAGCATGGTTAATAGTATAGCCAACAACCGGCTATATGGAGTTGCCATGTCATATATAGTCAACCTAATAGCCAACATGTATAGTTAAGCTAGTTGCTAAGCAATACTACTTTATTAATGCATGGCCCACTGTACACTCTCACAATGTTTCTTGGAGTCCATGCTATAGTCGGCTGTTAATCTACAGCTCGCTTCCATTCTCTCTCCTCTTCTCTCTCATCCAACTCAACACAAATATAATTGTTTAATCATTATAGCATGCTGACTGTAACTTATTATATTTGCTCTTCCGGTACGTGCAAAGCAAGTAGGAAACAAAAAATGAGCAAGTTTTTATTTCGGGAGATGTCTCTCTTTTTTAGTCAATATATTTTTGAATAAAATGATGGAGGAGCTCAATGAAGCCACGTGGCACATGTGGAGGGGTTGTTTGCTAGCTTCTTGCGTGGATTGATCACACTCACGTGATGATCCTTCCAGAAGAACGTAGACACTGCTGGGTACAATGAGGTTACTGTAGATGCGAATCCTAGCCATTCCGAGGCACTTAGACCATTGGATCAACATCAATGAACGGCTAATATCGTGTCACACGTGAAATTGAGAATTTCTAAACTGATTATAGAAATAACCAGCAGCATGCTACTCATTTTTTGCTCTGAGATGTCGCGGGCGTCTGGCTCCGCCACGACGGCCTCTAAGAACGCGGGCCCACATACGCATCCGAGAAACGTATGTAATGAGGATTTCTAGCAACCGATCCCGTTAAGGAGGCAAAGCAAGTGTTACCCTTTACAAATTAAGTTAGGCGGTAAACTTACATCCCGTCGCGCTGGCGTCACCCCAACACACGGTCGGTCCGGCCCGCCGCTCACCGAAGGGACGCGCATCGGCTTGGTGCATCACTGACACGTATGACCGCATGTAAGCAGTAGCACCAACACACGGTCGGTCCAGCCCGCTGCTTAGCATGAACAGACGGTATGTCCTGCTCGCCGCTCACCGAAGCGACGCACAACGGCTTGGTACATCACTTATGTTCGACCGCATGTGAGCAGTAGCAAACCGACAGGCCAAGCTCCCCCGCCTACCGCGTGCCAAAAGCTTGGCCTTTTGTTGTAGATCCCTTTAAAAAAATGAAGATCGCACATAGGAGCAGACCATGGCAGTTGCCAACGCTCGAGTGGCAGTTTCATGGGTAGGGGAGGGGCGTGGTGTGGTAGTTTTGTAATATGCCACAACACTTCTTTTTCTACTGCTGTGTACATGCAATAACTGGCACCATCGGATACATATCTTATGGTTATTGGGGCGTTCGCTAGGAATAGCCTCGTGGCGAGCTATTGACTAGTCTTTTTTTCACACGCATTACATCGACACATATCATCTCTCCCTCTTTCCCACGCAAACACCTAGTCTCTCGGGACTTCTCGCACGCACCATCTCTACCTCTCTAGGCCGATGCCACCCACATACACTTGTACTCTGCGTTTAGTATGTTGTACACGAAGAGAAGAGGTGCACGCACGCACTCGACCTCTCACACACACACATCTGTAGCTACGAATTGTAGTGTTCTCAACCATCCGATTGGCTCTAGATTGAGAAGTTTAAAATGCAGAGGCTAAGCTGGAGGCGCGAGGTTTTGGTTAATGTGCGGGCCGCACATGGCACCAACATGACACAAGCTTGGTCTGCCTGGTGCGCAGTCAGGTGAGTACTACTAGTTGTAGTACTACTTTGATGTGTCGCATCAACTCGCAGAAGTACGCAACACTTCCTCGACAAACAAGCATATAAGCAGCTTATACTCCTTACCCAAAGGATCTTTATATCCAACAGACACAAATTACTTTAACTGCTGATCTGATGTCGAAGTAATTGCTGCATCACCACCAAAATCCACCATCTCTTAAGCTAAAGTAGACCGAGCTAAACCCTATATTAGCATATTACTAAGATAAATAGAAGGCACTGTAGAATCATTTAGGTGAGCTTGTCAATCTGAATGTGGAGGGACACCGTCCTCGACAACCCAGCCCTGGCCAGCAGCTTGGGCGGCACTGTGAAGAAGGTCGGCTCCTGCACGGCGACGGCGCCGGGCTCCTTGTTGCTTGTCACCTCGATTTCCACCTTGACGGCGTCGGTCCTACCTTTGGGCTCCCTCGGCGGCCGTCCACCCACACCTCGGCCGTGTAGTGCGGCGGTGGGATGCCCCCGCTCTGATGCAGATGACCGACATGGCGATAGGAGCGCCGATGTCGACCATGCTGCCGACCATGAAAAACGTGCTGTCGTCCTCCTCCGCGAACAGCAAGCGCCGCGGCTCCGACAGTGGCACTTGTAGCTGGAGCACCTTGTCGTACTAGATCTTGTGCACGGGCATGGGATGCACGGTGCTGATGTGGTGGGGGAGCGCCAGTGGTGGGCCTTCGTAGCCGCAGATGGGCACGGGGCATTTGCAGGGAACGAGCGGACACACGTTCTGGTGATCGGCGAGCTTGTGGTAAGTGATGTAGAGCCCACAGCTTCGTGCGGGCACTCCACCCTCACCGAGGAGAGGACGGCATCCATCGACGTGTTGCACACGTCGAAGCCACCACCACACTCGCATTTCTGGCACTGCCACTGGTTCCCGGGGCGCTCGTCACGGCAGTCCGCCCAGGCCAGGTGCCCTCCCTTGCACTGTACAAATCAATCGAACAACACATCAATCACGAAACCTGCACCTTGCTCGATCAGCCGAATGGATGAGGTGTATTCGAACCTCGTACACTGGAGGCTTCAAGGGGCGGAGGCACAAGGGGCAGTGGAGCAAGGTGAGGTCCATAAAGACCTCCATCGTCGGGTCCTGTTCCGTAGGCATCATCTCGCCTTCCTCTGCACCACCATCTCTCACTTTAGGGCCAGGGCATTAGAAAGTTTTACCTGTCGGTGTTCTGGGATCAGGGGTACCCAGACCTGCTTGCCTGTGGCCCAGCATGTGGGCCCATCGACATCCCTGTTCGGCCCAACTACAACACCCCCATGACAAGACCCTCGCGAGGGCCCTGGCCTCGCGTGGAGAATGACTCCAAGACCCCCAGAGGAGCGGCCTCCCCAGGCTGCCTCTCGAGGGGCGGAGATCTCTATGAAAGCCTCCCGCCTCATGAGGCTGTGATGACTTGAGCTATGATGACCATGGCCAGGCGAGGCCCAGCGGGCATAGAGGGGACAGTTTCCTCTTCGGTGCAAAGGGAGCAAGGGCAGGCGCAGGTTCCCGAGGAAGGCCCCGAAGCTTTCCTTTCTGGTGCAACGAGACCAAGACCATGAGCTCGCCAGGACGGATGTCGTCGCCAAGCCCACCGCTGTGTCATGACTAGAAGCTTTGCAGGTGAAGACCACCTTTCGTCAGGATAAGATGTGCTCCTTGTCCCCCTTCAAATTTGGCCGTTGTGGAATCCCTTCCCGCCTAAGCTATGAGGGAATAGGACCAAGGCCACTATAAATATGGGCTAGCCATCACCGTAGAAGGGATCCTGGATCAGACCCTTGACCAATCCATCCTCACCACTCGAGCCCTCACGAGGCAGCTCATCCACTGTACTAGTTCATCCTCTACCTCGTGAGGCCAATCCACCAAAAGCAGGAGTAGGGTTTTACACCGCAAGGTGGCCCGAACCTGGGTAAATCTCTGTGTTGTTCCCTTCTGCAGGATCCAGCGTACTCGTCGAGATCAGGTCATGGGCATGGTGAGCAGCGTGGTTGTGAGGTGAGATCCTTCATTCACGCCCCTGAGTTCAAACCTTCTTGGGTCTACGGAGCCCTGAATCCAACATTTGGTGCACCAGGTAGGGACGTGTCGAAGCTCTGCCTCTTCATCAACCGTGTTCCGTTCTCGCTCCGCCGGGCCGATGGCTGATGCTTGCCGAGTCTGTGCCAAGCACCGGGCCGCCCACGGTGCTCAGACGGAGCCCGTGGGCCATGACGTCCCGCGCCACTAGTCCTCTCCCATGGCAAACATTGCCACCGACCTCGCTGCGCACGAGCAGCAGGACTCATCGCTGCACCCTCCGTGCGGTGCGATGGCCGCACCGCCACTCCTTCTCTCACTCCCGCCACGGTGTCGTCCTCCCATACTCGCCGTGGGCCGGCGAACGCGCAGGCTGCGCTGCTCATGGCGCGCGAGCTGCTGCATTACCGTCCCGCAGACGAGGGCTACGACGCCTGGCTCGGTCGCATCACCGAGCTCGTCAACGCCGCTGGCGAAGCCCCGGCGCTCTCCCACTCGCTTTGTCCCCTGCCATCCCGGGCGGGCCACATGGCCCATGGTGCGCCTCCTCCTCCTCCTCCTCTACGCGGCGCCGACCCTGATCCCAGGCGTGACGCGCCCCAGCGTGACCCACCGCATGGGGCACCAGCACCGGCACGGGATGAGGCAAGCTGTCAGGTGGTGTAGCGGCCACAAGGCGACGCTCGTGCGCTCCGCACACCATCGTGCCAGCATCAGGACCACGCGCCGCTAGAGGCAGTGGTGCGCGAACGTCAAGACCGAGCCCCCTCGCGTGTGCCACGCCCGTGAGTGCGGCAGGCTGCCGCGCGTTCACCCCTAAGCTGCGCCGCGTCGTCTGGCCCGGCAAGTTCAAGCCAGATCTGCCCCCATGCTATGATGGCACCCCCGACCCTGCAGAGTTCCTCCAGCTCTACTTGCTGAGCAACGAGGCGGCGAATGGTGATGACAAGGTCATGGCGAACTGGTTCCCCATGGCCCTCAAGGATGGCGCACGCTCCTGCTCCTTCACCTCCCGGAGGGATCGATTTCCTCCTGGGACGAGCTTCACGAGCGCTTCATCACCAACTTACAAGGCACTCATGACCGCGCCCCTACAGTGAACGATCTGCGGTGCATGAAGCAACAGCCAGGTGAGACTCTACACAAGTACATACAGTGCTTCACGAATGTTCACCTCAAGATCCCGAATGCGTTGGATGAGGCCATCATCTCGGCGTTCACCGATGGTGTCAGGGATGTCAAGATGAAAGAGGAGCTTGCCATCCACGACGACTTGTGCTCAGCCCTGGAGATGTTCAACCTGGCGAACAAGTGTATGAGGGCCGAAGAGGGCCGCCTCTCCCTCCTCGAGCTTCCGGAGGCTTACCTCGAAGACAAGAAGGCCAAGGCTAAGGAGGCGAAGCGCAAGGGCCTTGCCGTGCTGGCAGCGGAGCCTGAGATGAAGCGCGGCCGTGACCATGATAAGCCTCCTAGGGACAGCCACCCATTCTGCGTCTTCCACAATGTACACAGCCACAACACCAACGACTATCAGGAGCTCAGAGCACTCCATGACGGGCGCCTCAGCCACCGCCCCGAGCGCGGTGACCGTGGCTACGGTCATGGAGGAAGCCGTGGCGGAGGCTGCTGGGACAACCGCGACCCTCGCCAGGACTGGTGCGACCAGCCTCGCGAGGACCACTAGCGGGATCAGCCTCGCGACGGCCCCTAGCGTGACCAGCCTCATGAGGACCGTCCCCAGGGCAACGCCGGCCTCCCTCCGCTGCCGCCGCCGCCAAGGAAAAATGATGACAACCAACAATATGATGGGGCTGGGGGCTTCCAGGAACCCCATGCGATCGCTTGCATCCTGGGTGGTGCCCAGGCCCCTGCTTCGAACCGCATCTTCAAGCAGTTCTCTCGTGAGGTGAACGCGGCCCTCCCGAAGCTTGAGGCCGTGCGTCCCCTCAGGTGATCGCAGTACACGATTACCTTCGACTCCAAGGACCACCTCAAGTGTTCGGCCGCCGTAGGCCCGCTTCCCATGCTCTGCACGCCCACCATCAGCAACGTCCTTGTCACCAAGACCCTCATCGACGGTGGCGCCGGGCTCAATGTCCTCTCTGTGGAAACATTCGACATGCTCCGAGTGCCTTATGACCAGCTCCTACCCACCAAGCCCTTCTCAGGAGTGACCGATGGCTCCACCACACCCCTGGGGCAGGTGCGCCTTCCCATTACCTTCGGCAAGAGCAACAACTACCACACCAAGCTCATTGACTTCGATGTCACCCACATCGGCCTCCCGTACAACGCCATCCTCGGGTACCCTGCCCTTGCCAAGTTCATGGCGGCGACCCACCACGGCTACAACGTCCTCAAGATGCCAAGGTGCAGCGGCATCATCACGGTCGCCTGCGATGAGAAGGATGCAGTCTATTCCCTTGAGCATGCCTATCATGCCACTGTGGCCGAGAACTCTGATGATGAGGGTGGCGTCCTGCCTCTTGAGGCCACCCCCGTGAAGAAGCAGCTCCTCCCCAAGGGTCCTCCGGAGACCAAGAAGCCCTTTGGCGGCGCCTTAGGCACCACGCCTGTTGTCGGGGCACCTCTTCCTCCCGCATAGGAAGGCGCGCACGACGCTTCCCTCAGGACGGGCTCGGGGGCTTCCATATGGAGAGCTTTCGACCTGACCAATGCGACAAGGGAGGTGCTCGGGCACCACTTGGAGGCGTGCCTCAATGCACACCCCCCACAAGCAAGGAGCGAGGCGCAAGGCGCCAGGGGCGCGAGAGTTCATCACCAAGGCAATCGATGAGCTTCAGGAGGCACAGGCCATGAGTGACGAGCGTCGCCCCGCACCACCCAGTGTAGCTGTAGCCCCCGATGCGGGAGGCGAGTTGCGCGTCTACGTCAACATCCCGGGCCTCAATAGGGCCGCTTCACAGGATCTCTTCTGGCCGTCACGTGTCAGCCGGAGTGGGGGCTACCCCTGCAACTATGTCCGCATGTCGTTCGGCCTACTAAACATGGGCACCTCGTACCAGCGCCTGGCGCAGCGTGCTATGGCGTCTCATGAAGCCAGGCACTCGGCGGTCGCGTCTCAGGAGGTCCCGAATCCTCGCGAGCCCCCTGGGTCTCGCGGACCTCCCTTGTCTTTGGAGCCACCCAGCTCATGAGGAGCTATCTTCACGGCACGCATCTTCCGCTACCTCGACGTGTCTACAATGCTGGTGCCAGGTGACTTTTTGGTTTGTTTAGTTGAGGGCGCCACTCGGGCTGCATTATCCTCAAGCTATCGGGGCCCGCCCCTGCAGCTGTATCATTTCATGCATGTATCAGAATTGGCTTTGCCTTTTATGAATTCCCTAAGTATTCCAACCTGCATGTCCGGTGCTTCGCCACCATGGATGTCGCTGCGCCCTCACAACCCTGCCCTTGACTGTCTCATGATTAAGGGTTGGCACGGCGTCTGTGCTCAGGTCCGTCCCTATAGCGTCGATAAATCCAAGCGATCGAGCTCTATCTCGCAGGCCAGTCTCGTGCACGTCACCTCCCGGGGTCCTTGGTGCTTTGTTCTCGCATGAGCTAATCGAGCATGGGTGAGTAGTTAGGGTGTGTGGCTCGGTTCGTTCAACCTCAGTTTGGCGCTTCGCCATCGCAGGAGCCATGCGCCGGATGTCTTTCCTTGGGATTGTTGCATGAGAAGACTGGGCACGGTGTCTGTGCTCGGGTCCGTCCCTGCAGCATCGATAAACCCAAGCGACTGAGCTCTGTCTAGCGGGCCGGTCCCGTTCACGTCACCTCCTGGGGTCCTTGGTATTTGGCCTTCTCATGCAATGGCCTCTGGAGGTTCATTCGGCGTAGGTCGCCCCACCACACAGGTTTTGTAAGCGCGCTCCACGCCAGAATATTCAGGCGCAACCTGCCTTGAGGTAGGGCCTCGTGAGTCCCGCGCTGGCTCACGGGTGCCTAGATACACCTCCTCTAGTTCTACTGTGCCAGTCACGCATACGAACAAAATAGGGCTGTACACGCCTGGCGACTCTAACACAGAGCTCCCATCCCACGCCAAGTGGAAGCCCCATGCTCCGCGCTATCGGATGACACGGTCGAGCAATGACTATGCCCACACCCAAGTGGAAGCCCCATGCTCCGTGCTAGCGGACAACACGGTCGAGCAGCGACTATGCCCACGCCCAAGTGGAAGCCCCATGCTCCGCACTGGTGGATAAACAACTGAGGGCGCCCTAGTGGCCGCACCAACCTCAGGATAGCCTTTCGGTCCTTCACACGGTCCTATCCTGCAGCATTCCCCCAGGAGGCAACCTCACCGTTGCCCATGTTTCCTTCATGAGGGTTGCTCGCACATCAAGGGGGACCCTTGAGCATCGCGACTCAGGGGCCTCACTAGTCACGTAGCCCCTCGCCCCTTGGTGTCGTCCTGGCGATCCAGACGCCCCAACGGCGGTCGAGGTATGCGCGGGGCTGGGCCCTGCCGACGCAGAGCACAAAAGCAAACAAGAAGGAAACCAAGCGCGAAGGGGAAATCACGGAGTTCAAATGATTATTACAAGCACCAAATGTTCTGCAAATTCAAGCAAAATGTTATGCCTCCTCGAGGCGTGATAAATGTCACAGGGTAAAACCTAGGAGGAAGGGTCATCGTCGCCATGGCCGTCACCGCCACCCGTCCCAGTCACGAGGAGCCCATCGTCAACATCACTGCCGCCGTCGTCGCCGCCGCTGGCCTCCACCGTTGGAGGCTCGGTGTCAGGAATGCAGGTGAACTTCTTCAGTAGCACATCCACGTGGCCCTTCATGGCAGCTGCAGTGGTCGCGCGGGACTCAGGAGCAACTGGGTGGATCACCGCGTCGAAGTTGAAGCCCGAATTCTGGAGATAGAGGTGGCTGAAGACGCGCATCACAGCCGCGGAAAAGAGTGAGTGGCACTCCTCCTCTAGGATGGAGTCCACCTCGGCGGCGGCACCCTCAAGCGCTTCGGCAAGCGTGGAGGAGAGCCTTATATAGCCGCCCTCAGGGGTCATCAGCGGCTCCTTGAATCCTCCCCTGCAGATGGAATGTAACGCCTGACAAGACCTGAGCTTGAGGGAGGGGAAGGCGTCGCGCTCCGCGGCCACCTTCTTCTCGGCGGCGACGAGGGTCTTCTCCCAAGCGCCCAGCTAGGCTGTCACCTCAGAGACGCGCTGGGCGTGAGATGTCTAGGCTTTGACCACCTCCTCCCTCGGCTTGGCCAAGCGCTCACATTCCGTGGCCTGATCTAAGGTCACCTGGGTCAGCTCGGAGTCATGATCGGCGAGCTTTGCCTCGCGGCCTTGAGGTCTTCCTCCCGCTGGTGAAGCCGCTGCGCGTGCACGGCCTGCTCCTCCTGAAGGGCCTTTAAATTGGCCTCCGCCTCATCGCGACGCTTCTCGGGCAGATGCTGTGATGGCTAGCGCTGTGTCGCGAGCCTCCTTGGCTTCAGCAGCCTCCTTCCTACTCTCCGCGGTGGCAGCCTCCACCCGGCCCCAGGCCGTCCTGGTGGCTGTGTCAGCCTGGAGCTACCCCGAGACGAGCCCTAGGCGCTCCCTCGCGAGGCACCTGTCGGCATCTTGAAGATCGGCCCGGATCCAGCCAAGCGCGGTGTAAGCTTCATCCAAGGCTCCAGGCTGGATCAGGGGGGCGCAGTTCGCAAGCGCGAGGGCCTATGAGGGGGTAGCGCTGGCACGCTGACTGGCGCTGCGGCCAAGGAAGTAGCGGCATGCTGGCTTGGGGCGCTAGAGGCTCTAGGCTCCCCTCGGGCACCATGAGGGCGGACGACTTCACAGCCTGTAGGCCCATGGGGGCTAGCTCCTCTTGAGGCTACATTACCGCGTCCTCAGGGGTCGCCCCCTCCAGCAGTGCCGGGGTCGCCGCGGCCGCGACATGGAGTGTCGCCTTGTGGACCCCCGCGCCCTCGGCGGTCGGTTCCTCGAGCGACGTCGGCGAAGCACCAGGGGCAGCCGGTATGCCTGCGAGCCCGTGCGCGATGCCACATGAGCGTCCGGAGACCGCGCCAGGCTGGCGCGACGCACTTTCGCACCCGCCGCGGCAGCGCCCAGTGGCCGGCGGCGCCCTCGGGACAGGGGGCTCCTTCGGCTTGGTGCTCGCCTTCTTCTTCTTCTTCGCCTCATCACCACTCCTGTTCATCGAGAGGGGAGTGCTGTGACCACAAATGCAATCTATGCTTGACCAAGAGCAAGGTAGGTTACTTACTCCTCAGGTGCGATCCACTTCCTCTTCTTCTCCTTCTCGGCGGTGGCGGGGACGACCTGCTCCTCTTTGGCGTGGCCTTGGCCGCGTCCAGGGGATGAGCGGGGCGCTCCTTGATAGGCCCCGGCACGGCGCTGCCACCTGGAGAGGTGGGGAGGTCTCCCTGAGGGGTCGCGGCCGATGGGGCCACATTCGCCCCAGCAGTGGTTGCCCCGCCCCCTGTCCGCGGTTTAGGCGGGGACAGGACCGACATCTAGATCGTCCCACTGGAGCTTGCGGAGCCCTCTGGAGGGGGCGCAGCCATGCCTTTCTTCGAGGTCGCCTGACCTGGTGCTTGCGTGGTCTGTGGGGTGGGCCCTGACCTCCTGAGGACCCTGGCGGAGCGCGGGGAGTCCGCGGCCAGGGGCTCGTCGGTGTCATCATCATCTTCAAGGTTGTGGAGGAGCTCGCTCTGTGATGGAGGGGACACTTCCTCCAGGTCATCATCCTCAGTCTCCTCTGAATCCTCTTCGTCGCTGCTTTTGCCGGAGGACTTCGGCATGGGGGAGTTGGGGTGCTCGGACGGCATGAGCCCCATCTTGTTGAAGGTGGGCATGGCGAAGACCAGTTCCCCTTTGTCATCATGGCGGTACAGCGGGGTGTAGGCCTCGGGGAGGTCCCCTGGATCACCGTTGAGCAGGACGGCCAGGGCCTTGTCCAGCTCCTCGCCCATCAGGCTGGCAGGGTGAAGCCTTATGTCATCCTACGCGCCCTGGAATTCCCACATGGGCTTCATGTGCGACTGGAGCGGTGCCAGACGCTGCGTCAAGAACTCCTTTACGAGCGTTCCCCCCGTCAACCGCTTGGCCTCCGTATCCGAGGATATCTTCTTCAAGATGGGCTCCGCCCGGGGGTCAGAGAGCTTTGCATGGACCCACCTCTCGAGCCGCTCAGGCAGCTCTGTTGGCAGCTCCAGCCGCGGTTTGAGACCCTTGGTGTCCAGGAAGACCCAGCGGTGCCGGAAGCCCTCCACCTTCTTCCCGGCCTTCAAGAGCACATTCCCCTTGTGGACCGTGACAAAGGAAATGCAAGTAGAGCGCTGCATCCGGTCGTGCAACCGCAAGCTGAAGAAATAACGGAGGAGCGCCACGGATGGCCTCACTCCCACGAAGGCCTCGCAGTAGAAGGTGAAGATGGACAGAGGAGGATGGAGTTGGGCTGAAGATGGAGGGCTTGGACTCTGTAGTGGTCAAGGATGGCGCAGAAGAACTCTGAGATGGGCGGGACGAGCCCCGCAAAGATGCTGTGGAGGAAGAAGGGATAGACCGTGTCGGTGCAATAGACCCTGGGTCCATTGCATGGACTGTGCACAGGCCAGAGACAAGATTACAAGACCAAGATCAGACCAAACAAGGAGGATCAATTCCTTTGAAGGATCCAAGTGCAAGTCGAGAAGGCCAAGGTGAGCTAGAGGAACAAGGCATCGCTAAGGACCTACCTTGCCGGGCAGGCGAGCCCGGCAGGGTTGGGTTTTGCCCCGGAAGCAAGCTCCCAGATCATCTCGGCAGACCTGTCGGGGCTGGCGGAGGCAAGCCACTCCACCGCTCCACATCACAAGTGACGCAAGTCATTAATCAAAGCGATGTCGAGCTCCATGGTGACTAAGTGGCAGCTTCTTGCCATATGGCAGCCACTCCATACAACAAACACCCCCATATGACACCCGTCCTGAGACGTGTCAAACGAGCAGGCGCGAAGCTGGCAAAATGGCCTGGCAGGGCCTGCTGGGCAGGCTGTGATGTGACACTGAGCGGCGCATTTAATGCGCTCTATCAGCCTGCAGAGTTAGATATGATAGCACTGTTAGCTATTTAATCAGTACGCAAAGGCTGATTTGCCACTGTGGTGACCCCTTTAATCTATAAAAGGAGGCCCATGGTGACCGTAGAAAGGGTTGGACCCTCGCATATTCAGACGCTCATAGCCACTCTCGCCCCTAGAGCGACCTTGCCGGGTGAGTGTGCTATGTCCACCACCATTATCCACCATCAATCCACCAAAGCAGGAGTAGGGTTTTATGCCTCATGGCGGCCCGAACCTGGGTAAAGACTGCCCGTGTGATCTCTGTCATGCTGCGCGACGCTTCTTCGCTCTTTGTGCAATGTGCCCATCCCCCCACCAAACCAAAAGGGGCTCATGGCCCCATAGGTGGACGTGGTTTCCCACGACATCTTTGGCGTGCCAAGTAGGGGCATCACTTGCGCGAAACCGAGAGTGTACGCTGCGCGTCATCTTCATTGACATTTTCGTCGTCGATGGCGTCATCGACTATGGTGCCCAAGAGGAAGCCCGGAGCTGCAAATCACCCGTCCACCTCGAAGACTCCGCCGCCCACCACGTCGCGGGGGATGCGGGGGCTCGCGAGGGTGTGGATGCTGCGGGGGACGTGGTCGGCGCAGGCGGCGCCATCACCACCTCCCCCACGGCCGAAGCAGGAACGGGAGGTAGTGGGGAAGGACAGCATCAGCAACATCCCAATGGCCATGCTCCACGAGGTACAGATGGAGGGATCATTCTGCAAGAACCCATTCTCCTCGCCAACGGGCACAGCCGTAGTGATGATGCTTGTTCTGGGGTGAATCACAACCTTCCGGCCGCCCCCGCTGCGGGCGCGCCCGCAGGGCATGCGCCACCTCCGGGGCGGGCTGACCCAGCTACTGTGCCCAACGGAGCTGCTGGCCCTCAGGCGCCTCCGCCGCATCACCATGCCATCTAAACGGCTGGTTCGCAGCAGCAAGGGCATGGCGCGGTCGCCACCGGCAACGTCAGGAGCTGAGCGACACTACGATCTACATCGTCATAACCTATGCCAAGCACTGCCTCCGAGGCCATGGCGCGAGCCCAACTGCTATTGAGATTTCCACCGGCGGCAGACCAGATGGATGAGTGGCGAGCCACCATCCAAAGTCTGATTGGTTTTGCCGAGGTGGAAGGATCATAGTGGGCCAGACCGCCACGGCCTTCCCAGGCAGCAACGACGGCTCGTGCGGCTTGCTGTGCGGGAGGGGCCACCCTTACGGTGCAATCCCCACCACGGCAAGCCGCTCGGGAGCCGCAAAACCAAGCACCCAATGACGTCTCGATGGCCTCGTCAGACCCTCAAGCGCGTCAAGGCCGACAGTGTGCCCCGTAGGGCAGGCGAACGGATGGCGCGCGCGTCATCGACGAGCGGCGTCGCGACAACCCCCGCCGGTCCAATGGGTGTGATGGCCCTGACATCGACGAGCCCGCGCTCGGAGACGGCGGGTGCCTGCCTTTCGAGGTTGGGTGCCCTGCCTTCACTCGTGAGCTGCGGCAAGTCCGTTGGCCGTCCACTCGCACGTTCAAGCCAGAGATACCCGAGAAGTACGATGGGAGACTTAACCCGGCAGAGTTCTTGAGCATCTACACCATCGATGTTCAAGCTGCACGGGGAAGAGATGAGAAGGTGTTCGCCAACTACTTCCCTTCGGCCCTCAAGTCAAATGTGAGGTCTTGGCTGATGCACCTGCCGGAGAACTCCATTTCGACCTGGGCTGACCTGTGCCACGAGTTCATTGGTGCCTTCACGGGTGGCCATCAAGAACCAGGGCGGCCTAGTGACTTGCAGCTTCTCCAGCAGAAAGAGGGAGAAACTCTACGGAAGTACTTGCAGAGATTCATCCGAGTCCACAGAAATATCCTAGATATCCACCCAGATGTTGTGATAGCTGCCTTCCAATCCAACATGCGCAACCGCAGGATACATTCCAAGATGAACGTTAGGTTGCCCAAGACTGTGAAGGAGCTCTACACTTTGGTGGACAAATGTGCTCGGGTGGAGGAGGGGAGGAAACTTCTTGGACTGGGAGATTGCGTCGACATCGACTCAGAAGATGACGACAAGACCATCAGTAACAAGAAGCACAACAAGAAGCGCAAGGATAAGACAGTGATGACTGTTGAGGGGTCAGGCACGCCTAGTACCGACAAGAAGGCCAAGGCTGAAGCCCCCAGCAAGGAGGCTACCGCATGCGCTGACTGCCGGGAGGCGGCGGCTGCCGAGAAAGCTGGGAAAAGTGATGGGCCATACTGTAAGATTCATCGGACCAAGGGCTATGATCTCCAGGAGTGTCATAAGGTTGAGCAGCTCATCAAGAGGCAGAAGGCTGAGTATGAGAAGCGCGATAAGGAAAAAGGTCAGAATGGCGCTGGCGGGAAGGGCCGGGGTGGTGAAGCAAATTGCCCCGGCAAGGCTCCTCGGAACCAAGGGAAACCCGCCAAAGGCCGAGAGAAGGAGGATTGCAGTAATGAGAGTGATGGAGGGAATGAAGAGGAAACCAGCGAGCGGGAATTCCAGAAGGCCACTGACGCCCTGTGCATTGACGGGGGTGCATCTTTGCACTCCTCTCACCGCCAACTTAAACAGTGGGCGCGTGAAGTCAATGCCGTGGAGCCAGCGGCAGATTCTCGGAAGCCACTCAAGTGGTCATGCACGCCCATCATCTTTGATGCAGAGGACCACCCCGACTGCATTACTGCGGTAGGGTGCTTGCCGTTGTTGTTCTCACCAACAATTCGCAACCTCAAGGTCACAAAGATGCTGGTTGACGGCGGGGCCAGGTTGAATCTGATTTCCCCAAAGGTTATCAGCAAACTCCAGATAGCAGAGGAAGAACTTAAGGCCACAGGCACATTTCAAGGAGTCAATCCCGACAGGAGCCGTCCTAAGGGAAAGGTTACGTTGCCAGTGACATTTGGAGGAGAGTTGAACTACAGGACTGAGAAAGTTGTGGTTGATGTGGTTGACCTCCCCCTGCCGTACAACGGGATCCTTGGGCGCCCGGCCTTGGCCAAATTCATGGCAGCATCCCACTATGCCTACAACACCTTGAAGATGCCAAGGCTGATGGGCGTCATTTATGTTCCGTCAGACAAGAAAGACGCAATTATTTGCGTGGATAAGATGTACCGGGATGCGGTCGCGGCAGAGGTCGCGGAAGCCACAGTTCCCGCCAAGGGAAAGCATAGCAGCGGCACTGGCAAGGAATCCGGAAAGTGTACCTCTGTTGAATGTGCCGCGCCCGTTGATGACATGCCAGAGAGTTCCAACAGCAAGAGATCCAAGGCTGCTCCACCCCAAGTGAAAAAGGTCACGGCAGGGCTGGCTGGTGCTGATGGTACTTTCACTATCAGCGCCACCCTTGATTACAAATAGGAAAGCACGTCGTTGCCTTCCTGCAGGCGAATATCGATGTGTTTGCCTGGCAACCGTTTGATATCCTCGGTGTTCCCAGGGACGTAATCGAGCACCACCTTGCTGTCTGCCCACATGCCCGGCCCGTCAAGCAGAAGGTTCGGAAGCAGGCCTTGGAGCGGCAGCAGTTTATTGCCGAGGAAATCAAGAAACTTGAAGCAGCTGGTTTGGTCAGAGGAGTACTGCATCCAACATGGTTAGCAAACCCAGTGGTTGTGCGCAAGGCTAATGGAAAATGGAGGCTTTACATAGATTTCACGGATCTGAACAAGGCATGCCCAAAGGACCCATTTCTCTTGTTGCGCATCGACCAGATCATGGATTCTACTTCAGGATGTGAGTTGCTCTCTTTTCTGGATGCATACTCTGGATACCATCAGATTTTTATGTCCAAGGAAGACGAATAAAAGACCTCATTCATCACCCCATGCGGCACATACTGCTTTGTGCACATGCCTTTCGGGTTGAAGAGTGTCGGGTCCACTTTTGTAAGAGCAGTCCAGATTGGCTTTGAACCACAGTTGCACAGGAACATTGAAGCCTATATGGATGATATTGTGGTCAAGACCAAGGACAGATCAACCCTCATCCAGGATTTAGAAGAGACATTTGCTAATCTGCGCAAGATCAACTTGAAACTGAATCCGGGGAAGTGCGTGTTTGGCGTTCCCTCCGGCAAGCTACTTGGTTTCTTTGTGTCCACCGTGGGATAGAGGCCAACCCCGATAAGATCAAGGCCATTGAGCAGATACAGGCACCCAAGACAATTAAGGATGTGAGGCGTTTGACAGGATGCGTTGCCGCGCTTAGCAGATTCATCTCCAAGTCTGCCAAGCGCGCCTTGCCGTTCTTCAAGATTTTGAAGAGGGCAGGACCCATGAAGTGGACCCCGGAAGCAGATGCAGCGCTACAGGATTTGAAGGCCTACTTGTCTTCTATGCCTACTTTGGTCGCACCCAAACCACAAGAGCCGTTGCTGCTATATCTGGCAGCAACTAATCAAGTGGTTAGTGCTTCCCTAGTAGCGCAGTGGGAAGTAGAAAAAGCAGGCACCTCAGCAAGTGTTCTAGCCCAGGAAGAGAAAGAGAGCGGCCCGACAAGGCCAGATACGGATCAGGACAAAGAGGAGCATGGCAGCGGAAGCAACCCCAAGGACACGGCAAGGAAGAAGGTGGTGCAGCGCCCAGTATACTTCATCAGCTCCCTGTTGCAGGGGGCTAGATCCAGGTATTCTGGCGTGCAAAAATTGATCTTTGGCCTTGTCATGGCCTCAAGGAAACTGCGCCACTACTTCCAAGCCCATGAGATCACGGTTGTCACCCGCTTCCCATTGCAAAGGATACTTCGAAACCCAGAGGCCACTGGCAGGATAGTGGAGTGGGCATTGAAGTTGTCCAACTTTGGCCTGAAGTTTGAAAGCACATCAACAATCCAGAGCAGGGCGTTGGCAGAGTTTATTGCAGAATGGACGCCAACCCCCGATAAAGAAGTACAGGAAACACCTATCCCCGGCAAGGAAGCACCCCAAGAATGGATCATGTATTTCAATGGTGCCTTCTCCCTACAAGGTGCAGGGGCTGGCGTGCTTCTCGTGGCTCCCACTGGAGAGCACCTGAGGTACATCGTCCAGATGCACTTTACCCGGGAGGAGGCGACCAACAATACAGCAAAATATGAAGGGCTTCTTGCCGGGCTTAGGATTGCCATAGAATTGGGAATCAAGAAGCTGATCATTCGAGGAGATTCACAACTGGTGGTGAGACAAGTCAACAAGGATTACCAAAGCCCATTGATGGAGGCATACATCGAGGAAGTGAGAAGATTGGAGGAGCGCTTTGACGGGTTGCAAACAGAGCATGTACCCCATGCGGAAAACAGCATTGTTGATCACCTGTCAAAGTGCGCTGCGCAGAAGCTTCCTGTGGAACTAGGAACTTTTGTTCTCCATCTTACTCAGCCCTCCGTATCCCCGACAACAATGGCCCGAAAGAGGAGGAAATTGGACTCCGGTAAGCCTCTCCCAGTAGAGCCTTTCGGGGCTCCTGGCAGGGACCCTGCCGGAAACAACTCCCCTTCGATTGCCGGGCTACACCCTCCTGCCGGGCCACTGGTCCCCGCGGTCAAGGGATGCACCCCCACGAATGAGGAGGTGCCGCTAGTCCTCGTTGCCGAGCCTCAGGCTCCAACTTGGGCAAGGCACATAGTCCATTTCCTCCAAACCGGAGAACTTCCCAAAGAGCAAGAAGAAGCTGAAAGAGTAGCCTGGAGGGCCAGTATGTATCAGTTTGCCGATGACACACTATGCAGAAGAAGGCCCAATGGTGTGAAATTGAAGTGCATTTGCCGGGAAAGAGGAAAGGAACTGCTGGCAAAGATACACAAAGGCATATGCGGCTCCCACATTGGATCAAGGGCTTTGGTTGGGAAAGCATTCCGGCAAGGATTCTATTGGCCCACAGCCCTCCAAGATGCGGTTGAGCTCGTCACCAAGTGTGAAGCCTGTCAGTTCCATTCCAAAAATATCCATCTGCCTGCCCAAGCACTCTAGACAATCCCTTTGTCATGGTTGTTTTCGGTCTGGGGGCTCGATATCCTCGGCCCTTTCCCCCGAGCTGCCGGGGCCTTTGAATTCTTGTTCGTTGCAATCGACAAGTTTACAAAGTGGCTGGAAGTAGATGCCGTGAGAAAGGTGACTGCTCAGTCAGCTATCAAGTTCTTGAAAGGATTGGTGTGCTGCTTCGGGGTCCCTGCCCGGATCATCACCGACAACGGCACCCAGTTCACGAGCCGCGCCTTCATGCAATATGTTCATGCCCTCGGAAGCAAGATCTCATTTTCCTGTGTCGCACATCCCAGAAGCAATGGACAAGCTGAGAGGGCGAACGCTGAAGTGCTGCAAGGACTCAAGACAAGAACGTTTGATAAGCTGCGGAAGCACGACATGCGATGGATAGATGAGCTGCCGGTGTTTCTTTGGTCCCTCAGATTGACACCGAACCGAGCTACCAGGCAGACTCCCTTCTCCCTAGTCTATGGGGCAGAAGCAGTTATCCCCACGGAACTCATTTACGGGTCACCTCGAGTGCTTGCCTACGATGAAGTAGCGCAGGAACAGCACATGCGTGACGACGCCGTGCTTTTCAAGGAGAACCATCTCCGGGTTGCTACACGTGCTGCACGCTATCAGCAAGCCCTACATCGCTATCATAGCCACAGGATTCATGCCCGGTGTTTTGAGGAAGGCGACCTTGTCCTTAGGCGCATTCAGTCCGCCAAGGGTACAAACAAGCTGTCGCCGAAGTGGGAAGGCCCTTACCGGGTAGTACGAGTCACCAGACCTGGTGCAGTCCGTCTGGAGACCGGAGATGGCATTCAATTGCAAAACTCATGGAATATTGAGCATTTCCGCAAGTTCTACCTGTAAGGCGCGGCTATCGGGCCCTGCCCGGAAGCCACCCTTTTGTACAGGCCTTGCCTCAGCTGCATGTAACCCCTTGTACAAAGCCAGGCGCAGACCCTGAGCAACAGAGAAATAAGTGAAGCGCTAGGGCCCCCCGACAAGTTGCATGCATACATAAGCATATCATAAGCATCGCATGATTCATGTAGATAGGTTGCATGATCATGTAGATAGATTGCATCTGGCATCATCTTCATTTGCATAAACTACAGGCTCCTGTCGTGGACTTAGTCCTAGGAAGAGGATGCGAAGACAAGCTAGCACTGCGGTCTCCGGCAAGCCAAACAGATAAGTTCCGTCTCTTATCCATACATGTTCCGTGAGTAGGACTTGTGCATATGAAAACCTTGCCACCTCGGAAACAAAGGTACTCCCATCTACTGACATGAACGCTGCTTCGGTCAGGATGGTCGTAGTGACCTTTGGCTGAAAGGGGTTGGCGGGGGGCTGGTCTCTCCCAATGGGTTCTGCGCCCGGCAGGCTCAGCCTCACGACAGCAGTCCTATGGGGTGCCGGCAAGGTAGCTTACCGGGATCTACTTGTTTACATGAAAGTATGGAGGTGTTTCACCTCTGCATGGATATCGTACATGCACAAGTGCCCGGCAAAGCTTATCTTTTTCATTAATATGTTGATCAACAAGTACAAATCTCATAGAACATAAACATGGATACGAGAGATTACATTATTTGAACTAAAATTTGGCAAGTGCCTACAGATTTAAGATTGAAAAAAGATAAGTGCCCCGTGATCTCCTTTTTTCGTTTTCCCTCCACCAGGTATTGCAGTGGGAAGAGAAGATGGCTAAAAGAGCACCCAAGCAGGAGCCCACCCCCGATCCCGTCATGGCCTACTAGGCACGGCCTGACAAGATTGGGAGTGGTGAGGCTGCGAAGGAAGGGCACAAAGAGCAGCTCGGCAGTGCCTGGGTCACCACCTCCAGGACCAGCAAGAAGCCCCAGCTTGAGCACCGGAGGAATCAACCACCAATGCCCAGCTGGAAGACTGCTGGAGGAGGGGGAAGGCACCAAGGGAATATCCCTCCCCGGCTATCACCCGAAGAGGCTGGTGATGATGGTGCCGGGAGGGAGGGAAAGAGTGGAAAGACGAGGCAGCAGGTCGCCAATACAAGATGAAGGCGTCGGTGCCATCGTACTCCGACCTGACGCCCTGCCTCCCGCCTCCCCCGTCTTCCCTCGATTTCTCTCCATCACCGTCGCTCCAGGAAGACGCCGGGCCCCCAGCCCGGCACCTCCCCCGAAGAGACGGCGGGCGACTGCGACGAGTAGGACACTCGATGCGTGCCACTCCCCACCTTGGCAGGCAGGAAGACGCCGCCATCCTTAGCAAGAATGCAAGATCCGCCGGAAGGAGCAGCGTTGGGATTACCAAGGACCCCATATATTGCATCCCAGGCAAGCATCAAGAGCCACAGACACCTCGCCAACAGGGTGGCGACCCCCGACGACGCGCGGCACCAGACCAGACTCACTCCCCAAGCATCAGCACGAGCATTTGACATCGTCAGCAACTCCAAGCTAGGACCCGGGGCCTGACCCCAGGCTCTTCCTTTCAGCATACCCGGAACAAGCAGAAGGCGGAGGAGGAGAGGAATGTGGATGAATGCCTCCGCTCCTCCCCCGCTCCTCCTTTTATAGGCGAGCTGGGGCTGGGGGTTGATTCCCCGGTGAGTAACCGCCATCCTCTTCCACCAATCCAAGAAGATCGAGCCCCTGCCTTGATGCTCTCCCGCACCACGCGCCTCCATTACCTACCCCACTCAATGCATGCGGCATACGTGGCTAAGGATAAGGGCGCGGTGGGAAGAGTGAATTGGCAGTTATCCGTTTGTGCGTTAAAGTCATTCACGGGCCATTACAAGAATGGCCCCACCACAATTGGCGTTGCATGACGCACGGGAAAACCGGAAACTGACCCAAGCTCAGGTTAATGAAGAAGCAAAGAAGATCTCAAAGGGCAGAGCCGCCCTTACATTTCTGCCTGTGCACTGTTAGGGCCTACCCCGACGACGCCCAGCGGCGCGTTCGTGCCAGGCCCGGGGGCTCCTGTCGGTGCAACAGACCCTGGGTCCATTGTACGGACTGTGCACAGGCCAGAGAAAAGATTACAAGACCAAGATCAGACCAAACAAGGAGGATCAATTCCTTTGAAGGATCCAAATGCAAGTCAAGAAGGCCAAGGTGAGCCAGAGGAACAAGGCATCGCTAAGGGAAGGACCTACCTTGCCAGGCAGGCGAGCCCGGTAGGGTTGGGTTTTGCCCCAGAAGCAAGCTCCCAGATCGTCCCGGCAGGCCTGCCGGGGCTGGCGGAGGCAAGCCACTCCACCGCTCCACCACACAAGCGACGCAAGTCATTAATCAAAGCGGTGTCGAGCTCCAAGGTGACTAAGTGGCTGCTTCTTGCCAAATGGCAGCCACTCCCTACAACAAACACCTCCATATGACACCCGTCCTGAGATGTGTCAAACGAGCAGGCACGAAGCTGGCAAAACAGCTCGGCAGGGCCTGCCGGGCAGGCTGTGATGAGACACTAAGCGGCGCATTTAATGCGCTCTGTCAGCCTGCAGAGTTAGATATGATAGCACTGTTAGCTATCTAATCAATACGCAAAGACTGATTTGCCACTATGGTGACCCCTTTAATCTATAAAAGGAGGCCCATGGCGACTGTAGAAAGGGTTGGACCCTCGCATATTCATACGCTCGTATCCACTCTCGCCCCGAGAGCGACCTTGCCGGGCGAGTGTGCTACGTCCACCACCATTATCCACCATCAATCCACCAAAGCGGGAGTAGGGTTTTACGCCTCATGGCGTCCCGAACCTGGGTAAAGACACACCGTGTGATCTCTGCCATGCTGCGCGACGCTTCTCCGCTCTTTGTGCAACGTGCCCATCCCCTAGCCGAACCAAAAGGGGATCATGGCCCCATAGGTGGCCGTGGTTTCCCACGACAGACCGTCCGCACCAAGGTGCTACGCTCCGCAGAGCCTGCCAGATCAGGGTCTCACCCCATTCATTGTCTTCGCTCGCCGTCTGCGGGAGCGCGGGACCAAGATGCCCCTCCTCGGCGATGGAAGATGCGTCGAGCGCTGGCGAAGGAGAGGAGAAGGTCGCGGCCTGCGCCACGGGCTTCGACTTCCCAGGCGCCATTCGCAAGGTCGCCGGCATTGGAGAAGGAGAATGAAGGGGCGGATTTGCGATTGGATCTGGAGGAGTTTTCGGCTGGAGGAGGGGATCAGGAGCAGGGAATGAGTGAGCAATGATGGCTCTGCGGTGTGCGCCAGACTTTTGTCAGCCTGGGCGGTTGCCCAGGCAAAATGGGGGAGCGGAGGCTTCCGCGTCCTGTCGTGCGCCATGCGTCGAGCCTGGCCCGCAGGCAATTGGGGGCCTGTGGCGTTTTGCCCTTCGCTCCTTGCCTCCGCCTTGAAGCTAGGCCAGGCCCACCTTGGGCTTGGGGGCTACTATCGGCATTCTGGGATCAGGGGTACCCAGACTTGCCTGCCTGCGGCCCAGCGCATGGGCCCATTGACGGCCCTATTCGGCCAAGCTACAACACCCCCATGACAAGACCCTCGCGAGGGCCCTGTCCTCGCGAGGAGAACGACGCCAAGACCCCCAGAGGAGCGGCCTCCCCAGGCTGCCTCCCGAGGGGCGGAGATCTCTATGCAAGCCTCCCGCCTCATGAGGCTGTGATGATGTGAGCTATGACGACCATGGCCAGGCAAGCGCCAGCGGGCGCAGAGGGGACAGTTTCCTCTTGGGTGCTAAGGGAGCAAGGGCAGGTGCAGGTTCCCAAGGAAGGCCCCAAAGCTTTCCTTTCTGGTGCAACGAGACCAAGACCATGAGTTCGGCAGGACGGATGTCATCATCAAGCCCACCGTTGCGTCATGACCAGAAGCTTTGCAGGCGAAGACCACCTTTTGTCAGGATGAGATGTACTCCTTGTCCCCCTTCAAATTTGGCCATTGTGGAATCCCTTCCCGCCTAAGCTATGAGGGAAGAGGACCAAGGCCACTATAAATATGGGCTAGCCATCACCGTAGAAGGGATCCTAGATCGGACCCTTGACCAATCCATCTTCACCACTCGAGCCCTCGCGAGCTAGCTCATCCACTGTACTAGTTCATCCTCTACCTCCTCGTGAGGCCAATCCACCAAAAGCAGGAGTATAGTTTTACACCGCAAGGTGGCCCGAACCTGGGTAAATCTCTGTGTTGTTCCCTTCCGCACGATCCAGCGTACTCGTCGAGATCAGGTCATGGGCATGGCGAGCTAGCGTGGTTGTGAGGCGAGATCCTTCATTCACGCCCCTGAGTTCGAACCTTCCTGGGTCTACGGAGCCCTTAATCCAACATTACCATCACATATTCATACTACTTGAAGGTGCATTAAATCAACACATGCAAGTATCAAAAGGAAAGTCATGTCATGCTTGCATGCGTTGTAATTAATGCATCGGTAAACGCAAATTATTGAAATATATCGAGTGCACTGCTTTGATGTGTCGCATCAACTCGTACAACAAGGAGAAGCTTGATTACAACACCCTCTCCCTCACCCATGAGCGTGGTGGCTTGCAGGACTAGGAGAAGCTTTCGCTACACGCTCTCCTTCCCGCATGCGGTGGACATGCAGCAGTTCATTCAGTGTCAGATGGCCAGAAGCATAGTAATAGTACTCCACTGTCGTAGTACCATCATTGTTCGACTTCCCAAAGAGGCGAAAAGCCAAGCGCAACCCAAACGCTCATGTGGAAGTTTCATGTGTAGGGTAGGCAGTAGTAACATAGTCTAGGATAGCGTGTACCATGCCTCTAAGCTTAAAATCGTTGGAGTCAGCTCCATGCTATGAGGCCGTCTCAAAGCATTTTTTTGATTAAAATAATCTTCTGGCCCTACCTGTCATACTGGTGATTGTAGTTTGCACGCTGATCTGGTCAAGAGAGGAATATATATTTTAATTTCTGGTGGGGTAAATGTTAGAGGTTGCAGCAAATATTGTACATGCGGGTCTTTTAGCCAAGTTTGCAGGCAAGCATGTGGGGCCCATGCTATGATGTGTCGCATCAAATCGTACAACAAGTAGAAGCTTTTGCTTACTACAACAAGCTCTCCCTCCCCCACGCGGTGGACGGACATGTAGCAGTTGATTCGATACTGTAGAAGTAGTAACATCATTGTTCGACTTCTCGAAGAGGCGAAGAGCCAAGTGCAACCCGAACGTGGCAGTTGCGAACGCTTGCGTGGCAGTCTTATGTGTAGGGGTGGGGCGTGGTGTGCCAGTTTTGTGGCAATTCTTTTCTATTGCTGTTTGCGTCCAATAGGTGCCACCATCGGATGCAGATCTTACGGTTGTTGTGGCAATTGCTAGTTATAGTCATCTTACGAAAATCAAATAATCCCAAAACAAACCCGACCACATTTCTTGTTTCTAGACATGAATAGGAATCAACCAATAAGAGACGTGGGCCGTGTATGTTTTTAATGCCATGAGACGTACCTAGCACGACATGCAATGGTCAGTTCATTGCATGCAATGGTATTAATTAGCAAATACTCCCTCCGTTCCTAAATATTTGTCTTTTTCTAGAGATTTCAACAAGTGACTACACCGTAAATGAGTACGTACGAAGCAAAATGAGTGAATCTACACCGTAAATATTTAGGAACGGAGGGAGTAAATATTAAGTTCTCTCGTTTTCCTCTCCGCCTTGGTCGCGGTGCACAATATTGAGTACTACTACTGACTAGTCTCTTTTTGACATGCATTTACGTTGATACGACTTGAATGCCAATGAGGGAGAGGGTAGCGGTTCCCGAAATGTTGGAAGGTCAATGATGCCTCCTCATTCAATTAGCATGCAGAGGGAAGTAATTGGAGAAGCAGAATGGAGCCAGCACGATGTGAATGCAACGCAGTTTGGACTCTCATATAAAGGCGCCCCACCACTCCAATCCATCTACTCCTAGTCTCTGCGCAACAGTGCTCACTCCAATCCAAGACCAAGACTAAGTGACCAGAAGCCACAAGCACCCATGGCGTCGATGGACGCGAGCGGCAGTCGGCTGTGCCAGATCATCCAAGATGCCGGCCTGCAGCCCCGCACCACGCAGCATTTCCAGACGATGCTGGCGACCACCGGCGTCATAGCCCTCGTCGACGCCGGCTTCACCTCTCGCATGGGTGAGATGATGGTCCGCTCCATCCGCAAGTTCACCGCCGTCAAGAAGCGCGCGGACGACCTTGCCGTACTCCTCCATCCCGCGTGCCCAGGCTCCTTGTTGCCTGCCACCCTCATCGGCCTCCAAGGTGACAAACTCTTTGAAGCACTGGTGGCCCTACAGCTGTCGGAGGTCGCGACGAAGAATGTGCACCTCGAGGCCGCGCTCACCACGCAGCGCCTCGCCATGCAATAAACCATCGACCTGCACATTCACGTCTACGAGGAAATCGTCTACATAGGCCACTACAAGGCCAGCGACGATAGAAAGACATTGGCCTTCTTCCACCGTCTGGAATCTTTGGACGCCATTGTTCGGAAGCACATTGACCTGGCCACGAAAGCCGCTGTTAGTTAGCTGCCGTTCTATGGGCTGGCGCCCTGAGTTGAGGAGGAGGAGGTCGTCGATGGATGCATCTTTCTTCTTACCTCCTATAACCAGCACTGCATCGCCTCATGGCCTTAATGTGTTAGTGTATGGAATTTTTATTCCAGTCCTAAATGACATGTGTGATCCCTTGCTCTTATTTGGCATTAATTATATGTAGTATCACTGTCTTCATCATGGTTTACTACGTACATCCTGGTTTATTAGTCTCTTTTGTAATTTGTGCTAAAATTGAGCAAAGATTTAACTGACGAAATGTTAGTGCATGTCAACAAAAATTATATCCTTGGATTCGTATTTGAACATAGTTTTCAATGATATAATTTTGGTGACATGCTTGAACATTTCGGTAGTCAAATTTATGGTCAAAATTTGGCAGAGATTACGATGGGGACCAATAAACCAGGACGGAGGTAGATTGGTCACCGTCGCTTGTTGTGCCAAATTTGGACTTCAGCTTTAAGTACGAGACCCAACCTACATGGAGGGAGTATATATATTGGCGCGACAACCAAACTTATATACGGAGTATTCAAAACTGAGCGTTACTACATGTCACGAGTTCAAAACAAGAAAGTGGAACAAGTACAACACGCGTGTGCCATTCCCGTCGCACCCCACACTATTGTTCTAGCCCACCGCTCAGCGCACATTGGCTTGGCATTTTCTATCTACAAGTTAAAAAGGTAAAGACTATCGCGTTCACGTCGCACCTCCACACGGTCTGTCGGGCACGCTGCTCATGCTAGGGAACGCTTGTTGTCTTAGCATTTTCATTGTCAGGTGGGGCCGTAGTTGCGCAAACTGACTATCGTCAAATCCCCACCTCGCCCACCGTGCGTCGGCTGAGTTAGAATTAGAAGAGAGAAACGAGGGAGAAGAGCTAGCTGTAGCATGGACGCTGTTGTCAGATGGGACTCGTGTATAGAATAGGAGTACTGAGTACTCGTACGTCTAGTACCACTGGTTGGGTGCGTGCGACCTATACCTGTCATCACTTTAGGTCTCCTGTTCAAACCGCAGCTACACTTCATAGTACATAATTTTTCACGCATTTTTCTCCTATATGTACTCCTAGGCTATTTCCATGTGCTTCCTTTCGCCGACATGTGGGAAATAGAGCATCTGGGTCGTAGTGCATGCACAACTCGCAGCATATGCAACCATGCTGGCGTACTTTACATTTAACACCTGACGAATTACATGCAAACCCCCCGCAAAAGAATAAATAAATAAATTACTACATGCAAACGGATTATTTTCATAGAAATCAGAGCATGTTCATTACATTTTGGATGTAATACATTGAAAAAAACAACTGGATCTAAACCAGTCTAAGGGCCTCTTTGATTCGCAGGATATTGAAAACACAAGAATGGGAAAGTATGATGGTGATGAACCGAGAGGAGGAAGAGGAGTACTGTACATGCTAGAGACTGGATTGTAGTACATTGTTTTTATGGCCATATCACCACATTGTTTTGTAAGGCCTATCGCCTGCTGGTTCACTGGGTTGCCGTGTTTCGCACTCCTCTGACATGAGTAGTAGTATATACTAGTACTATGTAGTACTATATATACCGCATGATTCTTTGCTCCTTCTTACGTCGCCGACATGTGGGAGGGCCAGCACCCGGGTCAACGTGGCATGCACAAGATTAGAGTGGGGAACGAAAGGGGGGCATCACCCCGGTCGTAGCGCCACAGTAATAATGACTATAATGAGCAGCCATATCACAAGACCCCATCTTTCCAGCAGTAACGAGCCGTCAAATCACATAGCCCTGCCTTTCCAGCAGTAAGTTAAATCCGCTACTCCCTCACCCTCCTCACCTCTCTGTCAAACCGGCTACGCGAAAACTGCCGTGCGTACTACCCGGGAAAAGCCCCGCCCTCAAATTTTAAATACTCCTTGTATAATTTTGTATCGATGAATTGTGCCATGGAGCAGAAAACCAAAAGAAAAAGGTGGTACATGTAAACAAATACTATAGTTCAAGCTCTAGCTAGCGATTCGGAATGTAAACCGTGCGTGTGTTTATACGTATAGGTTACTTCAAAGTACTGAGTCCATTGATGCAATGTGGTCAAACTGTACCATCGATATCTCAAAGCCAAAATAGTTCGAGCTTGTTCATTCTATATAAATAGTACTAGTACTATACATTTATTCACCTGTGGGGTTGCTCAATGAATGGAGGGCCGGGGAGCACAAGTGAACAATACTACTAGTAAGGTACGAGTAGTACAATACAGTACAAAGTGCGACGTGCAATTAGTCACGTTAAATAGAGTTTCTTTTCTTTAATGCCACGTACACAAATTGAAACGCTTGTTGTGGAGAGAAAAAGATAATCACTCCACTATATATATAGGCAAGAGCCTGAGCGCTTTCTTTACTAGAGTTGCTCTCTTCATTTTCTCATCCTCTCCAGATCTAAACAAGACAACGGTAGCGACTCTGTCTCTGCTCACTGCTGGTCACAGATCCGGCCGGATCCCTTCGTCCGGGGTGTGTAGGGGACTAGGTCCATCGTTCACGCGGTCATCAGCGGCGAGGGTGGAAACCCACAGCTGCCGGCGGGTCCCTATCCTCTGCCCGTTATGTTCTCTCCGACACAGCGCCGGCTCGGGAGGTCCTCGGACCCCTTCTTCCTTCCTGTCGTATTATGGGCAGATCCGACCTCTCGCTGCCTTCCTAGCCACATCCCGACGACCCTCAGGTATAAGTTCCTTCGAAAGCGGGCTTGCTCTACTGCCCCAGCACCCCACGAGGCTGCATGTGGATCTTTTTCTACTTCCATCAGCTCTTCCAAAGCCACCTAAATTTTTAGTATTATTAGAGGTAAAGCTACTTCATGCAGGTGAATCTAGGACTTGGTTCATACAGTGAAGAAAGGGGGGAAAGTTGTAGCATGAATCTAGGACTTGATTCAAAGAGGAAATAACAGGGGGAAAGTAGTAGAGACTGGATACCCAACCGGTCTCTTGGTTGAAAAGGGAAATAAAGGGAAAAGGCAGTACAAACATGATAAGGAACATATCTATTATTGGTTGAAAAAATGATAGAAAGTGGCGGCTGGTGGACAAGTCAACAGAGTATGTCCAGGATTAGATTTGCTGCCCTCACATAGTAAAAGGTCACCAGCATTAGATTTGCTGCCCTCACAGAGTATGAACAAACTCGTCATCACCACTTTATGCCTCCTTGTAGGTACATTGTGTTGATGCGTCCACTGTCGCATGTCCTTATACCAACTTTTTGTTGTCATTAATGTAAGGGCGCATGTAAAATGAAGCAATCACACTGTTACCATAAGGACATGTCTAACCAATGTTATTGTTAATCTAATGCCTCCAGTAATATGATGCAATTAAACTATTTTACAAATGGTACTCCTGCTATTTTTCCCAGTATGATAAGTAAGTTGCTTCTTTACGCTGCTGAGTGTCCTGGTGTCCCCACTGTCCCATGCCCTTAAACCAACTCTTTAGCTGCTGTTGATCTACTGTATCTGGTAAACAAGCAATGCCACCATTAAAGTAATCCCATATTTGACGAATGTCATTGTTGATCGTAATGCTTCCGGGAACATGAAACAATACTGTTGTTTTAAAATTTCTACTGTCCTTGCGTGATTGCCATAAACATAATGAATATGCTTCTTTTTCCTTCGTGTATGTTTCGTATATTGTTATTGACCAGGAATTGTTTTCTTTCTATCTTTTTGTGTGGATAGGGATATCCATTTCACCTTGTTGCTATTGTGACCTTTTGGTGAACTGCACAAAACACTTTTTTTTGGAATGATTGTCTTGTGCAGTTCAACTAAAATGTCACGTGGGCAACCTCTCTCAATTTTGGTGGAACTACACAAAATGGTGATCGGAGTTTCAAACATCTCTGGCAAGCTATGCCGATAATCTCGTGCAACATTTTATTAGCCTTTGCAAGATGAGCCGTCACCGTCACCACAATGGCACTTTATTTTAGTGGAACTGCACAAAAGGATAAGAAAATTATAGTTGCACCTTGCATGAGCAGGACAACCAACCTTAATGTTGCTCAATTTTAGTGCAACTACTAAAGAAGAACCTTCCAGCTCATGAGAGCAAGTACTTCTTGCTAGCTGCATGATGCAAACTTTGCTTCATTTCAGGTGAACTACACAAAAGGCGCATGAATTGAATCATCCGAGTGGAGCTGTAGGTTCACCACTTGCATTGGGCGTATCTGGGAGAATCGAATCATGGCGGCTTAGGGCCCCTCTCTC
Source organism: Thinopyrum elongatum (assembly GCA_011799875.1). Classification (NCBI taxonomy): domain Eukaryota; kingdom Viridiplantae; phylum Streptophyta; class Magnoliopsida; order Poales; family Poaceae; genus Thinopyrum; species Thinopyrum elongatum. The sequence continues at coordinate 307,040,450 of CM022301.1, forward strand.
AGCTATGGTTCCCATGACTGCGTATGTTCCTTTTTGGTTGATTTTGACTCTGCATCCAGCTAGTGATCTTTTGCTACTGTTTTGGCTCTGCTCTGAGAAAGCAAAATGATATTTTTTTTGCATCTTAATTTAATGCCACTAATAATTTGAGGCAATCTGTTGGCACCGCTACTGCCACTGATAAAGCTATTCTATCGCAATCTTTTCTCGTTTTGGAAATAAAGTTGCTTCTACTAGCGCCACTATTATAGTAATCATGCTCTTTCTTATCTGTGCAAACAAGAATACTCAACTACAGATGTTGTGATGGTCAAAAGCATTCACCAAGTTCTTGGGTTGTATGACACGGCTAGCCAAGATGGATTTAATCCCGAGATTCACTTTATCCAAAGCCTCTTAAGTGCCATGCGTGTGTGCAAGGTGGAAAGAAATATTTCAGGATGTTGATTGATGATTCCACTAGATTCTGCTATGTGTATTTGTTAAATACTAAGGATGAGGCTCTATACACTACTTCAAAATCTAGAAGGCCCTCTTATGCATATATTGGATGTGGTAGTGCCACCAGTGATACAGAACATTTCAACTGCCAATGTTTGACCTGTGTGGCCTTAAAAGGACTGGTTTCAATGTTTAAGCAGATCCTTGGATCAAATTGCTTACATGAAGCATCGACCATTTTTTATTTATTTGTGCACATTCTCACAATGTTTGAGTTGTACAGTTACGATTGGATCTGATTTGTGAATCATTGAGATGTGTAGGCATCTTTGTTGTACTTATTATTTTAATCTAATGGGTTGGTTCTGAATCTTGCAAACTGGGAATCATTGAGATGTGTAGGCATCTTTGTTGTACTTATTATTTGAATCTTATTGGTTGGTTCTGAATCTTGCAAGCTGGTAAACACGGCATGATGATGCAGAGGACAGCAACCATAACAAGCTGTTCAAACTTGGTAGTATTGTCTGTGTGAAAGTGCGGCAAATGAGCTGATCGTGTGTGTCCTGAGAATAATAATTCTAATTGATGCGCATGTTGATCCTATGGCACTGATAGAACGAGCCAATGCTTTGCTTGTTTTAAGAATAAATTTTAGTTAAAGCTAATAAAATTTAAGTAAAGTGACCACTAACACTTGGTATTACAGTACCAATACAGACCCACTCGTGAACCGACATGTGGCCCGAATAGGTTTCTCGGCTTCCCCGCGGGTTTAATGGAGGCGTTTGAATGCACCGAGGGGGCATGTTCTGCCGGGCGTGCAGCGGGCGAGGTTGGGGTAGTAACTACTGTTGCCTGTACACACTCAGTTTACTGTTGAATGTAGTTCCCCAAGAGCTGAAAAACGAACTGGTGTCGCCGCCTACCCACTCGTTCACCATCGATTGCAGTTCCCCAAGATTGGAAAAACGAACACCCCAGTACACACCGATCGTCTTCATCTCCCCCCTGCCCCCAATCCTCGCAAAACGAGATCCACCACATCAACTTTGCATGAGAAAGAGACTCCAATGGCGATCCGAGGGGTGAGCCTGCTGGATATGGACTTCAGCAAGGAGTTCACCTTTGAGTTCGCCATTCAGACCCATGGCAGCATCAAGTTGAATGTGATGTACACCAACGATCCGGACTCGGTGAAGCTCTGCCTCACCAAGTTCAAGCAGTACCTACAGGAGGAGAAAGCACAAGGTCGCGGGACTAGACCTTATGCCTATCCATTCGTCTCCTTCCTCCCAACATATTCCTCTTCTCGGGTGGACCCAGCAGGTCTCGTACACAGACATCTGGGACCAACCACCTATCCATTTGTATTTCTTTATTTTGTTCAATCTTTCGTCCTCTTCCTACAGTTGCTGGCGGCGCTGCCACGCATGCCTCGGTGACCCATCCTAGCCTATGGCGCTGGCCAGGCCATTCCTCTACCCCCACACATTCTCCGGCGGCGGCAGCTCCACCGGCCCACCCTCCACCCGAACAAGTCAACCCTCGTACTCCCCTCTGCCTATGTCTTCCCCGGCTCCGGTTCATTTCGGTCGGAGGTCTCGACGTCGTCCTCTGCCTTGGTGCTCTCGCTGCTGCGCCGCCATCTATCGTCCCCAACATGGTCAACAAAATGAGAGGAATCGGGGGACGACTGTTCGTCGAGAGGCTGACAGTCCGGGCCCACCAGGTCCATGGCCTAGGTTTTGTTGTTTAACATGCGCAACCCATGATATGCACACACAATTGATCCAGCAGGTTTCACCTTTTTTTGGGGTCCAGCAGGTATCAAGCGGCCTCTGGGCCTCCCAGCCTAGCTTGTCTATAACATCAGCAGCCCAAGTTATATTTGTTTTTTCAAGACAACGCAAAGCTCAGTTCTATTTTTCTATAAGAATGCAAAACTGAACATATGTTTTCCCTTCTATAATAGTATATATATATTTATATTTATATGTATATCTTATTTTATTACATATATATAATAGAAACAACATAAGGTTCGGTTAAACTTGTCGTTCGTCCAACCATTGTATAGACCTTCCCACTTCCTTCATTTTTCATTTTTCATTTTTATTAATACTATATCTGAATTTTCTCCCACTTTCTTTTTCCATGTAATCTGAGTTTTCTCCTAGTACTTTTCCCTAGAACCAACTCAACTGTCCCATGTATAGCCTAAAAAATAATAATACCCCACGTCCTATTAACTCATCAAATTAAAATGATATTTTATTTTGTAAATCGAAAGTTCTTACAAAATAATAATAATAATTGTTTATCAATAACTTGGCAAGTTAACTCCTGGTGATTGCGTACATAAGCTTGCAAAGATTTTACTGGCCAATGCAGTAATAGACGTGCAATCATGTGTTTATGTTTTTATAACATTTCTCCATCCAGTCCAACATGATATTTTCACCCAACCCAGCAAGTCCGTGGATTTCTAAAAAAATGCAAATGGGCTTTAAATTCTAACATAATATATAAATAGGTTGCATAGATGCTACATCATTGTTTCACCCAGCCCACCAAATGGAGTAAAAAAAACAAATGGACTGGCTGACATGTGGGCTAGTAAGTCGAAGCCTAAGCACTTTCGCAAAAAAAGGTCAAAGCCTAAGCAAGGTGTTGGATTTACATCCAACGGCCGGCATTCTTCTTCAATCTCTCGTCTTCTTCCTCCAGCGCTGCCGGGACCGCCTGCTCCAGCCTCCAGCGTCCAGCGGTGCTGCTTCGCGCACCTCGCAGCGAAACGCTACCCCACTGACGGCCAGGCCATCCATCCACTCCTCCGCACCTCCTGTTATTCTCTGCTGAGTGTAGGCCCACCCCGCACCCGAACCAGTCAAGTTTCCCACTCCTCTCCGTCTACGACTCCACTGCCACGTCTTCCCCATCTCCGGGCCATTCCAGTCTGGGGCCTCGCCGTCGTCCACCGGCCTTGGTGCGCTAGGCACGGTGTGGTCAACGTGGTCAATAAACGAGAGTCATCGGAAGATGACTGTACGTGGAGAGGCTGACAGTGAGGACGCACCGTGCCCATGGACGCATGCATGCAACTGCATCCTTTTTATGCTAAAAAATAATGTTTTCTCCCCCTGACAACTGGGACCCACCAGCTACATCTTCGCACGCTAGGAAGTGCGTCCTTATTACGGGCAAAAAAATGATTCCTCCCCCTGACAGCTGGGACCCACCAGCTATATCTTCGCACGCAAGGAAGTGCCTCCTTATCCTCCCTGACAGCTGGGACCCACCCGGTCGAAGCGTACGTAGGGTTGTCTCCCTGGTCACAAACGTGTACGTACATAATGGTCGATCAGTCTCTTTGCAAGGATGAACCATGGCCGAGCAAGGAGTGGCACGTGTGACGTAGCAGTTGAGGCAGTCCTGTCTAAATTGTGTACACGTATGTACAGCCATGCTGCAAGAAAGAAAATACGGCAATGTATGTACATACGAGCGGGGTCTCGAACGCGTACAGCGACGATGTCCTGTTCATTGGCAGCCAACCGGCTGGGTCGGAATGGAGGAAACCGCGGCGTGTTCATCGGGAGGCAAGCGACTCGGTCGGAACGCCTCTTGTTCATCGGGAGCCAACCGACTTGGACGGAACATCCCAAACTGGGTCATGTTCATTGACTCGGGGTCTCGCATCCCGTAAAACAGAGGAAACGGAGTTCTCTTCGACCGCCTACAGTTGAAATGGGGTCCTGTTCATCGGGAGGGGTTTGGCGTACCACAAAATGGAGGAGACGGACTTCTCTCCAACCGCCTACGGTCAAAACGGGGTCCTGTTCATCGAAGGGGTGTGTGGCGTACCGCAAAATGGGACTCCACGGGCTACTGTCCATCCACCGTTGGCTTCCTCCAGCCTCCACCAGTCACTGTTCATCCACGGGCTACTGATCATAGAGCCTCCATGGGGTCCTGTTCATCCACCCCAACCGGCTGGGTGTGTGGCGGCCTCCTCGGGGTCCTGTTCATCCAGCGGCAACCGCCTACTACCACGGGGTCCTGTTCATCCAACGGCAACCGCCTACACACGGCCGGGGTCCTGTTCATATCCAACCCCCACCGGGAACTGTTCATCCACAGCCAACCAATCGGCTAGGTCGACTCACCACGTCTCGACTTGTTCTACATATCGCGCGTGCTGCAGCAACAGGCATTGTTCATCCAGAGGCAACCCAACACACCGGGTGGCTACGCCTCGCACGGGGGCTCGATCGGCTTCAGTAATCGCTCGGGTTCAGTTAACAGCACCAGCCAAGGAATTGCTCGGGTTCAGTTAGCAGCGAAGGGATCGATTGGCTTCAGTATGTAGCTAGCTAGTGGGATTGATCGATCGCTTGGGTTCAGTAAGCGAACGCCTCTCTCGCTCGGGTTCAGTTATAGCGAACACGGCTCGCACACCACGCGCGCGTACGAGAGAGAAACGCGCAAACCACAGGGCATCACTCGGCCCCGACCACCTACCGTAATTAACCGGGAACTCCACGAAAATTTCCTCGCCCTCACTTCTACCATGATTTTTTATGTCATGGACGGTCCAAAGAATGTCTTGCAGGTGCATCCCTGGCCCGCCCGTGACGAAAAGCCCATTTTCTGTCATGATTTTTTGTCATAGAAGTAGGAGCCCACCACATTTATGATAATACGTGGTTTTGTCACAATTATCGTCATAGAAGTGTCATAACCATGACAGAAAAAAAATTGTTCGAGCCAAAATGTCACGGATGTGTCTTTTTTTTGTAGTGATAGTTGATGATATGGTAGGACGATCATCAAGAAAACCATGGGAGAGATAAATGGTAAGACCATTTTGACATTTTATCATGCGCCCAACAAGATTTTTCAGGTCCCCAGCATTATCTTCAGAAGTCAATGATGTTCGGCTGGAGACCCGACCCTGCAAGAGAAGTTAATTCTTCTGAACCACCCACATATGAAGGGGTCGCTTAGAAGCAATGAGTCTAAGTGCAGCATCTGAGAATTTTGGCTTTGAAGCCCTAGCAAATAGTTTTGCAGGGGGTGAATAGTACTCAAATGAATAAGCACAAAAATTCTTTGATTTGTGAACATAGCGGTTAGAAGATACATGCTCATATTCACGAGCCTGGTGATAGTTTCCCTGCGAAACATTGGCATTAGGGTGACCATACGAGGTCCTTGGTCTGTATGAAGCCTTTGGGCCATATGAAGCCTTTGGTCTGAGATTTGTCTTCTTCCCTAGTGGTGTCGTGATGACATTCACGGGAAGCTTCTCAAGATGACTTTTAGGAACCCAGATCTTCTTCATAGGAGACCCATTCCTGCAGTTAGTTCCAATAAACCTGGCAAACACTTCACCGTTCTAGTTTTTGAACAATTTATAGTTTGAGTCAAAGGACTCATCAATGATGATAGGATTATCACAAGTGAAACCAGATAAGGTGGATGGATCCACTGAAGGGACCTTTGCAGCAACCGATGTAGTTTTCGGATACTGCTCAGGCTCCCAATAGGACCCATCAACACTCATGTTCCTCTCGAAACCAACACCCTCTTTTCTAGGCTTTCGGTTTAGAATCTGCTTCTTGAGGACATCACACAGAGTCTGAGGCCCTTTGAGGCTTTTGTACATGCCTGTTTCAAGCAATGTCTTCAACCTGGCAATCTCATCAGCAATAGTAGTGGTATCCTCAGAAGAGGGGTGATATGTCTCCAACGTATCTATAATTTTTGCTTGTTCCATGCTGTTATATTACCATTCTTGGATGTTTTACAATCATTTTATAGCAACTTTATATCATTTTTTGGGACTAACCTATTGATATAGTGCCTAGTGTCAGTTGCTGTTTTTTGCTTGTTTTTTACTACGCAGAATATCAGTACCAAACGGAGTCCAAATGCAGCAAAACTTTTTGGAGAATTTTTTTGGACCAGAAGACACCACATGGGCCAAAGATGTACCAGAGGGGAGGCCCGAGGTGGGCACAACCCACCAGGGCGTGCCTGGAGGCCCAGGCGTGCCCAGGGGGGTTGTGCCCCCCTCGGTGACCTCCCGCACCACCTCTTCGCCCTATAAATTGCCAAATATTCCAGAAGCCCTAGGGGAGTCGACGAAACACAATTCCAGCCACCGCAAGTTCCAGAACCACGAGATCCAATCTAGACACCATCACGGAGGGGTTCATCATCCTCATTGGTGCCTCTCTGATGATGCGTGAGTAGTTCATCGTAGACCTACGGGTCCGTTGGTAGTAGCTAGATGGCTTCCTCTCTCTCTCTTTTGATTCTCAATAAAATGGTCTCTTGGAGATCTATTTGATGTAACTCTTTTTTGCGGTGTGTTTGTTGGGATCCGATGAACTTTGAGTTTATGATCAGATCTATATCCATGAATATTATTTGAGTCTTCTTTTGATCTCTTATATGCATGATTATGTATAGCCTCGTATTTCTTCTTCGAATCTTTGGTTTAGTTAGGCCAACTAGATCAATTTTTCTTGCCATGGGAAGAGGTGCTTTGTGATGGGTTCGATCGTGCGGTGTTCTTTCCCAGTGACAGAAGGGGCAGCAAGACATGCATGTATTGTTGCTAATAAGGATAACAAGATGGGGGCTATTCCTACATGGATAGATCTCATCTACATCATGCCATCATTCTTATTGCATTACTCCGTTTTTCCATGAACTTAATACACTAGATGCATGCTGGATAGTGGTCGATGTGTGGAGTAATAGTAGTAGATGCAGGCAGGAGTCGGTCTACTAATCTTGGACGTGATGCCTATATATTGATCATTGCCTTGGATATCGTCATAATTATTCGATCTTCTATCAATTGGCCGACAGTAATTTGTTTACCCACCGTGTGCTATTTTCTTGAGAGAAGCCACTAGTGAAATCTATGGCCCCCGGGTCTATTCTTTATCATATTTGCTTTGAGATCTATTTTTATTCTCTTTTATTTTTAGATCTATTATTCCAAAAACCCAAAAATACCTTGCTGCACATTTTTGTTACTTATTTTATTTCATGTTTTATCAAGATCTATTTATCCAATCTACACAATTTTTAGCCCGTCAACTTGACAATTTCTGGCGTCGTTACCCATAGAGGGATTGACAACCCCTCATAAGCGTCGGGTTGCAAGTATTTGTTCTTTGTGTGCAGGTACCATTTACAAAGTGTTGCTTGGTTCTCCTACTTGATTGATACCTTGGTTTCATAACTGAGGGAAATACCTACCGTAGATGCGTTGCATCATCCCTTCCTCTTTGGGGAAATACCGACGTAGTTCAAACGACATCAAAAGGAATTTCTGGCACCATTGCCGGGGAGACATCATCAACATCTATCAGGTTCCTAATCACAAATCTCGTCTCCTTGCAATTTACATTATTCGCCTTTTGCCTCTCGTTTTCATGTCCCCCACTTCACAAAAAGTTGCTGTTTTATTCGCCCTCTTTTTCGTTCGCCTTTTTCTCGTCAGATCTCTTATTTGCTTGAACTTGTCATCATGAGTGACTTTGGTATGGCAGAAACAGACGATGGCCTAACTCCTAAAATTGGATCATCAGGCAATCTGGATGCTAAAACTTTTGTTTTGGGGCAAGGGAACGTTATGGGAAAAGAACATATCCAGGAATTTTTCAATAGTGTTGGAAATTTGACTCTTGATGATACTCCTATACTTAAGAGAACTAAATCTTATGCGGAAGCTATTTCAGCACTAGTTTTGAAACTTGAAAATAGATTTATCTGTACCCACTGTTGGTGCAATAATAGGCCCCTTATGTTTTGGAGTTTGTTGACATAAACAGTATGGGACTTATGTGTTTGCTAGTGCACACAGAGTAACAGGTCCCTGTAGTATCGAGGAGTTTGATGCAAACGGCGAAGATAATCTCCCTGCCTTGCAGCGAAGGTTATCACCGAAGATGAAGCTAACAAGAGTGACCCCTAAAAATTGCTGAAGTTCAAGCAATTGGTTCGGTGTCTGTTCGAAGAAAATGACTGCGCTCGAGGAAGAATGAAGACGAGATGAAGACGCAGCATTTGTTTCGTTACTCTTCTTCTTTCATTGAGTCATAGGACCACCGTATTATTAAGAGGGGTGTAGCGTTCAAAGCTTTGATTCTCTGATGCTAAACCCAAATTCTATGAAAGTTATGAGAGAAATCTCTTTGTGTTCCGAATAAATACTTGCCAACAAGAGACTGTGATCTTCTTTGCTGCGAGAGATTTGACTCGGACCGAGGAGTTAGCATTACTTGTTCCTCAAGTAATGTTACCGTTGCTCCAAAATCTGACTGTTGAGAACGTGTCAGTTGGCCATTGGCTGACCTCGTGTCCAAAATGGTCATTTCCCGTCTGGGAAGGCTGCGGCTATAAATAGCCACCCCGCGCCGGCTTTGTCCGGCGGCTGCTCCATTTGATTCTGAGAAGTTTGTTGAGCAACCCACTCTCTGAGCGATTTGAGTTTAAAATCCACCGAGATAAAAACCCTAGAGCTGAAGAATTAGATATTGGTTCAGCATCACTGGAATCTAAGTTTAGTACGCTCCGCCTATTACTCTTGAGAGCTGCAAACTCTCTAGACGGTTAGGTGTCAATTTCTTCAGAGACCAAGAGTGATTGTGGTTCTCGAAGAAGAAGTCTGTAAAGGTTCAGAGATCACCTTCAAGTATCTACCATGTGTGATTGGCATCGGTTGACGACTCGATTGTCGAGGAGAATAGGGTGAAGAGAGTTTATCTTTCGTGTTAAGTCACAGCCCCTCCAACCAGACGTAGTCCCTTGTGCAAAAGGACAAACTGGTCGAACAAATTCCTTGTCACCATCAAGCATCATCGGTTATCTCTGTCACACATGTTTACCTTCAATGCATTTTCATTCGTATGATTTACATCGATGCATTTTTCAGTTCTCCTTCGGCACTCTGTTCTAGTTCACTGTAGTTTGATTTTCATTCATTCCGCTGCTGGGTTCTGAGAGATTTAAGTTTTCCAATGAAAATTTGAAACTCCCATTCACCCCCCCCCCCTCTGGTAGACATACTTCGTTCTACAATTGGTATCAGAGCTAGGTACTCCTTGACTCTGCTCATTTTAGTCTAACAACTTTGGAGTTTAAGTATGTCTTCAGTGAACTACAAATCGCATCTCAAGATTCCCATATTTGATGGGACGGACTACCCCTTCTGGAAGGAGAAGATGAAGATCCGTCTCTGAGCAATAGATGATGACATGTGGAATGTGGTGCAATTCGGGCTAAATGTTGCTGTACCTCAAGCCCCGTCCAATGAAGAAAATAAGCTCATTCAGCTGGATGCTCATGCCAAAGATGAGATTGGCGGTCATCTCAATCGAGCGCAATTTCTTTGATATCGCCAGTGTGAAACTATGAAGGAATTGTGGGATGTCCTCGAGAAGATCAATGAAGGAGTATCAACTCAGAAAGAAGCTCGAATTGATACGCTGAGAGCGAAATTCAATCGCTTCAAGCACATCAGAAATTAAACCTGTCAACAAACCTTTGACTGCCTCAGTGACATAGCAAATGAACTTCAAGGTCTCGGCGCCAAAGACCTCACTGACCATGAGGTCGTAAAGAAACTGCTTCAATCTCTTGACAGTTCCTTTGACACACTTGTTTTGATGATACGTGAACGAGCTGACTTCAAGCACCTCGACTCTGCTGATATCATGGAAAGACTAAACACTCATGAGGAACAAGAAGAAGAGAAAAGAGATGTGTATGGCTCAACTCAATGCAAAAATCATGCTCTCAAGGTAGTGGCTGATTCTTCCTCCGATGGAAATGCTGAAGAAGATTCAGATGACCCGGAAAGGCTCAGCAAAGATCTCGCACTGATCACAAAAAGATTCCAACACTTCCACAAGAAGAGCCAGTTCCAGAAAAGAAGTTCAAGCAACTCTGGGGGTTCAAAAACTTCATCAAAACCTGTTGGAGAATACACCTGCTTCAAGTGCAAAATCCCTGGACACTACATTTCGGACAGTCCTATCTGGGAAGCTAAAATCCGTGCTAGTGGAAGATATGATTGAGGCAACTATCGAGGCAAAAGCAAGAGCAAGAACTACGACTCCGATGAAGAAAAGAAAACAAAGAAATTCTTCAAGAAGAAGGACAACTCCACTTCAAAATCTTCGTCAAGATCTTCATCGAGGAACCCCTCCAAGTCCTCCTCCAACCGCAAGAATACTTCTCGCAAGGCCAAGGTGTACATTGGCAAGGAGATGGATTCTAAAGAAGAAGAATCATATGCCTCGAAGAAGCTGATGAATCCGATGAGGATTCCGACTCGGGCATGGCTGGGATAGCATGCGCCTCCGCTTCTGCGACAAATTTCTTCGAGAACCCGTCAAGCAACGATGAATCTCCTGCCTACTGCTTCATGGCCAAAGCTTCGAAAGAAAAGGTATCCTCCAAACATCACAAGGTTCACTCCAGTGATCAATATTCTTCTGATGAGGATGACCATGCTAAGTTGATCAAAATTTCCAACATACAACAAAATTCTCTTGAGAAAATTGAGAAAACCCTCAGAAAATCTAAAGGGTTGTTGGTTGAGGAGATGGAGAAAAAACAGTCATTTACCGAAGAGTATTCCACTCTCAAGTCACGAATGGATGAACTCTCAACTCATCATGATTTTCTCTCAGCAGACCATGAAAGGTTGACCTATGATTACCTAAAAAGGAAACAGGAACTCGAGGCACTGAGAGAGGCTCATGAAGATTTGATTAGAGAAAAGTCTCTTCTCACCCAACAACTCAAGGATAAACCTAAGGTGTTTGAGCCACCGTGTTTAAAATGCCTTGAGAGAACCAATGTTGAATCAAATGATGAATCATCTGTGAATGCTAACCCCTCGATCGTATGAGTGCACAAGGGTCCGAATCCTTTCTAAGGTAGCCACGGCCCTCCTTTTATAGGTCAAGGGGTTTCCACAATGGCAAAACAGTCATTTATCGAATGATTAGATAGCCACAATGCTATCATACCTAACTCTGCGGACAGGACATGGCGCATTAAATGCACCACTTAGTGTCACATCATGGTGTAGCCCGGCAAGCCTTGTCGTGCCATTCAGCCACCTTTTCGCCTGCCCGCGTGACACGTCGCCTGGATGGGTGTCATTTAGGGATGATCTTCCTCAGAAATGGCCTGCCACGTACCAAGTAACAGCCACTTAGTCACTTGGGGGCTCGACACCGCACCGATAGGTGACTTGCGTTGCTGTGAGGTGGAGCGGTGGAGCTTTGGCGGGGTAATCCGCCCTTGGTGTCCCCGGCAAGCCTGCCGAGGGAGTCTTGAGGCTTGTCTTCAGTTAACCTCGACCCCACCAGGCTCGCCTGCCCGGCAAGGGAGGTTTTTCCTTGGTGATATCATGCTTGTTTGTGGCGCCCCGCCCGATTACCACTGTAGCCAGATGGTCGCCGCACATACCAGCCCAGGAAATCTCTCTGGCATGCGCATTTACAACAAGTATCATGAACACAGGCATTTCTATTAATGGATATATAAGTCTTACATGATATATTACAAAGGTGGTGGTAGCGGAAAAGCTCTATCTAAGGCAGCATGGTCTTGGTGCGGCTCCAATCCACAGGGATCTGACTGGGTTACTCTCCTAGCCTACGAACGCTCCGGCTCCTTGTCGACGGACGACGGATCCTTATGTGAACCTGGCCACATTGAAGGCCGCTGAGTACTTTTGAATGTACTCGCAAGCAAACCAAACTAACATATACACCAAGCAAAGCAATCCATGGCATTCAAGCATGCATTTGTTATTAGAGCAACATTAATTATCGTGGCATAACATACCTATCTAGCAATATTAATTATCAAGTCATAACAGGTTTATCCAGCAAGACAACTACTAAAGTAAAATACAGTAAAGTAAAACATATCAAGTAAGCGATCCATACTCCGAACAATCTCAGGATCCAATCCAACTCTTTCGGTCATCTGACCATCTCTTTCATAGCCATTCCATGGCTATCATATCATATTCCTGACACCATCCAATGTCTATGCATCTCCTTTGTAAGTCTGATAAACTTACTCTCCTCCGGGTTGCCATACAACCCTCAGAATACTCACGAGTCGCTGAGTACTTTAGGGCATAAGACGAGTTCTTCCATCATTATTATCATTGTTACGGTTGACCACCTAGTGAGGCCCGGACGGACTGTCCAATACCGTGGATGCGGCTATTCGAATAGATTCTACACTCTGCAGAGGTTGCGCACTTTACCCACACCATGGAGCACCTGACCTCGTGATCCCATTCGGGTGGACCAGTGTTGCTCCAACGAAACCCGCCTGACCCATGACTCTCCCATCGTACCACCGGCAATCATCCTCCCCCGAAGTCAAGCCCTGTGTGGCCCCTGTGTCACCTCGTGACACCTGTCACCGTTGTGGCCGACTAAACTGTCCCAAACGGGGACGCCGGCAAATCACTCAACTGGGCTCACAAGGTTATCGCCGCCTACCGGGCTAGGGCAGCGCGCACGCATAACCTTCCCTGTTTGGTGGTACCGACAAAAGAGCACGCAATCAGACCAAGTCAAGGCCGTCCCATACCGGCAAATGTGGCTGCACAGATAAGTCCGGACAGGTGACTCTGGATTAACCGACTAGGTTTAGCTTTAGCCATCATTTAGCAAGTATAGATATTCATCATGAATAACTTAACATGGTGGTAACTATGTAAGAGGTAACAACTGTGGAGACATAACAACCTATCTCCATATAACATCACAATGAGTCATTAGTGCGATAATATGATGAGCAGTAGCAGGTAATGTAAAAGACAGTATCTAAATAGCAGGAGTTTAGTTATTTCTAGAACCAGCATATTCATTAATTAAACACACAGGAATAACACAGAGCAATGCTTTAGGGCATATATCAGATGGTCGGCTTGCCTGGGGTCAAAGAAATACTCCGGAAGAAGTGCGATCACCTCGCGGAAGGATTCACCGGAAAGGATTCTTTCCCGGAGGGCTGATTGAAGGGCAAGGGCAAAATGGTCAATTTCAGAATGTGTAAACATTATGAAAATGACTCCATCGGGACGGGCTCAACGAACTGAAGACGTGAGCATTGGTTTTACCTCAATCGGAGTTAGGAGCGAAAAGTTACGGTTGTTCGTTCGTTAGGCAGAAAAAGAAATAAAAACTATTCTTTTCTGCTGCTAACGGGTGAACGTCCGCTATTTAGAGGTTTCGGCGCCGGCTTAGAAAATAGAAAGTGTATTCGCGAGAATGCGCTTTCGCTGCAGTGGTCGCGTACTCTTCGGAGTACGTCTCCACTTATACCTGCGGGCCGGGAGCTAGGCCACTTACAGACGGGCCCCACGCCACCTCTCTCTCTCTCTCTCCTCCCTCCTTTCTTCTGCCTCCAGACCGGGACAGAGGAGGGGCAAGGCAGGCGCTCGGCCGGCGACGGCCCGGCCTGCTCCGGCCACCCCCGGCCGTGGTGAGACCACCGGCGAGACCGGGACGAGGCGCCCCATCCGCCTGAGGGCACTATTCTCGCCGGAAAGCAGCGGAGCAAGTGGGGCTCTCGACTATGGCGGACGGCAGCTACTGCGACTCTGGGCATGGCGCTACGGCCACGGAGATGAGGGCGATGAGCCACGGGGAGGGCCTAGGTGGTGGTGAAGGCTGCTGGTGATGGTTAGGTGGAGAGGGGAGAGACCGCTGATCTCGAATTTGAGCAGAGGGCCGGTGCGGCTATGGCGGCCGTGAGGTGGGATTGGGGCACCGGGTCTAACTCCGGTGGGGTAGGAGGGAAGCTGAGAGGGAGAGGATGGGGCTGGGAGTGGTGTGGACACTCGGGGGAGGGCTCGGCCTCGGCTATTTATAGCCAGCGACGAGGATGGAAGGGCGCGGCCATGGCGACGCGTTGGCCGGCGTTCTGAAGCTCGGAGGCCACACGGTGAGAGGGAAGGAGGCGTTGGGAAGTTCCATGGGGAGAGGAGAGGCCTCGGGTGTGCTCGTGAAGGTTCTAGCAGGCCTCTGGTCGGCGCTAGCTCTAACCGAAGCTCCTAGATGTGTGGCGAGGTGGCGGCGCTCCAGTGGCCAACGGGCTTGGCTCCAAGGATGGCTGGGAGAGGATAGGGGTGCCACGGCACTGCTGCAGACGTCGGCACAAGGCGACGATAAGGGAAACAGAGGAGAGATGCGAAGGCGCACGGTGGAGCTCGGTTTTGGCCTGGCCCTCGCATGGTCACCGCTGGCACCACGTGGACTGGGCAATGAACCGAGACAAAAACATGTATGGCATGTGTTTTCAACCTCAAACTTGCACCATCAGACAGAAACATGGAGCTCAGATGAGATTGATCGATGGTAAAACAGTGACTGACAGCGATGTGTTTGATCTGAGGTGTACTTAGCTCACTACTCCATTGGGTCTGATCTTTGGCTGAGTATGATCACTCACTAAGGTGACCATCAGAGCAAAATTTCAGCACAAATGGGCAGGGCTAGCTAGCACTTCCTTTGTAACATCGTAGTCTGGCCAGAAATGAAGATGAGCTTGCTGGGATCAAATTGCTAGATGGATATGGCTCAAACTTGGTGTAGAGTGATGATATGAACATATGGAGATACTGGAAAAGTTTCAACTCATTTGGAAATACCAAAATGGTATTTCCTTCATAGAGCATCCAAATGGACAGAAACTTGAGAAAATTGCTGGGGGAAAATGGATGGATGGATTGAGCTAGTTTTTGGTTTCAATGAGTGATTTGTCAATGTTAACCACCATGAAAAATTTCAGCTCAAATGGATCAAGGGCTCAAGCACTTCCTTTGCAATTTACCCAACTGGACAAAATTTGCAAATTGATGTTGTGCTCAAAATTTGAACTATGGAACTTGTGTTCTTGATGGAAATCGTGAATATATGGATAGGAGAAGCTCCACAATTTATTTGGGATTCTTCCTGGCTACCAAAATGGTAGTTCCTTTAGAAACTGCCCAAAATGCAATATTGGCATTAAATAGGAACATGCAATTTCCCTTATTTAATTATGGCCAATATTTTTATGGGAGCTCAATATGATCATAAAGAATATCTCCACAAGTTTTCATGAACTTTGGAGATGGATAGATATTTTCCTGGATTTAATTCCTTTAACTAGCAGAAAAAGGAATTAATTATAAATGAAAAATATTGCAAATGACTTGGCAATACTTTTGCATATCCAGGGTTTATAGATAAAGGATGATCACTGTGAGAAGTTTGGGAGTTAGCAGATCAAAGGAAATTGGGGTTTCTTTTGTAACTGAAAGGATTAGGGTTTCCCTTCCGGTAACTCGGAAAGTAGGGTTTCGGTGGCAAAACCCTGAGAATAGATCTTGGGTGGCAAGGTTGGACTAGAGAGAATCTCTGGCTGGATAGGGAAGGCAAGGCTAGATGACCATCTTCATATACCCAGGAGCTAAAGAAAATTCGATAACACCGAGAAAAAGGATGGGGGTCAAATCCCGCGAAGGAAAAAAACAGGAGCGAAAACCAGGGTGTTACAAACCTACCACCCTTAAGAAAATCTCGTCCTCGAGATTTCTGGGCTTACCTCCCCGTGAAAGGGGACTTACCTGTGTGTGACTTGGATCCATCAGTGATCTCGTCTTCGTTAGTTCACTGGCCTTCTGATGGACCAGGTGTTGTTTTTGCACACAGCTTCCTTGAATCCTTCTCTTTCCTGTCAGGTGTACCTTGTGTTCTGATAGTGATGTTTCTGGGTGGGGTAGTGGGTAATACCAACAAATAGCTCGATTTCCTTGGCCTGGAAGTAATTGCTTCGGGTTTTATTGCGATGCTCCGTACCCTGACTGTTATGGGCAAGACATCCTTTCCTGGTACAAGGCTCACGCGCTCGTATGGCCTTGAGTGAATTGGGGTGGCTTTCTTTTTGCCGTGTCAGAATGCTCAGTCTGGCTGTGGGTTCCGTACTGATGTTTCCTTCTATCTCAGGCACTCTGACTTTGTCCTTAGGGAATCCACAATCCAAGGAACAACATAACCAAGCTATTGCTGCTATACCCTCAACTGAAATGTCAGGCATGACCACAAAGTAATCATAGACAGTAATCTCTTATTCCCAATGATGTCTGCGAGCTGTTGATGCTCTTGTTTCAAACTCTGTTGCTCGTGGAGATGGCTCTGTCGTATGTAGCCTCTGTAGTCCGTGCTATGACCACCGAGCTGAGCATAGTATCGCTATCATCTGGTGTATCTTTCGGAGCATAGCCTCTTGTCTTGGTTGATGGCTCGTATTTAGGGTGAGTATGGCATGCTCACTTGTAACCGCAAGTAGTGCATTGTTGTGGCCACATATGCAAGAGTCTAACGAGAGTTGGTAACAATACCTTGTCTGTGAAACTTAATTTTGTTAGCTGGCAGGGAGGTTGTTTATTCGGAACTTCTTTGTTCTTGAGGATTCCTTTGATGGACCTGTCATGACCTGCCAATACGGCTCCTTGATTGTTTTCCTGGCTTGTCGGGCTTGTTCTCACAACTTACTCTTGCATACCTTGTAGGGATTGCTGTGCTCATATTGTTCTTTTCAACATGGGGCCAATTTTTCTCTGAACACAGTTATTCCCGTGTACGAGTGACTCACATGAACTGATCCACTGGACTGCATGCTCATAACATATGCAGGGATAATAAAAATCCTTTCATAACTACTGAGTTCTGAGGCAGACAGGTGTGTCTGGACTAGTTCGTGCTCCTGATAAGCTTGTTGTGGGCACGATGGTGGGTTGAAGAAGGCCGAATTCCTTATGCTCGAAGCTTCTGCTAGGGTAACGTGCTGCAGAAGACTGGGTATCATACCTCAGAAGCTTTTCCATCAGGTGTCTTGCTACGGAAGGTCAGGTGTCTTATGCTGAAAGCTTTCCGTGGTAGCACGCTGCGGAAGATGGGGTGCTGTACCCCAGAATTTTTTTCTCACCAAGTGGCGTACTGAGGAAGATTGGCAGTCTGGTAGCTTGCGAAGGAAGGCTGGGTTCCTCATACCAGAAGCCTTTCGCTGTGCACGTAGTCGGATCTATGGCCGATTCTGGCTTCCTTCTGAAGTATCCAGAATTTTACCCATAGCGGAGCCAAACTTGGTATAGGCCATACCTTGTCTGAAGATATGCTGCACACCACTTGTCCTTCTGCTGGTCTGATCATTGCTGTTGTAAAGGTTGCACAACTGATGCATGCCTCATGTTGTTAATTAATTCGGAATACTCTTGTATTCAAACCAGGTGTTGCTGATAATAAGCAGTTGACGGATAATTCCATTCGGTTCAGCTGGGCTTCCAAGCATGTGAAGTTCTGATTGTTTCTAGGCAACCGCGAACTTATCCATGTTTCTTACAAACCTTGTTCACAGTGCCCAGAAAATTTTGTATATACCCCGGTGAACTTCAAGATTGCTTTGAAATTTGTACCAACGTACCGGAGTTTTGTTGCTGCTCTTGGCACATTCACATTCTTGAAATATGTCTTTGGTGGGTAATAAATGATTCTTGGGTCCATTGAGAAAAGTCCCGGTTCACCTCACTGACTGAAATAGTCCTTGTGTCGCAGATGGAATAATTTGTCCTTACTGATATTCATTCTTGGTAACTCATCCGACTGCTCCTTAGGCGTGATCTATTCTGAGGCAAACTCTCTCATGTATATTCTGGCCTTGTTTGTTGCACATAGATTCTGCTTCTGACCCATCCTTTGTCCTTGACAGATCCAGTGTTGCTATTTTGAATACCAGGCAGTTGGCTTGGCTTGACTCTTGCTGAATTGGGATTATTGGGTATTATCCCAGTTGTATGCTGGTCTTCTTGACGGCACTTGCGGATGGATCCAGTCGGAGCGAAGAAACGGAACCGACAGAAGAAACAAGAACCGCGAAAACCAAAAAGCAAATAAAGCTCAAATTTTGTGGACCTTACACACGTGGCCTAAGATTCACTAGTATAACTAGCCTAGTGCACTCGATGCACCGCTAAGGATTTAGAAACGAAACCACACAATGCTCCTGGTAGCACTGGTGTCAAGCTCCTACTACTTTCTTAGGGAACATCACACTCGACGCACGACCATAGCCCAAAATGGCTTAGTCAACGATTCTAGGGTTGTCAGGGAAAGATGGAATTTATAAGCGTTTCCCAAAGGAAACTAGAGTTGGAAGAGAAATGCCATGGCTAGCAAGCAGGGTAGGGATATCTAGTTTACCTAGGGGTTCTGGGCTCACGGGTCGTTGCCGGGTGCGAGCATTTCACACCGGAGGCAAAGGCCACGAGAGTTGGGGTCTGATGGAGCCAAAACCTATGGGGTTGCCTTATGATCAATAGTAGCCGTGCCGAGTTGGCGAAGATGGCTGAAATCCATCTGGGCTTTTTACTGAGCACAAGACAATGAAGTCTGGCTAGGGGTAACCTATAGTCAGCCTGGCTGCTCTGATACCATCCGTTGTGGCTCCCCGCCTGATTACCATTGTAGCCAGACGGTCGCCGCACATACCAGCCCAGGAAATCTCTCTGGCATGCACATTTACAACAAGTATCATGAACACATGCATTTCTATTAATAGATATATAAGTCTTACATGATATATTACAAAGGTGGTGGCAGCGGAAAAGCACTATCTAAGGCAGCATGGTCTTGGTGCGGCTCCAATCCATAGGGATCTGACTAGGATACTCTCCTAGCCCGCGAATGCTCTGGCTCCTCGTCGACGGACGACGGATCCTTATGTGAACCTGGCCACATTGAAGGCCGCTGAGTACTTTTGAATGTACTCGCAAGCAAATCAAACTAACATATACACCAAGCAAAGCAATCCATGGCATTCAAGCATGCATTTGTTATTAGAGCAACATTAATTATCATGGCATAAGATACCTATCTAGCAATATTAATTATCAAGTCATAACAGGTTTATCCAGCAAGATAACTACTAAAGTAAAATACAGTAAAGTAAAGCATATCAAGTAAGTGATCCATACTCCGAACAATCTCAGGATCCAATCTAACTCTTTCGGTCATCTGACCATCTCTTTCATAGCCATTCCATGGCTATCATATCATATTCCTGACACCTTCCGATGTCTATGCATCTCCTTTGTAAGTCTGATAAACTTACTCTCCTCCGGGTTGCCTTACAACCCTCAGAATACTCACGAGTCGCTGAGTACTTCAGAGCATAAGACGAATTCTTCCATCATTACTATCATTGTTACGGTTGACCACCTAGTGAGGCCCGGACGGACTGTCCAATACCGTGGACGCGGCTATTCGAATAGATTCTACACTCTGCAGAGGTTGCGCACTTTACCCACACCATGGAGCACCTGACCTCGTGATCCCATTCGGGTGGACCAGTGTTGCTCCAACGAAACCCGCCTGACCCGTGACTCTCCCATTGTACCACCAGCAATCATCCTCCCCTGGAGTCAAGCCCTGGGTGGCCCCTGTGTCACCTCGTGACACCTGCCACCATCGTGGCCAACTAAACTGTCCCAAACGAGGACACCGGCAAATAACTCAACTGGGCTCACAAGGTTATCGCCGCCTACTGGGCCAGGGTAGCGCGCGCGCATAACCTTCCCTGTTTGGTGGTACCGATAAAAGAGCACGCGATCAGACCAAGTCAAGGCCGTCCCATACCGGCAAATGTGGCTGCACGGATAAGTCCGGACAGGTGACTCTGGATTAACCGACTAGGTTTAGCTTTAGCCATCATTTAGCAAGTATGGATATTCATCATGAATAACTTAACATGGTGGTAACTATGTAAGAGGTAACAACTATGGAAACATAACAACCTATCTCCATATAACATCACAATGAGTCATTAGTGCGATAATATGATGAGCAGTAGCAGGTAATGTAAAAGACAGTATCTAAATAGTAGGAGTTTAATTATTTCTAGCACCAGCATATTCATTAATTAAACACGCAGGAATAACACAGAGCAATGCTTTAGGGCATATATCAGATGGTCGGCTTGCCTGGGGTCGAAGAAATACTCCGGAAGAAGTGCGATCACCTCGCGGAAAGATTCGCCTGAAAGGATTCTTTCCCGGAGGGCTGATTGAAGGGCAAGGGAAAATGGTCATTTTCAGAATGTGTAAACATTATGAAAATGACTCCATCGGGACGGGCTCGACGAACTGAAGACGTGAGCATTGGTTTTACCTCAATCGGAGTTAGGAGCGAAAAGTTACGGCCGTTCGTTTGTTAGGCAGAAAAAGAAATAAAAACTATTCTTTTCTGCTGCTAACAGGTGAACGTCCGCTATTTAGAGGTTTCGGCGCCGACTGAGAAAATAGAAAGCGTATTCGCGAGAATGTGCTTTCGCTGCAGTGGTCGTGTACTCTTCGGAGTACGTCTCGACTTATACCTGCTGGCCCGGAGCTGGGAAACTTACAGACGGGCCCCACGCCACCTCTCTCTCTCCTCCCTTTTTTCTTCTGCCTCCCGATCGGGACAGAGGAGGGGCAAGGCAGGCGCTCGGCCGGCGACGGCCCAGCCGGCTTCGGCCACCCCCGGCCGTGGTGAGACCACCGGCGGGACCGGGACGAGGCACCGCATCCGCCTGAGGGCACTGTTCTCACCGGAAAGCAGCGAAGCAAGCGGGGCACTCAGACGCGGCGGACGGCGGCTACTGTGACTCCGAGCACGGTGCTGCGGCCATGAAGAGGAGGGCGGCGAGCTGCGGGGAGGGCCTAGGTGGTGGTGAAGGCTGCTGGTGATGGTTAGGTGGAGAGGGGAGAGACCGCTGAGCTCGAATTCGAGCAGAGGGCCGGCGCGGCTATGGCGGCCATGAGGTGGGATTGGGGCACCGGGTCTAGCTTCGGTGGGCTAGGAGGGAAGCTGAGAGGGAGAGGAGGGGGCTGGGAGTGGTATGGACGCACGGGGAGGGCTCAGCCTCAGCTATTTATAGCCAGCGACGAGGATGGAAGGGCGCGGCCGTGGCGACGCGTTGGCCAAAGTTCTGTAGCTCGGAGGCCACACGGGGAGAGGGGAGGAGGCGTCGAGAAGGTCCATGGGGAGAGGAGAGGCCTCGGGTGTGCTCGTGAAGGTTTGGGCAGGCCTCTGGTCGGCGCTAGCTCTAACCGAAGCTCCTAGATGTGTGGTGAGGTGGCGGCGCTCTGGTGGCCAACGGGCTTGGCTCCAAGGATGGCTGGGAGAGGATAGGGGCACCAGGGCACTGCTGCAGACGTCGGCACAAGGCGACGACAAGGGAAACAGAGGAGAGATGCAACGGCGCACGGTGGAGCTCGGTTTTGGCCTGGCCCTTGCGTGGTCACCGCCGGCACCACATGGACTGGGCACTGAACTGAGACAAAAACATGTCTGGCATGTGTTTTCAACCTCGAATAGTTTACTTGCACCATCAGACAGAAACAGGGAGCTCAGATGAGATAATCGATGGTAAAACAGTTACTGACAGCAATGTGTTTGATCTGGGGTGTACTTAGCTCACTACTCCATTGGGTCTGATCTTTGGCTGAGTATGATCACTCACTAAGGTGACCATCATAGCAAAATTTGAGCACAAATGGGCAGGGCTAGCTAGCACTTCCTTTGTAACATTGCAGTTTGGCCAGAAATGAAGATGAGCTTGCTGGGATCAAATTGCTAGATGGATATGGCTCAAACTTGGTGTAGAGTGATGATATGAACATATGGAGATACTGGAAAAGTTTCAACTCATTTGGAAATACCAAACTGGTACTTCCTTCACAGAGCATCCAAATGGACAGAAACTTGAGAAAATTGCTGTGGGAAAATGGATGGATGGATTGAGCTGGTTTTTGGCTTCCATGAGTGATTTGTCAATGTTAACCACCATGAAAAATTTCAGCTCAAATGGATCAAGGGTTCAATCACTTCCTTTGCAATTTGCCCAACTGGACAGAATTTGCAAATTGATGTTGTGCTCAAAATTTGAACTATGGAACTTGTGTTCTTGATGGAAATGGTGAATATATGGATAGGAGAAGCTCCACAATTTATTTGGGATTCTTCCTGGCTACCAAAATGGCAGTTCCTTTAGAAACTGCCCAAAATGCAATATTGGCATTAAATAGGAACATGCAATTTCCCTTATTTAATTATGGCCAATATTTTTATGGGTGCTCAATATGATCACAAAGAATATCTCCACAAGTTTTCATGAACTTTGGAGATGGATAGATATTTTCCTGGATTTAATTCCTTTAATTGGCAGTAAAAGGAATTAATTATAAATGAAAAATATTGCAAATGACTTGGCAATATTTTTGCATATCCAGGGTTTATAGATAAAGGATGATCACTGGGAGAAGTTTGGGAGTCAGCAGATCAAAGGAAATTGGGGTTTCTTTTGTAACTGAAAGGATTAGGGTTTCCCTTCCGGTAACTCAGAAAGTAGGGTTTCGGTGGCAAACCCCTGAGAATAAATCTTGGGTGGCAAGGTTGGACTGGAGAGAATCTCTGGCTGGATAGGGAAGGCAAGGCTAGATGACCATCTTCATATACCCAGGAGCTAAAGAAAATCCGATAACACCGAGAAAAAAGATGGGGGTCAAATCCCGCGAAGGAAAAAAAACAGGAGCGAAAACCAGGGTGTTACAGTTTGGTTGTTCTCGGTCTTCTTGACCCGCCCTTTGATTTCTCAAAGAGCCATCTCTTCTGCTTGGCCTTGTCTTGAACGTCGTAACCTTGCTCTTGAGCCTGTGTACAGTCCGGGCAACACACCTGGGGGTTTGTTGCACCAACAGGAGCCCCCGGGCCTGGCCTGAATGCGCTGCCGAGCGTCGTCGGGGTAGGCCCTGTCTAGTACACAGGCGAGCGGGTTGTGGTAGCTCGTCCTTTGAGATATTATTTTCTTCTCCATTAACCTGTGCTTGAGTCAGTTTCCGGTTTTTCCGCGCGTCATGCGAGATGTAGTGGGGAGGTTAGTAAGCCACGATCCGTGGGCTACCCATGCCCCACGTTCACTAGGTGGTAACTGCCATTCCGCTATCTTCCCCGCTTCTGCCGTTTCCGCCACGTGTGCAGCATGCATTGTGCTGGATTCGTGGTGGATGTGGAGAGCGCGGAAACACGTGCCATGGCAGAAATCTAGACGCCATGGATTGGCGCACGGGGTCGGCCTCGGTTCCATGAGCCATTGGTGGCGCGGGAGGGAGCCGAATTGGCGGAGCGGGGCAGTCACTCCCCCTGAGTAGGAAGCCAGCCCCCAGCCTCGTTTTCCTTATAAAAGGGGACGTGGGCGGGGGTGCAGGCTCATATCCATTCCCTTCTTTTTTTCTTCTGGTGTTGTTTCTTCATCTTGGTGAGGGGAAGAGGACGCAACGGCTCCCCAGTGATGGCGACGAGGGCTTCTGCTCTACAGCACCTCCCTCCTCCCGCCAAAGATGTAGGGGCGGAGCCCGCTGCGAGAGGAAGTAGGAGAGGGCGAGGTCGCGGCCGTCGTGGTGCTCGGGGTCGAGGAGGGCGAGGGGGCGCTCTGGCCGCCCGTCCGCCGGCCGCTCAACCCCCAATGGAGGGCCACATCGGAGACCAACCGCTGCAATTCATCATCAGGCTGTACAAGCCCCCGTGCGGTCGCCTCCGCCTCCCTACTCCATTCGCGAGGGTGATGGAGCTTGAACAGCCGTGTGCGTTGAAGCTGCACACGAGGGGTTGCTGCAATGGCAGCATACGGGTGGATGTGGACTTCCCCGCTCCTCACGTTATGCTCTTCCGACGTGGCTGGAAAACCTTTGCTCGCGCCCACAGCTTGTCGGAGGGGCACGCCCTCCATTTTAAACTAATGGAGGACGATCTGCTCTTCGTCAAGGTCTTCGGGTGCTCGGGTGCTCGCTTAGGGTGCTGCGCGGAGAGTTCGACCGACGATGAAAGCTCCTCCTCGAGCGACAGCGACGAGGAGGACAGTGACGGCGATGATGACGGTGCCGACGGGGAGGACGACGGCTCCGACTCCGGCTGAACACCAGCCGCACCATCACCGTCAGGCGGTGGCACCATCATCTGCACCTGCATCTCCGTCCCAGCAAGGAGATTTGCCGGGGAGTTGGATGCAGAGGTGGGGGTGGTGCCCTCGGCTCCTCCAGCAGCCTTCCAGCTGGACCCTGGCAGGCTTCCTCTCGGGCTACAGCTTCGTTCACCCTGCCGTGTCCTGCTGGCCCTGGTGGTGGTGGCTAGGGGGACCCTTCCGCCGCTCTCTTCACCATCACCTTCACCCGCGCCCTCTCGATCTTGTCAGGCTCGTCACCACGAGGCCTGATGGGGTCAGGCTGGGCTTCTGCCCAGGTGCTCCTTTTGCCTTCTTTACCTCCCACCGTAGTGCCTAGGAGGAGTGGGACAAGAAAGGGATTATGGGGCACTTATCTTTTTTCAGTCTAAAACATGTAGGCACTTGCCAAACATTAGTCTAAATTATGTAAACTTCTTTATCCATGTTTGTGCTATGTAAGATCTGTACTTGCTTATCAGCATATTAATGAAAAAGACAAGCCTTGTCAGGCACTTGTGCATGTATCATGTCCGTGCAGAGGTGAGGTGCCTCTATACATTCAAGTAAACAAGTTTCTCCCGGCAAACTATCCTGCAGGTACCCTTAGTTTGCTGCCGTGGGGCAAGGCCTGTCAGGCATAAAATTATAAAAAGGGGTCGGCCCCTCGTCGAACCCTCTCCATCAAAGGCAACTGCGACCATCTTGTCTGAAGCAACGTTCGGGACAAAGGATGGGAGCAACCTATGTTTCGAAGGTAACGAGGTTTTCATATGCACAAGTTTTTACCTTACAGAACAGGTATGGATAAGAAGAAACTTATCTGTTTGGCTTGTCGGGGATCGCTGTGTAGGCTTGTCTTCATTTCTTCTCTTCGGGATCAAGTCCACGGCAAGAACCCTGCAACTTAGTGCAGATGAAAATAGTGCTACATGCGACCTTATCTACATGATCATGCTATGCTTATGCATGCATGCAATCTTGTCGGGGGCCCCCCAGCGCTTCATTTATTCATCTGTTGCTCAGGGTCTGCGCCTGGCCTTGTACAAAGGGTTACATGCAACATCGGCAAGGCTTGTACAAAAGGGTGGCTGCCGGGCAGGGCCTGACAACCACGCCTTATGGGTAGAACTTACGGAGATGCTCAATGTTCCATGAGTTTTGCAACTGAATGCCATCTCCGGTCTACAGACGGACTGTGCCGAGTCAAGTGACTCGTACTACCCGGTAAGGGCCTTCCCACTTTGGCGTCAACTTGTTTGCACCCTTGGCGGACTGAACACGCCTAAGGACAAGGTCGCCTTCCTCAAAGCACCGGGCATGAACCCTGCGGCTATGATAGCGATGCAGGGCTTGCTGGTAGCGTGCAGCACGCGTAGTAGCCCGGAGACGGTTCTCCTCAAGTAGAACAGCGTCATCACGCCGGTGCTGTTCCTGCGCTACTTCATCGTAGGCAAGCACTCAAGGTGATCCGTATATGAGTTCCGTGGGGATAACTGCTTCTGCCCCATAGACTAGGGAGAAGGGAGTTTGTCCAGTAGCTCGATTTGGTGTCGTACGGAGGGACCAAAGAACCACCGGCAGCTCATCGATCCATCGCCTGCCGCACTTCTATAGCCTATCAAATGTTCTTGTCTTGAGTCCTCGCAGCACTTCAGTGTTTGCCCTCTCAGCTTGTCTGTTGCTTCTAGGATGGGCAACAGAGGCAAATGAGACTTTTCTTTCGAGGGCATGAACGTATTGCATAAAGGCGCGGATTGTGAATTGGGTGCCATTGTCAGTGATGATCCTGGCGGGCACTCTGAAACGGCACACCAATCCTTTCAAGAACTTGATAGCTGACTGTGCGGTCACCTTCCTCATGGGCTCCACCTCTGGTCACTTTGTGAACTTATCGATAGCGATGAATAAGAACTCAAAACCCCCGGTAGCATGGGGGAAGGGGCCCAAGATGTCGAGCCCCGAGATCGAGAAGGGCCATGACAAAGGGATCGTCTGGAGAGCGTGAGCAGGCTGATGGATATTCTTGGAGTGGAACTGGCAGGCTTCACATTTGATGACTAGCTCAATTGCATCTTGGAGGGCCGTGGGCCAGTAAAAACCTTGCCGGAAGGCTTTTCCAACCAGGGCCCTCGATCCAATGTGGGAGCCGCATATTCCCTTGTGTATCTCTACCAATAGTTCCTTTCCTTCGTCCCGGCAAATGCACTTCAATTTCACTCTGTTGGGCCTTCTTCTGTATAGCGTGTCGTCAACGAACTGATACATACTGGCCCTCTGGGCTATTCTTTTGTGGCACCCCGATAGAGGGCCGACGCACGCCAGCCCCAGGATAAGACCTGGCGCACGTCAAAGACATGATACAACAATTCTAGGCACAAAATGGCTTTATTAAATAGAATGGAGTATTACAATACTGTTGCTTACAACAATATTACATAGCTCCAAGGCTAACTAAGATGGCAGCGAAGGTCTTGGTTCAGTGGCAACGACGTCTCTGGCTGGGCTCCACAACTCACAGGACTGGCTGGGTTACGATCTTGCACGACGGATCTTCTCCTGCAACTGGCCACGTGCAAGGCCAGGTGAGTACTTTGAATGTACTCGCAAGACAACCAAATACATAGCATCCAAACAAGCAGATGACAAAGCAAGCCCTATGTTATGCAAAAATTTAACCTAAACATGGTATGGAAGTAACAGAAGAACATGAATCAAGCATGACATGGCATACCTATCAAGCATTATTAATTATCATGTCGTAGCAAGATTATCTGGCATGTTCAAACATCTAGCAGCATTGCACATCATGACATAACAGGGTTATCTAGCACAACAACTACTGAAATAAAGTATAGTAAAATAAAGCATGTATCAAGTAAATAATCCGTATTCCGAATAATCTCATGGTCCAATCTGAACCTGATCCAAATCCAAGTCTCTCGGTCATCTGACCATCTCTTCCATAGCCATCCCATGGCTATCATACCATATTTCTGACAACATCTGACGTCTATGCAGGGCAGGTTCTTTCACCATTATAATCATCATTACGGTTGATCACCTAGTGAGGTCTGGACGGGCTGTCCAATACCGTGGACGCGGCTATTCGAATAGATTTTACACTCTGCAGAGGTTGCGCACTTTACCCACACTATGGAGCACTGACCTCGTGATCCCATTCGGGTGGACCAGCGTTGCTCCAACGAAACCTGCCTGACCCATGACTCTCCCATCGTACCACCGGCAATCATCCTCCCCCGGAGTCAAGCCCTGGGTGGCCCCTTATCACCTCGTGACACCTGCCACCATCGTGGCCTAACTAAACTGTCCCAAACGGGGACTCCCGGGTTAAACAACTCAACTGGGCTCACAGGGTTATCGCCGTCTACCTGATCAGGGCAGCACGCACGCATAACCCTCCCTCTTTGGAGGTACCGGTGAAAGAGCACCGAGCCAGACCAAGTCAAGGTTGTCCCATACCGGCGAATGTGGTTGCACGAATAAGCCCGGACAGGTGACTCAAGATCAACCACTACGTTTAGTTATGTACTTCAATTAGCATCTCCATCATTGCACCATTACCTCAACAATTGTAAGTGTGAACAGCCACTTAACATCAGCACAGCAGAATCATATCAACATTGACAAACATGGCATGAGATCGAATCATGGCACTAACATGATAACGGTATTTAAAATATTGTTACTACCATGGCAAGATATGGCATGAAAACTAGTCATGGCATTAGATGAAAAGTAATGCTGACATCTAATACAGATGACATAACAGGTGTATGCAAGAGCAGACTAACAGGTGATACAGATGTACTATGATTAACACACAGGGTACAAGCAAAGTCATCACGCAAGTCTGGAGCTCATGATAAGAGGTTGGCTTGCCTGGGGTAGAGGAATACGCTGGGTGGAAGTGCGATAAAACTCCGGAAAGATTCGCCGGAAAAGTTTCCCTCTCGAAGGAGGCTGATTAGGGGCAAGGGCAAAATGGTCATTTTCACAGTGTGAAAACATTATGAAAATGATGGCATCGGAACGGGCTCGACGAGACGAAGACGTGGGCGTTGGTTTTACCTCAATCGGAGTTACGGTCGCGGAGTTAGAGCCGTTCGTTCGTTAAGCGTTAAAATAGACAAAATCTGTCCATTTTAGCTCTTAACCAGCGAACGTTTTCTATAAAATAGATTCGGCCGGCAGCTGGAAAAAAGGAAAACGCCTTTGGAAAAATACGCCTTCGGAGTCAGAAGACGTACTCCCTAAAATACGTTTTCACTTTAAACCAGCGGGCCCGGGTTGACTTTCTTTATCTCAATGACATGTGGGCCCCGCCTTATCTCTTTCTCTCTCTCTTTTCTTCTCTTCCCAGGTCTTCCCGACCGAACAGAGGAGAGTGCCACGGTGGCTCGGGCCTCGCCGGCTGCTCGCGTGGCCGTCGCCTCGCCGCTCCTCAGGGCCGGCCAGCGGGCGGAGGGGCTCGGCCACCCAACACCGCGCCCGCAGGTGTCCTCGGGGCCGCTCGGGGCGAACCACAGCGACGGCGCCGCGGCTCGGGCCGAGGTCAAGGCATGGCCGGAGGAGGGGGCACGGCGGCAGGGCTCCTCCGCCTGAGATCGAGACAGCGGCGACTCGCGGGGAGTCAGGGGAGGCCGGGAACACGGACAGAGGGGGAGGGAAGAGGTCAAGGCGCCGAAATGGCTGAAGGGCAACGGCGGCAGAGCCGCGGCCATGGTGGAGGGAGGAGCTCGAGGGCTCGAGGGAGGAGGCTGGGGGCTTGCTGGTGACGAGGTCGGCTCGGGGGCACGCTATATATAGCTCGGGGATGAAGCTAGCCGACAATGGACGGAGCTCCGAGAAGCTCCTCGTCGACGACCGAGGCTTCGAGCGCTCCACCAGCTAGGGGACGAGGGGTAGAGGCCTCTGGATGGGTCACGCACGCGCTAGGGAGCTCTACGACACTACTGGACATGCTGGAGCCGGCTGGAGATGAGCTCCCGTCAACTCCAATGCACAGAGCACCAGTTTGGCACGCTCTGCCCGTGGTCACCGCGTGGCCACGGCGTTGCCACGCCTCACATGAAGCCAAACCATGTCTAGGCTATTCACCGTCCTACACTGAGTTGACCTATGCGGCTGAATGACCTGAGGGAGGCCTGAGGTGACTGCACCATGGTCAAACAGGTTCCAACAGCAAAGTGTTTGCCATGTGGTGCGGCTACCACAGTGCACCTATTGACCTGATCTATGGCATGGGTTAGTAATACACTAAGGTAGTGATGCTGGAAAAATTTGGGCACAAATGTACAAGGATAGCTGGTACTTCCTTTGTTACCATGCCCACTGACCAGAAATACAAATGATGATGCCGGGGTCAAATGGCTAGATCGATTTGGATGATTTTATGTGTAGAGTGATGATTTGGTCATGGAGGATATCTGGAAAAGTTTCAGCTCAAATTGATCATTTATGATGGTACTTCCTTCACAATGATGCAATCTGAACAGAAACTTAGATAAGTTACTGAGGAAGTTTGGCTGGATGGAATGAGCTGATTTTTGGTATCCATGGGTGATATCTCATAATGAATCACCATGCAAAATTTCAGCCCAAGGAGATCAAGGAATCAAGCACTTCCTTTGCAAACTGAAAATCTGGACAGAATTTGCAAAGTGGTGTTGTGCTCAAAATTTAATGGGTGGAACTTGATATATTGATGGAAATGGTGAATATATGGATAGGAAAAACTCCACAATTTATTTGGGATTTTTCCTAACTACCAAAATGGTAGTTCCTTTGGAAAGGCCCCAAATTGGAATATTGGCTTTAAATAGGAAAATGCAATTTATCCTATTTAATTATGGCCAATATTTTTATGAGAGCTCAATATGGTTACAAAGAATATCTCCACAAGTTTTCATGAACTTTGGAGATGGATAGATATTTTCTTGGATTTAATTCCTCCGAAAGGCAGAGAAAGGAATTAATTCTAGATGAGAAATATTGCATATAACTTAGCAATATTTTTGCACATCTAGGGTTTATGAGGGCAGGATGATCTCTGGAAATTTTGGTAGGATCAACTGAGCAAAGAAAATGGTAGCTCCTTTGTAAACACAAAGGCAGGATTTCCAATTCCGATATTTTGGAATTAGGGTTTCAGTAGAGTTCGGAATTTGCTGACGGAAGATTGGCTGGCACAAGAGCATGGAATTGCACTGAGAGATTGGAGATTGTCTGGATTCACCTGGTCACTCACCAGATTCCAGAGGAAAAATTCGGGAGAGAAAAGCTAGGAAGGAATAACAGCACAAAAATCGATAACCCGATTTTTGGGGTGTTACATCTTTCAGCTTCTTCTTGCTCTTCGGGAAGTTCTCCTGTTTGGAGGAAATGGACTATGTGCTGCGCCCAAGTTGGAGCCTGAGGCTCGGCAACGAGGACCAGCGGCACCTCCTCATTCGTGGGAGCGCACTCCTCGACCGCAGAAATTGGTAGTTTGGCGGGAGGGTGCAGCTCACCGATCAAAGGGGAGTTGTTCCCGCCAAGCTCTTTGCCGGGGACCTAGAGGGCTCTGCCGGGAGAGGCCTGCCGGAGTTTAGTTTCCTTCTCTTCCTGGCCATTGTTGCCGGGGATACAGAGGGTTGAGTCAGATGGAGAACAAAAGTCCCTGGTTCCATAGGGAGTTTTTGCGCAGCGCACTTTGACAGATGATCAGCAATGCTGTTTTCCGCATGTGGTATCTGCTCTGTTTGCAATCCGTCAAAGCGCTCCTCCAACTTCCTCACTTCCTCGATGTATGCCTCCATCAATGGGCTTTGATAATCCTTGTTCACTTGCCTCACCACAAGTTGCGAATCTCCACGAATGATCAACTTCTTGATTCCCAGTTCTGTTGCGATCCTGAGCCCGGCAAGGAGTCCTTCATATTCTGCTGTATTGTTGGTAGCCTTCTCCTGATGGAAATGCATTTGAACCACGTACTTGAGGTGCTCCCCAGAGGGAGCAACAAGAAGCACACCAGCTCCTCCACCTTGTAGGGAGAAGGCACCATCAAAGTATATGATCCATTCTTGGGGCGCTTCCTTGCCGGGGATAACTGTCTCCAACATGTCTTCGTCAGGGGTAGGCGTCCATTCCACAATAAACTCCGCTAGTGCTCTGCCCTGAATGGTTGACGTGCCCTCGAATTTCAAACCAAAGCTGGATAACTCCAAAGCCCATTCCACTATCCTGCCAGTGGCCTCAGGGTTCCTCAGTATGCGTTGCAAGGGGAAGCGGGTGACAACTGTGATCTCGTGGGCTTGGAAGTAGTGGCGCAGTTTCCTTGAGGCCATGATGAGGCCAAAAATCAACTTTTGCACGCCAGAGTACATCGACCTAGCCCTCTGCAACAGGGAGCTGATGAAGTACACTAGGCGCTGCACCACTTTCTTCCTTGCCGCGGCCTTGGAGTTGTCTCCATTACCCCGATCCTCCTTGTTCTGATCTGCCTCTGACCTTGCCGGGGCGAGTTCACTTCCTTCTCCAGAGGGGACGGCAGTTGTAGCTGCTTCTTCATCTACTTCCCGCTGCTCCACCAGCGTTGCGTTAACTACTTGATTGGTTGCCGCTAAGTATAGCAGCAATGGTTCTTGTGGTTTTGGAGCGACTAAGGTGGGGACAGAGGAAAGATAGGTCTTCAGATCCTACAGTGCAGCGTCTGCCTCCGGGGTCCACTCCATGAGCCCAGCCTTCTTCAAGATTTTGAAGAATGGCAGGGCACATTCGGCGGACTTGGAAATGAACCTTCTTAGCGCGTCAACACATCCAGTCAAACGCCTCATGTCTTTAACTGTCTTGGGTGCTTGAATCTGCTCAATTGCCTTGATCTTGTTGGGGTTGGCCTCTATCCCCCGGTGGGACACAAAGAAGCCAAGCAGCTTGCCAGAAGGAACGCCAAACACACACTTCTCTAGGTTCAGCTTCAAGTTCATCTTGCGTAGATTTGCAAAGGTCTCTTCCATGTCCTGAATGAGAGTTGATTTGTCCTTGGTTTTAACCACTATATCATCCATGTAGGTTTCAGTATTCCTGTGCAGCTGGGACTCAAAGCCAATCTGTACTGCTCTCGCGAAAGTGGATCCAGCGCTTTTTAACCCAAAGGGCATACGTACAAAGCAGTGCGTGCCGCATGGGGTTATAAACGCGGTCTTCTCTTCGTCTTCTTTGGACATGAAAATCTGGTGGTACCCGGAGTAGGCATCCAAGAAGGAAAGTAGGTCACATCCAGAGGTGGAATCCACAATCTGATCGATGCGCGGCAAGGGGAATCGGTCCTTTGGGCATGCTTTATTTAGATCTATGAAATCTATGCAAAGCCTCCATTTCCCATTCGCCTTGCGCACCACCACTGGATTCGCTAACCAAGTTGGATGCAACACTCCTCTGACCAAACCAGCAGCTTCGAGTTTCTTGATCTCCTTGGCAATAAACTACTGCTGCTCCAAAGCTTGCTTTTGGACCTTTTGTTTGATGGGTCAGGCATGTGGGCAGACAGCAAGGTGGTGCTCGATTACCTCCCTGGGAACACCGGGGATGTCAGATGGTTACCAAGCAAACACATCAACATTCGCCCGTAGGAAGGCAACGAGCGCGCTTTCCTATTTGTCATCAAGGGTGGAGCTGAAAGTAAATGTACCATCAGCGCCAACCAACCCTACCGGGACCTTCTTCACAGCAGGCGCAGCAACCTTTGATCTCTTGCTATTGGAACTCTCCGGCAAATCATCAACAGGCGCAGCGCAATCCGAAGAGGCGCGCTTCCCGGATTCTTTGCTGGCGTCCTTGCTAGCTTTCTTCCCTTTCTTGCTTTCCTTGGAGGGAGCGGTAGCTTCCGCGGCTTCTGTAGCAACTGCTTCCCGGTACATCTTATCCACGCATATGACTGCGTCCTTCTTGTCTGATGGAATAGAAATGACGCCCATCGGTGCTGGCATCTTCAGAGTGTTGTAGGCATAGTGGGATGCCGCCATGAATTTTGCTAGGGCAGGGCGGCCAAGGATTCCATTGTACGGCAGGGGGAGGTCGGCCACATCAAACATGACCTTCTCGGTTCGGTAGTTCAGCTCCCCCCCGAACGTTACCGGTAGTGTGATCTTCCCCTTAGGACGACTCCTGCCGGGGTTGATGCCTTGGAAAGTACCGGTAACCTTGAGCTCTTCATCTGCTATCTGGAGCTTGTTGATGACCTTGGGAGATATCAGATTCAACCCGGCTGCGCCGTCAACCAACATCTTTGTGACTTTGAGGTTGCGAATCATTGGTGAAACCAACAATGGCAAACATCCTACCGCAGTGGTGCGGTCAGGGTGATCCTCTTCATCAAAGATGATGGGCATGCGGGACCACTTGAGTGGCTTCCGAGAATCTGCCACTGGCTCCATGGCATTGACCTCACGTGCCCACTATTTGAGCTGGCAGTGAGAGGAGTGCAAGGACGTACCTCCGTCAATGCACAGGGCGTCCGTGGCCTTCTGGAACTCCTACTCGCTGGTTTCCTCTTCATCTCCTTCATCACTCCCATAGCATTCCTTCTTCTCACAGCCTCCGGCCGGTTTCCCTTGATACTGAGGGGCCTTGCCGGGGAGACCTCCTCTGCCACCTCGGCCCTTCCCGCCAGCACCATCTTGGTCTCTCTCTTTGTCACGCTTCTCGTACTCAGCTTTCTGCTTCTTGACGAGCTGCTCAACTTGATGACACTCTTGAAGATCATGTCCCTTAGTCCGATGGATCTTGCAGTACAGCCCATCAGCCTTCCCAGCCTTCTCAGCAGCCGCGGCCTCCTGGCAGTCAGCGCACGCGGCAACTTCCTTGCTGGGGGCCTCGGTCTTGGCCTTCTTGCCGGTACTAGGAGTGCTCGCTCTTTCAACAGCCATCACTGCTTTATCCTTGCGTTTCCTGTTCTTCTTCTTCTGATTGGTGGCGTCGTCGTCGTCCTCTGAGTCAACGTCGATGCCATCCTCTTCATTGCGGAGTCGCCTTCCCTCCTTTGTTCGGGCACACTTGTCCACCAGAGTGTATAGCTCATTCACAGTCTTGGGCAACCGAACGTTCATTTTGGAATGTATCCTGCGGTTGCGCACGTTGGACTAGAACACAGCTATCACAGTTGCTGGATGGATGTCTGGAATGTTCCTGTGCACCCGGCTGAACCTCTGCTTATACTTCCGCAAGCTCTCTCCTTCCTTCTGTGGGAGGAGTTGCAAGTCACTGGGCCGCCTTGGTTCTTGATGGCCGCCCGTGAAGGCGCCAATAAACTCATGGCACAGATCAGCCCAGGTCGAGATGGAGTTCTCTGGCAAGTGCATCAGCCACGACCTCATGTTTGGCTTGAGTGCCAAAGGGAAGTAGTTGGCGAACACCCTCTCGTCCCTTCCTCTGGCAGCTTGAACATCGATGGTGTAGATGCTCAATAACTCTGTCGGGTTCGATTTTCCATCGTACTTTTCTGGTATCTCTGGCTTAAACGTATGGGCAGATGGCCAACGGACTTGCCGCAGCTCACGAGTGAAGGCGGGGCACCCAACCTCGAAAGGCAAGTACCCACCCCCATCGGGCATGGGTTCATCGACGTCGGGGCCATTGCGCCTATCAGACTAGCGGCGGGTGCCGCGGCGTCGCTCGATGGTGACGCGCGCGTCTTCCCTCCACCCGTCTTCCCGAACCCGTCGCTGGTCTCAACGCGCCCGAGGATTAGACGAAGCCATTGATACGTTGTCGGGTTCTCGGTCGTGTGGCCCTGGTTGCGCCCCCTGCGCTGGTTGTCGTGGAGGGGACTGCACCGTCGGAACGGCTCCCTCGGTGCAGCCAGCGGCTTGGGCCGTTGCCGCCGTTGGTGGAGGCCATGGCGGGCCTGCCTGCTGTGATCCTCCCGCCTCAGCGAAACCAATCAAGCTCTGGATAGTGGCCCTCCACTCATCCATTTGATTGGCCACTGGCGGAAATCTCAACAAGAGCTGGGCCCATGCCATGGCCTCCAAAGCGGTGCTTGGCATGGACAACGATGCAGATCGCGACGTTGCCCGACTTCTGATGGTGCCTGTAGTGGCGGCACCATGTTCTCGCCGCCGCGAGCCACTCGCCAGGGCGGCGTGATGACGAGGCGGATGCACTTGGGGGTTGATGACCCCATTCGGCGCATCATCTCGGCTAGCTTGTCCTGGGGGTGGCGCAGGCCCCGTAGCCGCACCCGCGGCGGGGGCAGCTAGGTGATTACGATCCGCTTCAGGGCGAGCGCCACCGCTACGGCTATGTCCCTCGGTGAGGTGGGGAGGCGGAGACGGAGCATTCTCCCCACCCGCACCGTGCGGAGCATGGCCGCTGGGTTGTTGGTGTCGCCCTCCTCCGGTGCTTCCTGCTCCTGCTTCGGCCGCAGGGGGAACGGTGATGGCGCCGCCTGTGCCAGTCACGTTCCCCGCGGCATCGGTGTTCCCATGTTCCCCCGCAGCCCCCACGGCATTGGTGGCTGCATGCGAGGGGGCCTTCGAGGTGGACGGGTGAGCTGAAGCACCGGATTTCTTCTTGGGCGCCATGGATGATGAAGCTGTTGATGAAGAAAGCGATGATGAATATGACGCACTTCTTACACTCTCAGGTTCGCGCAAATGCCTCCCCCTACCTGGCGCGCCAAAGATGTCATGGTTTCACACGGCCACCTATGGCGCCATCATCCCCTTGTGGTTCGGCAAGGGGGAAGAGCGCATTGCACAAAGAGCGGAAAGCATAGAGCAGCACGGCAACGATGACACGGGCAGTTTTACCCAGGTTCGGGCCGCCGCGAGGCGTAAAACCCTACTCCTGCTTTGGTGGATTGATGGAAGGACCGTGGTGGAGACGCATCGCTCTAGCCCAGCAAGGTCGCCTCGGGGCGAGAGCGGCTACGCGTGTATGACTGTACAAGGGTCTGAATCCTTTCTAAGGTAGCCACGGCCCTCCTTTTATAGGTCAAGGGGTTACCACAATGGCAAAACAGTCATTTATCCAATGATTAGATAGCCACAATGCTATCATACTTAACTCTGCGGATAGGACAGGGTGCATTAAATGCACCGCTTAGTGTCACATAGTGGTGTAGCCCGGCAAGCCTTGTCGTGCCATTCAGCCACCTTTTTGCCTGCCCGCGCGACACGTCGCCTAGACGGGTGTCATTTAGGGATGATCTTCTTAGAAATGGCCTGCCACGTACCAAGTAACAGTTGCTTAGTCACTTGGGGGCTCGACACCGCACCGATGGGTGACTTGCGTTGCTGTGAGGTGGAGCGGTGGAGCTTTGGCGGGGTAATCCGCCCTTGGCGTCCCCGGCAAGCCTGCCGGGGGAGTCTTGAGGCTTGTCTTCGGGTAACCTCGACCCCGCCAGGCTCGCCTGCCCGGCAAGGGATGTTTTTCCTTGGTGATATCATGCTTGTTTGGTTGTTCTCGGTCTTCTTGACCCGCATTTTGATTTCTCAAAGAGACATCTCTTCTGCTTGGCCTTGTCTTGAACGTTGTAACCTTGCTCTTGAGCCTGTGTACAGTCCGGGCAACACACCTGGGGGTTTGTTGCACTGACAAACCCTTTGCAATGTTCTGAAGAAATCTATTCTTCACAAAAATCCCAGAAAGGAAGGTATCGGTTTTGAAAGGAAACTGAATGAAAATGGCACTTACTGGGAACCACATCAATATCCTCAAACTGTATGGGTTCCTGCAAAGAGCAAAACGCTCGATCCAGCGTTACTTTCGGGATACAACTCTCCTATTCCTGAATATCCTGATGATGATTCCCTGGATAATTATAAGTTGTTCAAGAATCAACATGGTGAGACTGTTGCTCGCTATGTTGGACCAAACAGCAGAAATGCCCCCCCAAAGAAAGCTATTTGGGTGCCTAAGAAAATTGTTGATGCTTTGCCTGTAACTGCTCGACTGACCATGGAGGCACAAATAATTCGACAGAATGAGTATATGCATACTGCATACAATCACTATGCTCACTCATCTAGAAAGAATTTCAATGCTTATTCTTTCAGTTATGCTCGCACCTCATCGAGTAACAATTATGCCTACCGAAAGAAATCATATCCTGCTCGTTCTATTGTTTCGAAGCCACCTGCAATGATGTGGGTGGTTAAGAAGGCCTAATTCTTCTGCAGGACTATGTCTCCGGGTGCACTGAATGGATTCTGGACAGTGGATGCACAAGTCATATGACCGGAGACAAGTCATTGTTTGTCGACCCCAACTTAACTACTTCTCCTCTGAAGTATATCACTTTTGGCGACAACAACAAGGGAAAGGTAATTGGGCTAGGCAAAATTGCTATATCCAAAGACAAGTCCATTGATGATGTGTTACTTGTTCAATATCTCAGATTCAATCTTATGTCAGTTGGCAAGCTATGTGATTTAGGCATGCTATTTTTGTTCTCTATATCCAAATGCATTATCTTCATGGCCTCTGACAATTCCTTCATCTTTGAGGGAATTAGAAAGGGTCATCTTTATATTGTGGATTTCTCTAAGGGTCCCTCAGTCCAAACTTGTTTGCTTGCAAAAGCAACCGAAGGATGGTTGTGGCACCGTAGACTTGGTCATGCGGGTATGAGAAATTTGCAGAACTTGGTGAAGAAAAATCATCTTCGCGGCATTCCTGATGTAAAATTCGACAAGAATCGTCTTGTGCTGCTTGTGAGGCTGGTAAATTGGCTAAGAAGCATCATTCATCCAAGATAGTTATGACCACAACAAGACCACTGGAAATTCTTCATATGGATTTATTCAGTCCTCAAAATTATGCAAGCTTTTGTGGGAGCCATTATAGTCTGGTTATTGTTGATGATTTCTCTCGATACACTTCGGTATTCTTTCTCGAAGACAAGACTTGTACTCAAGATATCTTCAAAAGCTTTGCGAAGAAGGCCCAGGATGAATATGATGTGCGAATTAAGCATGTTAGAAGTGACAATGGAACTGAGTTCAAAAACACTCATATTGCTGAATTTCTCGATGAACATGGTATTACTCATGAGTTCTCTGCTGCTTACACTCCCCAACAGAATGGAGTTGTTGAACGAAAGAACAGAACTCTCATTGAAATGGCGAGAACAATGCTCAGTGAGTACAAAACTCCCGTTCGCTTTTGGGCTGATGCTATTAACACTGCTTGTCATGTTGTCAGTCGTGTTTATCTTCACAAGTTCCTTAAGAAAACTTCATATGAGCTTACCACTGGCAAGAAACCAAATGTTTCTTATCTACGTGTTTTTGGTGCACCTTGTTACATTCTTGATATGAATCATTCTTCCAAATTTGCACCCAAGGCACATGAAGGTTTTCTTCTCCATTATGGCTCAAACTCGCATATGTATCGTGTCTATAACTCTCACCACATGAACGTTATGGAAACGGTAAATGTGCGGTTTGATGAATCTAACGGCTCCCAAAAGGAGCACCTACCAAATGTGATAGATGAACCATTGATATCGGATGCTATTCGGCAAATGGCCATTGGGAGCGTCAAGCATGTTGAAGGAAATGCACCTGAATCCTCTGATGATGATGCTCCTATGACTCGAAGCAGAACCCGTCAAGCCACTGCCGAAGCAAATGCTCCTCCGAGTGGAAATGGCAATAAAAATCCAAATGCCGATCAAAATGGCAACCCTGAAGGGAATGATGATACAAATGTTGAAACTGATGAAAACAACGATGATCATCACGAAGAAAATGCTCATCCATGAGTGACTAATCGAGTTGATCCCTCATTAATTCTCGATGAAATTGAGAATGTAGGTTATCGACCCACAACTCGTTCACGCACTCGCTTGGCTAACTATTGTGGCAGTTTCTCTTTTGTGCCATTGACAGAACCTACCAAATATGAAGAAGCCATGAATGATCCAGATTGGATGAATGCCATGCAAGAGGAGTTGGTGCAATTCGAATTAAGTGATGTGTGGGAATTGGTTGACAAACCGAATCCCAAGAAGCACAATATCATCGGCACAAAATGGATTTTCCGCAATAAGCAAGATGAGAATGGTATCGTGGTGAGAATCAAAGCACGACTTGGTTCTCAAGGGTACACTCAGGTAGAAGGTATTGATTTCGGTGAAACATATGCTCCTGTTGCACACCTTGAGGCAATTCGCATTCTTCTCGCTTATGCAAATTACAATGATATCCTGCTTTACCAAATGGATGTGAAAAGTGCATTCCTCAATGGTGAAATTGATGAGGAAGTGTATGTTAGACAGCCACCTGGCTTTGAACACCCTGAGTTTCCTAACAAAGTTTTCAGGTTGAAGAAAGCTTTATATGGGCTAAAGCAAGCCCCTCGAGCTTGGTATGACACCCTGAAGAAGTTTCTGCTCGACAAAGGGTTCAAGCCAGGATCCACAGATCCCACACTTTTCACTCGTGCTGTTGATAATGATCTATTCATATGTCAAATCTATGTGGATGATATTATCTTCGGCTGTACTAACAATGCTTGCAGCTTAGAGTTCGGGAAGATGATGTCCGATAAATATCAAATGTCCATGATGGGTGAACTCAAGTTCTTTCTCGGACTGCAAATTCGTCAACAAGCAAATGGCATCTTCATTTCTCAGGAGAAATATCTGAAAGAGTGCCTGAAGAAGTTCAAAATGCAAGATTCCAAAATGAAGGGCTATAAAACTCCTATGCCCACGAATGGTAAGCTGGATGCGGATGTGTATGGTAAGGATTACAATCAAAAAGCTTATCGTTCGATGATTGGATCTCTTCTTTATCTATGTGCATCCAGACCTGACATTATGTTGAGTGTTTACATGTGTGCCCGTTATCAAGCTACACCGAAAGAATCGCATCACCAAGCGGTCAAGTGCATTCTGAGATATTTGGCTCACACCCCCACCTTAGGTTTATGGTATCCTAAGGGAGCACAATTTGATCTCATAGGATATTCAGACTCAGATTGGGCTGGGGACTTGGTTGATAGGAAATCTACTTCGGGGACATGTCATTTCCTCGGTAGATCATTGGTCTGTTGGTCATCAAGGAAGCAGAATTGTGTATCTCTGTCTACGGCTGAGGCCGAATATATTGCTGATGGCTCTTGTTGCACTCAGTTATTGTGGATGAAGCAGACACTGAAGGATTATGGCATCAAGGTCAAGCATATCCCTCTATATTGTGATAATGAGAGTGCCATCAAATTTGCACATAATCCAGTGCAGCATTCTCGCACAGAGCACATTGCCATCAGACATCATTTCATTCGCGATCATGTGGCTCGAGAGGATATCATTATCAATCATGTCAAGACCGAAGACAATCTTGCTGATATTTTCACCAAGCCTCTCGATGAGAAAAGATTCTATGTGTTACGGCGTGAGCTAAATATCCTAGACTTCGCAAATGTGCAGTGAGCTGGACTCAGCACCTGTGCTAACACTTCCACACATCTTTGAAGGAATGGTTGCATAACACTCGAAGAGTTTGAAAATTTTGACAACGTGAAATTTTCTTTCTGAGAGTGAATACATTAACGAAGAACTAGACTAACTGGGTGCCACAATCATTGTGCGATGCTCGGGGTCATACAGTTCTTATACGGTGGGTTACGCCACCACAATTCTCCTTCGTTGAATTTCTTCTCTTTCGTGAGCTTTAGTGTTTGTCCGAATGAATTTCCCTCATAGCTATTTGCTCGAGTGTTTGTGTTTATCTAACTGAGTGAAATGCCTAGGACCCTATTTTCCCTCTGTTCTATCTCTTCCAGTCTATGCTGGTCCGTTGCAAATGCTCAAATTTTATCTGGAACGAAATTTTATCTGGTGTCCTTGACCATGATTAAGATTCGGTCCGAACATTAATCTGTTTTGGCAAAAGCTGTCCAAAATTTGGGGTTTCCTGCCCAAGTCAGGACCACGATCTCTTATGATGGTTGCCACGTGTAATACATCAACTGCCAATCCATCTTGACCTTTGAATCGCAATCGTGTCCGCTTAGAGGCCGTTCGATCAAAATCCTCTGCGTACGGTTATTTCCATTCGCCTATATATAAACCGCACCGCTACTGTCTTTCTCTTTACTCTCTTTCTCCTTGCCTCCTCTCCGCCAAAACCCTCACCGCAGTGCTCCACCTTGAGCTCGACGCCGATGACCCCTTCACCGCTTAACTGCTGGAAAGAGGTCACCGGAGTCCTTCCACGCCGCCGCGGGACATCTTCTTCCCCGTGCCGCCGTAGCTGTTGCACGTCACCGAGCTAGGGTACGTGTGGCCGAACTCGAGTCTCCTTCCTTTTCGAGTCGAGTTCGTCCGCGGTTAATTATCTTCGATTTTACCGCATATCTTAGATCTAGGTTTTTACCTTTCTAGTGTGGATGTGGTTTGTAGTTTCTCCTCCCATCCAACTCTTCCAGATCTAGGGTTTGTGTTATGTTTCGCTCGAATGATATGCCTAGCTCACTGTCTAGTATT
The DNA here is from genome assembly GCA_011799875.1 of Thinopyrum elongatum. Lineage (NCBI taxonomy): Eukaryota > Viridiplantae > Streptophyta > Magnoliopsida > Poales > Poaceae > Thinopyrum > Thinopyrum elongatum. The sequence continues at coordinate 307,082,475 of CM022301.1, forward strand.
TTCTTCGGACCTACTAGCTTGATCTATTTGTTTCATTCATTCGAAGCATTTCTCAAAGTCTGCATCTGATTCTTCAAAGAACAAACATGGTCCCAAATTTGCGACTCTGAAGAAAAAGAGTGCACAGAACAGAACGCCTGCTAAACCGTTTGAGCATGAAAGTGATTCTTCTGATCAAGTGACCCTCCTCTCACAAGGGCAGAAGTTGAAGCAACTCTTTCCGAGCAACTGAATGTCACTACCTCCAATATTCTACCTGATCTTTGAGCAAGCGTTGTCCCAATAGCGCCTCTAAAGAAGAAGCCATTGAAAAGAAAGACTCCTCCTACCACTGTCACAATGGTTGACAAAGTGAATACAGATCTCATCCTAATGCAATTGATTTGCAAGATTTGGTAGTTGATGCCCTAGTAGGCACAACTAAGCCAGGAGAAAAGCTCCCGAAGAAAAAGGTGAAGCAAATCAAAGCTCCTCCACCTGAGCAAAATGTTCGGGCAAGTGCTGATGTTGTGAAGGAAAAGGCTGCGTAGTTTGCTCCAAAGCTGACACAACCTTTGGCTTCGATGCCTCCAACCAAGCAAAATCTCGATCCGTCTGCTCCTGCTACACAGATTAATGATGGCTCTGATGCACCTCATTACTTCAATCAAGTATTCATCATGGAGCAGCTTGACAGATTTGTCGAAAACCTGTTTGATGGAGAAGTGGCATCTTTGCCCATTCCCTCTGAAGTAATTTCTCAAGCGTCTGATCTGGTCCATGTCGGTGCAATAGACCCTGGGTCCATTGCACGGACTATGCACAGGCCAGAGACAAGATTACAAGACCAAGATCAGACCAAACAAGGAGGATCAATTCCTTTGAAGGATCCAAGTGCAAGTCGAGAAGGCCAAGGTGAGCCAGAGGAACAAGGCATCGCTAAGGGAAGGACCTACCTTGCCAGGCAGGCGAGCCCGGCAGGGTTGGGTTTTGCCCCGGAAGCAAGCTCCCAGATCGTCCCGGCAGGCCTGCCGGGGCTGGCGGAGGCAAGCCACTCCACCGCTCCACCTCACAAGCGACGCAAGTCATTAATCAAAGCGGTGTCGAGCTCCAAGGTGACTAAGTGGCTGCTTCTTGCCACATGGCAGCCACTTCCTACAGCAAACACCTCCATATGACACCCGTCCTGAGACGTGTCAAACGAGCAGGCGCGAAGCTGGCAGAACAGTCCGGCAGGGCCTGCCGGGCGGGCTGTGATGTGACACTGAGCGGCGCATTTAATGTGCTTTGTTAGCCTGCAGAGTTAGATATGATAGCACTGTTAGCTATCTAATTAGTACGCAAAGACTGATTTGCCACTGTGGTGACCCCTTAATCTATAAAAGGAGGCCCATGGCGATCGTAGAAAAGGTTGGACCCTCGCATATTGATACGCTGGTAGCCACTCTCACCCCCAGAGCGACCTTGATGGGCGAGTGTGCTGCGTCCACTACCATTATCCACCATCAATCCACCAAAGCAGGAGTAGGGTTTTACGCCTCACAGTGGCCCGAACCTGGGTAAAGACTGTCCGTGTGATCTCTGTCGTGCTGCGCGACGCTTCTCCCCTCTTTGTGCAATGTGCCCATCCCCCCACCGAACCAAAAGGGGGTCATGGCCCCATAGGTGGCCGTGGTTTCCCATGACATCTTTGGCGCGCCAGGTAGGGAGATCACTTGAGAGAAACCGAGAGCGTACGCTGCGCGTCGTCTTCATCGACATTTTTGTCGTCGACGGCGTCATCGACTATGGCACCCAAGAGGAAGCCCGGAGCTGCAAATCACCCGTCCACCTCGAAGGCTCAACCGCTCGCGACCGCCGACGTTGCGGGGAATGCGGGGGCTCGCGAGGGTGTGGATGCTGCGGGGGACATGGTCGGCGCAGGCGGCGCCATCACCACCTCCCCCACGGCCGAAGCAGGAACGGGAGGTACCGGGGAAGGACAACATCAGCAACATCCCAATGGCCATGCTCCACGAGGTACGGATGGAGGGATCATTCCGCCTGAATCCCTTCTCCTCGCCAACGGGCACAGCCATAGTGATGATGCTCGTTCTGGGGCGAATCGCAACCCTACGGCCGCCCCCGCTGCGGGCGCGACCACGGGGCACGCGCCACCCCCGGGGCGGGTTGATCCAGCTATTGTGCCCAACGGAGCCGCTGGCCCTCAGGCGCCTCCACCGCGTCACCATGCCATCCAAACGGCTGGTTCGCAGCAGTAAGGGCGCGGCGCGGTCGCCACTGGCAACGTCAGGAGCCGAGTGACACTACGATCTACATCGTCATCACCTATGCCAAGCACTGCCTCAGAGGCCATGGCGCAAGCCCAACTGCTGTTGAGATTTCCACCGGCGGCAAACCAGATGGATGAGTGGCGAGCCACCATCCAAAGTCTGATTGGTTTTGCCGAGGCGGAAGGATCACAGGGGGCCGGACCGCCACAGCCTTCCCAGGCAGCAACGACGGCTTGTGCGGCTGGTCATGCGGGAGGGGCCACCCTTACGGTGCAATCCCCACCATGGCAAGCCGCCCGGGAGCCACAAAACCAAGCACCCGATGATGTCCCGATGGCCTCATCAGACCCTCGAGCGTGTCAAGGCCGACAGCATGCCCCGGAGGGCAGGTGAAGGGAAGGCGCGTGCGTCATCGACGAGCGGCACCGCGACAACCCCCGCCGGTCCAATGGGTGTGATGGCCCCGACGTTGATGAGCCCACGCTTGGAGATGGTGGGTGCCTGCCTTTCGAGGTTGGGTGCCCTGCCTTCACCCGTGAGCTGCGGCAAGTCCGTTGGCCGTCCACTCGCACGTTCAAGCCAGAGATACCCGAGAAGTATGATGGGAGACTAAACCCGGCAGAGTTCTTGAGCATCTACACCATCGCTGTTCAAGCTGCTAGGGGAAGAGATGAGAAGGTGTTCGCCAACTACTTCCCTTTGGCCCTCAAGTCAAATGTGAGGTCTTGGCTGATGCACCTGCCGGAGAACTCCATTTCGACCTGGGCTGACCTGTGCCACGAGTTCATTGGTGCCTTCACGGGCGGCCATCAAGAACCAGGGCGGCCCAGTGACCTGCAGCTTCTCCAGCAGAAAGATGGAGAAACTCTACGGAAGTACTTGCAGAGATTCAGCCGAGTCCATAGAAATATCCCAGATATCCACCCAGCTGCCGTGATAGCTACCTTCCAATCCAACGTGCGCAACCACAGGATACGTTCCAAGATGAACGTTCGGTTGCCCAAGACTGTGAAGGAGCTCTACACTTTGGTGGACAAATGTGCTCGGGTGGAGGAGGGGAGGAAACTTCCTGGAGAGGAAGATTGCATCGACATCGACTCAGAAGATGCCGACGAGGCCATCAGTAAGAAGAAGAAGAACAAGAAGCACAACAAGAAGTGCAAGGATAAGACAGTGATGACTGTTGATGGGTCAGGCATGCCTAGTACCGGCAAGAAGGCCAAGGCCGAAGCCCCCGGCAAGGAGGCCACCGCATGCGCTGACTGTCGGGAGGTGGCGGCTGCCGAGAAAGCTGGGAAAGTGATGGGTCGTACTGTAAGATTCATCGGACCAAGGGCCATGATCTCCAGGAGTGTCATCAGGTTGAGCAGCTCGTCAAGAGGCAGAAGGCTGAGTATAAGAAGCGCGATAAGGAAAAAGGTCAGAATGGCGCTGGCGGGAAGGGCCGGGGTGGTGAAGCAAATCGCCCCGGCAAGGCTCCTCGGAACCAAGGGAAACCCGCCAAAGGCCGAGAGAAGGAGGATTCCAGTAATGAGAGTGATGGAGGGAATGAAGAGGAAACCAGTGAGCAGGAATTCCAGAAGGCCACTGATGCCCTGTGCATTTACAAGGGTGCATCTTTGCACTCCTCTCACCGCCAACTTAAACAGTGGGCACGCGAAGTCAATATCGTGGAGCCAGCGGCAGATTCTCGGAAGCCACTCAAGTGGTCACGCACGCCCATCATCTTTGATGAAGAAGACCACCCCGACCGCATTACTGCGGTAGGGTGCTTGCCGCTGTTGGTCTCACCAAAAATTCGCAACCTCAAGGTCACAAAGATGCTGGTTAACGACGGGGCCAGGTTGAATCTGATTTCCCCAAAGGTTATCAGCAAACTCCAGATAGCAGAGGAAGAACTCAAGGCCACAGGCACGTTTCAAGGAGTCAATCCCGGCAGGAGCCGTCCTAAGGGAAAGGTTACGTTGCCAGTGACATTTGGAGGAGAGTTGAACTACAGGATTGAGAAAGTTGTGTTTGATGTGGTTGACCTCCCCCTGCCGTACAACGGGATCCTTGGGCGCCCGCCCCTGGCCAAATTCATGGCAGCATCCCACTATGCCTACAACACCTTGAAGATGCCAGGGCCGATGGGCGTCATTTCCGTTCTGTCAAACAAGAAAGACGCAATAATTTGCGTGGATAAGATGTACCGGGACGCGGTCGCGACAGAGGTCGCGGAAGCCACAGTTCTCGCTAAGGGAAAGCATAGCAGAGGCACTGGCAAGGAATCCGGGAAGCGTACCTCTGTGGAATATGCCGCGCCCGTTGATGACATGCCAGAGAGTTCCAACAGCAAGAGATTAAAGGCTGCTCCACCCCAAGTGAAAAAGGTCACGGCATGGCTGGCTGGTGCTGATGGTACTTTCACTATCAGCGCCACCCTTGATGACAAATAGGAAAGCGCGCTCGTTGCCTTCCTGCGGGCGAATATCGATGTGTTTGCCTGGCAACCGTCTGATATCCCCGGTGTTCCCAGGGAGGTAATCGAGCACCACCTTGTTGTCTGCCCACATGCCCGGCCCGTCAAGCAGAAGGTTCGAAAGCAGGCCTTGGAGCGGCGGCTGTTTATTGCCGAGGAAATCAAGAAACTTGAAGCAGCTGGTTTGGTCAGAGGAGTACTGCATCCAACATGGTTAGCAAACCCAGTGATTGTGCGCAAGGCTAATGGAAAATGGAGGCTTTGCATAGATTTCACGGATCTGAACAAGGCATGCCCAAAGGACCCATTTCCCTTGCCGCGCATCGACCAGATCGTGGATTCTACTTCAGGATGTGAGTTGCTCTCTTTTCTGGATGCATACTCTGGATACCATCAGATTTTTATGTCCAAGGAAGACGAAGAAAAGACCTCATTCATCACCCCATGCGGCACATACTGCTTTGTGTGCATGCCTTTCGGGTTGAAGAGTGTCGGGTCCACTTTTGCAAGAGCAGTCCAGATTGGCTTTGAACCACAGTTGCACAGGAACATTGAAGCCTATATGGATGATATTGTGGTCAAGACCAAGGACAGATCAACCCTCATCCAGGATTTAGAAGAGACATTTGCTAATCTGCGCAAGATCAACTTGAAACTGAATCCGGAGAAGTGCGTGTTTGGTGTCCCTCTGGCAAGCTACTTGGTTTCTTTGTGTCCCACCGTGGGATAGAGACCAATCCCGATAAGATCAAGGCCATTGAGCAGATACAGGCACCCAAGACAGTTAAGGATATGAGGCGTTTGGCAGGATGCGTTGCCGCGCTTAGCAGATTCATCTCCAAGTCTGCCGAGCGCGCCTTGCCGTTCTTCAAGATTTTGAAGAGGGCAGGACCCATGAAGTGAACCCCGGAAGCAGATGCATCGCTACAGGATTTGAAGGCCTACTTGTCTTCTGTGCATACTTTGGTCGCACCCAAACCACAAGAGTCATTGCTGCTATTTCTGGCAGCAACTAATTAAGTGGTTAGTGTGTCCCTAGTAGCGCAGCGGGAAGTAGAAGAAGCAGCCACCTCAGCAAGTGTCCCGCCCAGGGAAGAGAAAGAGAGCGGCCCAGCAAGGCCAGATACGGATCAGGACAAAGAGGAGCACGGCAGCGGAAGCAACCCCAAGGACACGGCAAGGAAGAAGGTGGTGCAGCGCCCAGTATACTTCGTCAGCTCCCTGTTGCAGGGGGCTAGATTCAGGTATTCTGGCGTGCAAAAATTGATCTTTGGCCTTGTCATGGCCTCAAGGAAACTGCACCACTACTTCGAAGCCCATGAGATCACGGTTGTCACCCGCTTCCCGTTGCAAAGGATACTTCAAAACCCAGAGGCCACCGGCAAGATAGTGGAGTGGGCATTGGAGTTGTTCAGCTTTGGCCTGAAGTTTGAAAGCACATCAACAATCCAAAGCAGGGCGTTGGCAGAGTTTATTGCAGAATGGACGCCAACCCCTGATGAAGAAGTACAGGAAACAGTTATCCCCGGCAAGGAAGCGCCCCAAGAATGGATCATGTATTTCGATGGTGCCTTCTCCCTACAAGGTGCAGGGGCTGGCGTGCTTCTCGTGGCTCCCACTGGAGAGCACCTGAGGTACGTCGTCTAGATGCACTTTCCCCGGGAGGAGACAACCAACAATACAGCAGAATATGAAGGGCTTCTTGCCGGGCTTAGGATTGCCACAGAATTGGGAATCAAGAAGCTGATCATTCGAGGAGATTCACAACTGGTGGTGAGACAAGTCAACAAGGATTACCAAAGACCATTGATGGAGGCATACGTCGAGGAAGTGAGAAGATTGGAGGAGCGTTTTGACGGGTTGCAAACAGAGCATGTACCCCATGCGGAAAACAGCATTGCTGATCACCTGTCAAAGTGCGCTGCGCAGAAGCTTCCTGTGGAACCAGGAACTTTTGTTCTCCATCTTACTCAGCCCTCCGCATCCCCGACAACAATGGCCCAAAAGAGGAGGAAATTGGACTCCGGTAAGCCTCTCCCAGTAGAGCCTTTCGGGGCTCCTAGCAGGGACCCTGATGGAAACAACTCCCCTTCGATTGCCGGGTTGCACCCTCCTGCCGGGCCACTGGTCCCCGCGGTCGAGGGATGCGCCCCCACGAATGAGGAGGTGCCGCTAGTCCTCGTTGCCGAGCCTCAGGCTCCAACTTGGTCAAGGCACATAGTCCATTTGCTCCAAACCGGAGAACTTCCCGAAGAGCAAGAAGAAGCTGAAAGAGTAGCCCAGAGGGCCAGTATGTATCAGTTTGTCGATGACACACTATACAGAAGAAGGCCCAACGGTGTGAAATTGAAGTGCATTTGCCAGGAAGGAGGAAAGGAACTACTGGCAGAGATACACAGAGGCATGTGCGGCTCCCACATTGGATCAAGGGCTTTGGTTGGGAAAGCATTCCGGCAAGGATTCTATTGGCCCACAGCCCTCCAAGATGCGATTGAGCTCGTCACCAAGTGTGAAGCCTGTCAGTTCCATTCCAAAAATATCCATCTGCCTGCCCAAGCACTCCAGACAATCCCTTTGTCATGGCCATTTTTGGTCTGGGGGCTCGATATCCTCGGCCCTTTCCCCCGAGCTGCCGGGGGCTTTGAATTCTTGTTCGTTGCTATCGACAAGTTTACAAAGTGGCCGGAAGTAGATGCCATGAGAAAGGTGACTGCTCAGTCAGCTATCAAGTTCTTGAAAGGATTGGTGTGCCACTTCGGGGTCCCTGCCCAGATCATCACCGACAACGGCACCTAGTTCACGGGCCGCGCCTTCATGCAATATGTTCATGCCCTCGGAAGCAAGATCTCATTTGCCTCTCTCGCACATCCCAGAAGCAATGGACAAGCAAAGAGGGCGAACACTGAAGTGCTGTGAGGACTCAAGACAAGAACATTTGATAAACTGCAGAAGCACGACAGGCGATGGATCGATGAGCTGTCGGTGGTTCTTTGGTCCCTCAGAACGACACCAAACCGAGCTACCGGGCAGACTCCCTTCTCCCTAGTCTATGGGGCAGAAGCAGTTATCCCCACGGAACTCATTTACGGGTCACCTCGAGTGCTTGCCTACGATGAAGTAGCGCAGGAACAGCACATGCGTGACGACGTCGTGCTTCTCGAGGAGAACCGTCTCCGGGCTGCTACGCGTGTTGCACGCTATCAGCAAGCCCTGTGTCGCTATCATAGCTGCAGGGTTCATGCCCGGTGTTTTGAGGAAGGCGACCTTGTCCTTAGGCGTGTTCAGTCCGCCAAGGGTACAAACAAGCTGTCGCCGAAGTGGGAAGGCCCTTACCATGTAGTACGAGTCACCAGACCTGGCGCAGTCCGTCTGGAGACCGGAGATGGCATTCAATTGCAAAACTCATGTAATATTGAGCATCTCCACAAGTTCTACCTGTAAGGCGCGGCTATCGGGCCCTGCCCGGCAGCCACCCTTTTGCACAGGCCTTGCCTCAGCTGCATGTAACCCCTTGTACAAAGCCAGGCGTAGACCCTGAGTAACAGAGAAATAAATGAAGCGCTGGGGGGCCCTGACAAGTTGCATGCATGCATAAGCATATCATAAGCATCGCATGATTCATGTAGATAGGTTGCATGATCATGTAGATAGATTGCATCTAGCATCATCTTCATTTGCATAAATTGCAGGCTCCTGTCGTGGACTTAGTCCTAGGAAGAGGATGCGAAGACAAGCCAGCACTGCGGTCTCCGGCAAGCCAAACAGATAAGTTCCGTCTCTTATCCATACATGTTCCGTGAGTAGGACTTGTGCATATGAAAACCTCGCCGCCTCGGAAACAAAGGTACTCCCATCTACTGACACGAACGCTGCTTCGGTCAGGATGGCCGTAGTGGACTTTGACTGAAAAGGGTTGGCGGGGGGCTGGTCTCTCGCAATGGGTTCTGCGCCCGGCAGGCTCAGCCTCACGGCAGCAGTCCTATGGGGTACCCGCAAGGTAGCTTACCGGGATCTACTTGTTTACATGAAAGTATGGAGGCGTTTCACCTCTGCATGGATATCGTACATGCACAAGTGCCCGATAAAGCCTATCTTTTTCATTAATATGCTGATCAACAAGTACAAATCTCACAGAACATAAACATGGATACGAGAGATTGCATTATTTGAACTAAAATTTGGCAAGTGCCTACAGATTTAAGATTAAAAAAAGATAAGTGCCCCGTGATGCCTTTGCCCTTGTCCACCTCCTTCAGGAAATCGCAGGAAGGAACGGAGAAGGCGAAAGGCGGGCCTGGCTGGGATTCGACGCCTCCCCCGGATCAGGAGAACACCATCGACGGGCTAAGAGGAAGAAACCGGAGGGCAGGCGCGGGCGGTGGCACTGCCGGGAACCCAGACGGAGTCACCGGCAAACACGACTCGTCGGAACGGTCGCCACCATTCTTGACGCGTCGTGGGTTGCCGCCACCTTCTGCACCACCGTCGCCCAAAGCTCCCGCCACACCCATCGATGCGAACGCCGTGCACCCCAGGAGACCCCACAGAGAGCATGGATGTCCCCGACGGCCCGGCGATATGAAGACCCCGCCCGTTAAGGAAGCATGCACAAGGACTAGAGGCTCTCCCATGCACCAGACGGGCAGAGTACGGGGAGATAGGGTCCGCCCTCACCAATGGCGAACCATCTCTGCAACCTCCCTCCAACGCCGCAGGAAAAGGTGGGATAGGCCATAATCGACTACCACACCTTCTGCCCATTATGGGCCTCGGCATGGTGTCGTTTGCGTCGCCTCTCACTAAAGTTGAAGCCACGGGCAACCCGGCGACGAGCACACCAGAGTCGCCACCTCCGGTGCTACCGCCGCGCCACCCGAGCGCCCCCGTGGGGCTCACGCGAAACTCCAAGCTAGGGCCCGGGGCCTGGCCCCGGGCTCTTCCTTTCAGCATACCCAGAAGAAGCAGAAGGCGGAGGAGGAGAGGAATGTGGATGAATGCCTCCGCTCCTCCCTCGCTCCTCCTTTTATAGATGAGCTGGGGCTGGGGGCTGATTCACCGGCGAGTACCCGCCGTCCTCCTCCATCAATCCAAGAAGATCGGGCCCCTGCCTTAATGCTCTCCCACACCACGCGCCTCCATTACCTACCCCACTCAATGCATGCAGCATACGTGGCTAAGGATAAGGGCGCGGTGGGAAGAGTGAATTGGCAGTTATCCGCCCGTGCGTTAAAGTCATTTACGGGCCATTACAAGAATGGCCCCACCACAATTAGCGTTGCATGACGCGCGGGAAAACCGGAAACTGACACGAGCTCAGGTTAATGAAGAAGCAAAGAAGATCTCAAAGGGCAGAGCCGCCCTTACATTTCTGCATGTGCACTGGTTAGGGCCTACCCCGACGACGCCCAATGGCGCATTCGTGCCAGGCCCGGGGGCTCCTGTCGGAGCAACAGACCCTGGGTCCATTACACGGACTGTGCATAGGCCAGAGACAAGATTACAAGACCAAGATCAGACCAAACAAGGAGGATCAATTCCTTTGAAGGATCCAAGTGCAAGTCGAGAAGGCCAACGTGAGCCAGAGGAACAACGCATCGCTAAGGGAAGGACCTACCTTGCCAGGCAAGCGAGCCCGGCAGGGTTGGGTTTTGCCCCGGAAGCAAGCTCCCAGATCGTCCCGGCAGGCCTGCCGGGGCTGGCGGAGGCAAGCCACTCCACTGCTCCACCTCACAAGCAACGCAAGTCATTAATCAAAGCGGTGTCGAGCTCCAAGGTGACTAAGTGGCTGCTTCTTGCCACATGGCAGCCACTTCCTACAGCAAACACCTCCATATGACACCCGTCTTGAGACGTGTCAAACGAGCAGGCGCGAAGCTGGCAGAACAGCCCGGCAGGGCTTGCCGGGCGGGCTGTGATGTGACACTGAGCAGCGCATTTAATGCGCTCTGTCAGCCTGCAGAGTTAGATATGATAGCATTGTTAGCTATCTAATCAGTACGCAAAGACTGATTTGCCACTGTGGTGACCCCTTAATCTATAAAAGGAGGCCCATGGCGACCGTAGAAAAGGTTGGACCCTCGCATATTGATACGCTGGTAGCCACCCTCGGCCCCAGAGCGACCTTGCTGGGCGAGTATGCTGCGTCCACCACCATTATCCACCATCAATCCACCAAAGCAGGAGTAGGGTTTTACGCCTCACGGCAGCCCGAACCTAGGTAAAGACTGCCCGTGTGATCTCTGCCGTGCTGCGCGATGCTTCTCCGCTCTTTGTGCAACGTGCCCATTACCCCGCCGAACCAAAAGGGGCCCATGGCCCCATAGGTGGCCTTGGTTTCCCACGATAGTCCATGACATGAGAAATGAGTCTGTTGAGATCAATGACCTCACTGCTCAACTCAAGAAGCTTGACAACCGTATGAAAGATACCAAATCTAAGTTTGTCATCAAGCAACTTGAAGAATCTTATGCGGATATCAATAAGGCTTTGACTATCCTTCGGCACAGAATATTGGGGTTCCACTCAGACGTAGATCAAATTGTTTGAAAAATCTGCCTCGATCATCAAGCCAAAGTCTCTGGCTACAATGATCTTGTCAAAGGGCACATTGATCCGTCAAAGGAAAAGAAAAAGAAGAAGATAGCGAAGAAGAATGCTCCTCCTCCTCCAGATGCTGAGACGTAGAAAGATAAGTGTCCTGAACGAGCAATTCCTTCGCCAATTCATGCACCAGTTGCAGATGCTCCTAGCTTACCAAGGCCAACTAAAATAGTGCATGTGGCTTCTCCAGTCCATGAAGAAAATCCGCCTCAAAAAAATGTCTCGGAAGAAGGTGAAATTCCTCATTTTGAACGCCAAGCTTCTCCTGCCCAAGACAAACCAAATGATACGGTTCCTCTCTCTGCTCCACAAATGACTCCCGAAGTACAACATTCTCCGTCGCCAGTGCCTGCCCATAATAAAGTTTCACCTGCTAAAGTGTCTGATCCCTCTCCACTTCGAATCTCACTTAATACTGCACGAAGAACTTTAGATGTAGATCCTTCTGCTGCAAAATCAGCTTCTGCTCATCACTCAGACTCGGTAATTTATGGCGATAAAGTGATCTCTGTTGAAGATGAACTCAAATACCCTTATCCTCGCGAGCAACTGCCGTTGTTTTCAATCGGTGTTGGCGTCAAAGGGCCTCTTTTCAATTGGAACACTCATCCGGTTTTCTTTCAAGAGAGTCCATACAGCAAGCCCCGCACTTCTGAATCTCCTCGGTTCTGGACTTAGGAACATGCAATATACTATTCGCGGATTCTTTATGATAGCCTCAAGATTTTCCCTCATGAGTTCCCAGATATTGCTGCTATGAAGAACATCGGCTGTTTCAACAAAGTATTGCAAGACATCGAAGACTTTGGCCTCACGCATGTCTTTGCTTATCAGCATCCATGGAACAGGGAGATTATTCTTCAATTTTATGCCACATTGTATATCTCCGGTGATGAATCTGATAGCACAAAATGGATCTTCGAATGGATGTCTGAAGGAAAGAGAATAAAATGCTTTGCAATGGACTTTGTATCTCATTTTCATTTCCCTCGGTTCAAACATGGCAAGACTGAGATTCGAGTTCATAACATTGATGCAATCTCTGATAAAGATTTCCGATGCACAATGGATGAAGATAAAATTCGTGACTACAATGGTCCTCCCCTGCCTGAGCACTTGACATTCAACAATCAGACCTTATATCATATTCTCACTTATACCCTCTGTCCGCTAGCTAGAATGAATACAGACAATGCTATTTCTGATGTTCTTCGGAACACCATCCATGCTATCTCTCAAGGATTTATCTTCGATGTCGAAGATATGTTCCTACGCATACTGATGGATTCAGCTCAGCACCCGAAAACTATCAAGGTATTTGCGCCCTGGATTCAGAAAGTGGTTGACTATGCAATGGAGACCGAATATCTTGCAAAAGTTAGTCACAAGAGCTTCATTCCTCCAGTTCATGATACAATAAAAATCATGGAAGATTTTTCTTCGGGGAAAGTTCCAGTGTCAAGCCCTCCTGATTATCATAACACCTTCAATGGACCTCGGCTACCTCAGCATGATCGTCAACCAAACACACAGCCTCCTTCACATCTTGAAGTGAGCTTGCACACTCAACAGCTGCTGCTGAAGCATATGGCTGAGGATCGCCAAGAGAAAGAGCACCTGGCTGCCGAACTAAATGCAATCCACAACCAAACAAAAGTTGTGCACATGATCACAGCTGAAAACAAGAAGCGTCTCTGGAAATTGCTTCGGAAGTTCTTCTCCAAGAAGCAATTGAGCAACTCTCATCTCAAAGAACTCTATGAGTATATTGATCAAGGGTTTTTAGCTGAAGATTTTCAAGACTGAATCACTCCGCCTTTGCCAGCTCGTGAACCAACAACTAATTTACTTTGGATTCAGCTGCGCAAATTGCTCGACGAGTCAGAAGCAACCTCGCCCACTGAGAAACCTGCTGAAGGAAACATTCTGTCTCGCAAGACTCAACAGGCTTATCCCAATGTGCCTTCGTCTTCTCAGCACCAAGCCAGTATTGAAGGATCGGTTGCTGCTGCTGACGATGAAGATGTCCCATCCACCTCCGAATCAGAAACCTCATCGGGCAGTTCTTCGGGCGATGCCTTAGAGTGAATCATATTCACCTATTTTTGCTCTCATGTTATTCGACACCTTTTTGACACTAGTTGACAAAAAGGGGGAGAATCACATTGAGAGTTTCGATAGATTTTCTCTGTTGGATTTAGTCTCTGTGTTTATTTGCTCAATTTTCTTAGACTATTTTTTACACTTTATGTGCTCTGATGTAAAACTTCTGATATGGGTTATAATATTAATAACCCCACCTGCTGCACTATATTCTCTCAAAGCATTTGTTTTGCAGGTGGATTTATTGATAGAAGTCATGAATGATTGCACTATATTCTCGTTGGATTACCTATCATCAGTGCGAATCATTACCTCGCATGATTGAAAAATCCTCCTTATACGTAAATGAATTGCAAGGAATTTCATTGTATATCAATTGACCCTGCATACATCTAGGGGGAGTATATTTCATCATCGAGTTAAGTAACGCAAGTTCACTCTTGTTCGATTTACATTTCACCTATCTATCTTCACTTTGATGATTATCTGTTTTGTCAACAACCGTCCAAAAAGGGGGAGATTGTTGGTGCAATAATAGGCCCCTTATGTTTTGGAGTTTGTTGACATAAACAGTATGGGACTTATGTGTTTGCTAGTGCACACAGAGTAATAGGTCCCTGGAGTAATCGAGGAGTTTGATGAAAAACGATGAAGATAATCTCCCTGCGCAGCAGCAAAGGTTATCATCGAAGATAAAGCTAACAAGAGTGACCCCTAAAAATTGCTGAAGTCTAAGCAATTGGTTCGGTGTTTGTTCGAAGAAAATGACTGCGCTCGAGGAAGAATGAAGACGAGATTAAGGCGTAGCATTTTTCATTGTTCTTCTTCTTTCATTGAGTAATATGACCACCGTACTATTAAGAGGGGTGTAGTGTTCAAAGCTTTGATTCTCTGATGCTAAACACAAATCCTATGAAAGATGTGAGAGAAATCTCTTTGTGTTCCGAGTAAATACTTGCCAGCAAGAGACTGTGATCTTCTTCGCTGCGAGAGATTTGACTCAGACCGAGGTGTTAGCATTACTTGTTCCTCAAGTAATGTTACCGTTGCTCCAAAATCCGACCGTTGTGAATGTGTCAGTTGGCCATTGGCTGGACCTCGTGTCCAAAATGGTCATTTCCCATCTGGGAAGGTTGCGGCTATAAATAGCCACCCCGCATTGGCTTTGTCCGGCGGCTGCTCCATTTGATTCTGAGAAGATTGTTGAGCAACCCACTCTCTGAGCGATTTGATTTTAAAATCCACTGAGAGAAAAACCCTAGAGCCGAAGAATTAGATAGTGGTTCAGCATCACTGGAATCTAAGTTTAGTACGCTCCGCCTATTACTCTTGAGAGCTGCAAACTCTCAAGACGATTAGGTGTCAATTTCTTCAGAGACCAAGAGTGATTGTGGTTCTCGAAGAAGAAGTCTGTAAAGGTTCAGAGATTGCCTTCAAGTATCTACCACGAGTGATCGGCATCAGTTGACAAATCGATTGTCGAGGAGAATAGGGTGAAGAGAGTTTATCTTCCGTGTTAAGTCACAGCCCCTCCAACCAGACATAGTCCTTGTGCAGAAGGACGAACTGGTCGAACAAATTCCTTGTCGCCGTCGAGCATCATCGATTATCTCTGTCACTCATGTTTACCTTCAATGCATTTTCATTCGTATGATTTACATAGATGCATGTTTCAGTTCTCCTTTGTACTCTGTTCTAGTTCACTGTAGTTTGCTTTTCATTCAATCCGCTGCTGGGTTCTGAGAGATTTAAGTTTTCCGAAGAAAATTTAAAACTCCCATTCACCCCCCCCCCCTCTAGTAGACATACTTCGTTCCTACAATTGGTATCAGAGCTAGGTACTCCTTGACTCTGCTCATTTTAGTCTAACGATTTTGGAGTTTAAGTATGTCTTCAGTGAACTACAAATCGCATCTTGAGATTCCCATATTTGATGGGACGGACTACCCCTTCTGGAAGGAGAAGATGAACATCCGTCTCCGAGCAATAGATGATGACATATGGAATGTGGTGCAATTCGGGCTAAATGTTGTTGTACCTCAAGCCCCGTCCTATGAAGAAAAGAAGCTCATTCAGCTGGATGCTTAGGCCAAAGATGAGATTGGCGGTCATCTCAATTGAGCGCAATTTCTTCGATATCGCCAGTGTGAAACTATGAAGGAATTGTGGGATGTCCTCGAGAAGATCAATGAAGGAGAATCAACTTAGAAAGAAGCTCAAATTGATACGCTGAGAGCGAAATTCAATCGCTTCAAGCACATCGGAAATGAAACCTGCCAACAAACCTTTGACCGCCTCAGTGACATAGCTAATGAACTTCAAGGTCTCGGCACCAAAGACATCACTGACCATGATGTCGTAAAGAAACTGCTTCGATCTCTTGATAGTTCCTTTGACACACTTGTTCTGATGATACGTGAATGAGCTGACTTCAAGCACCTCGACTCTGCTGATATCATGGAAAGACTGAACACTCACGAGGAACAAGAAGAAGAGAAAAGAGATGTGTATGGCTCAACTCAACGCAAAAATCATGCTCTCAAGGCTATGACTGATTCTTCCTCTGATGGAAATGCCAAAGAAGATTTAGATGACCTAGAAAGGCTCAGCAAAGATCTCGCACTGATCACAAAAAGATTCCAACGCTTCCACAAGAAGAGCTAGTTCCAGAAAAGAAGTTCAAGCAACTCTGGGGGTTCAAAAACTTCATCAAAACCTGCTGGAGAATACACCTGCTTCAAGTGCAAAAAGCCTGGACACTTCATTTCGGACTGTCCTCTCTAGGAAGCTAAAATCCGTTCTAGTGGAAGATATGATTCAGGCAACTATCGAGGCAAAAGCAAGAGCAAGAACTATGACTCCGATGAAGAAAAGAAAACGAAGAAATTCTTCAAGAAGAAGGACAGCTCCACTTCAAAATCTTCGTCAAGATCTTCATCGAGGAACCCCTCCAAGTCCTCCTCCAACCGCAAGAATACTTCTCGCAAGGCCAAGGCGTACATCGGCAAGGAGATGGATTCTGAAGAAGAAGAATCATATGCCTCCGAAGAAGCTGATGAATCCGATGAGGATTCCGACTCGGGCATGGCTGGGATAGCATGTGCCTCCGCTTCTGCGAAAAATTTCTTCAGGAACCCGTCAAGCGACGATGAATCTCCTGCCTACTGCTTCATGGCCAAAGCTTTGAAAGAAAAGGTGTCCTCCAAACATCACAAGGTTCACTCCAGTGATCAATATTCTTCTAATGAGGATGACCATGCTAAGTTGATCAAAATTGCCAACATACAACAAAATTCTCTTGAGAAAATTGAGAAAACCCTCAGAAAATCTGAAGGGTTGTTGGTTGAGGAGATGGAGAAAAACTAGTCGTTGACTGAAGAGTATTCCACTCTCAAGTCACGAATGGTTGAACTCTCAAATCATCATGATTTTATCTCAGCAGACCATGAAAGGTTGACCTACGATTACCTGAAAAGGAAACAGGAACTCGAGGCGCTGAGAGAGGCTCATGAATATTTGATTAGAGAAAAGTCTCTTCTCACCCAACAACTCAAGGATAAACCTGAGGTGTTTGAGCCACCGTGTTTAAAATGCCTTGAACGAACCAATGTTGAATCAAATGCTGAATCATCTGTGAATGCTAACCCCTCGATTGAGGAAAGTGGTTCTGTTTCTAATGAAAATGCTAGGTTGAAGGATCTTCTTCAGACAGGAATATTCAAATCTCTCAAAGGACACCAAACCCTTTGCGATGTTCTGAAGAAATCTATTCTTCACAAAAATCCCAGAAAGGAAGGTATCGGTTTCGAAAGGAAACTGAATGAAAAGAGCACTTACTAGGAACCACATCAATATCCTCAAACTGTATGGGTTCCTGCAAAGAGCAAAACGCTCGATCCAGCATTACTTTCGGGATACAACTCTCCTATTCCTGAATATCCTGATGATGATTCCCTGGACAATTATAAGTTGTTCAAGAATTAACATGGTGAGGTTGTTGCTCGCTATGTTTGACCAAACAGCAGAAATGCCCCCCCCCCCCAAAGAAAGCTATTTGGGTGCCTAAGAAAACTGTTGATGCTTTGCCTGTATTTGCTCGATTGACCATGTAGGCACAAAGAATTTGACAAAATGAGTATATGCATACTGCATACAATCACTATGCTCACTCATCTGGAAAGAATTTCAATGCTTATTCTTTCAATTATGATCTTAATGAAAAAATTGATAAAAATGGGATTGGAGAGGTCAAAACTTTAAGTACCGATGAACCCACTCTTTTGGATTTCAAGGACTTTAATTATGATAATTGCTCTTTGATAGATTGTATTTCCTTGTTGTAATCCATGTTAAATTCTCCTCATGCTTACAAGCAAAATAAAGCTTTTAGTAAACATATCATTGATGTTATGATGAAATCTTTTGAAGAAAAACTTGAGTTGGAAGTTTGTATTCCTAAAAAGCTTTATGATGAGTGGGAACCTACTATTAAGATTAATATTAAAGATTATGAGTGCAATGCTTTGTGTGATTTGGGTGCTAGCGTTTCCACGATTCCAAAAACTTTATGTGATGTGCTAGGTTTTCGTGAATTTGATGATTGTTCTTTGAATTTGCATCTAGCGGATTCCACTATTAAGAAACCTATGGGAAGAATTAATGATGTTCTTAGTATTGCAAATAGGAATTATGTGCCCGTAGATTTTATTGTGCTTGATATAGATTGCAATCCTACATGTCCTATTATTCTTGGTAGACCTTTCCTTAGAACGATTGGTGCAATTATTGATATGAAAGAAGGAAACATTAGATTTCAATTTCCATTAAGGAAGGGCGTGGAAAACTTCCCAAGAAATAAAATTAAGTTGCCATATGAATCTATTATGAGGGCTACTTATGGTTTGCATACCAAAGATGACAATACCTAGATCTATGTTTTATGACTAGCTAGGGGCGTTAAACAATAGCGCTTGTTGGGAGGCAAGCCAATTTTATTTTTATGTTTTTTTTATTTTGGTTCTGTTTTTCAATAAATACACATTATCACCTCTGTAGTAATTGTGTTTTGGTGTTTTAATTAGTGTTTGAGCCAAGTAAGACCTTTGGGATGGTCTACGGTGATAGTTGATTTGATCTTGCTGAAAAACAGAAACTTTTGTGCTCATTGCCAAAAATTCAATAAATCACAGAAACGTGCTTTTGATCTGATTTTTCTGTACAAGATTGATATACAAATTTCCCAGGTTTTCCTAATGTTTCAGAATTTTTGGAATTAAAGAAGTATACGAAATTTCCAGATTACTACAGACTGTTCTTTTTTTGACAGATTCTGTTTTCTATGTGTTGTTTACTTATTTTGATGAATCTATCGGTAGTATCGGGGGGGGGGGGGGGGGGGGGGGGGGTATGAACCATGGAGAAGTTGGAATACAGTAGATATATTACACCAATATAAATAAATAATGAGTTCACAACAGTACCTAAAGTGGTGATTTATTTTATTATACTAACGGATCTTATGAGTTTCTCTGTTGAGTTTTGTGTTGTGAAGTTTTCAAGTTTTGGGTGAAGATTTGATGGATAACGGAATAAGGAGTGGCAAGAGCCTAAGCTTGGGTATGCCCAAGACACCCCAAGGTAATATTCAAGGACAACCAAGCATCTAAGCTTCGGGATGCCCCGGATGGCATCCCCTCTTTAGTCTTCGTCCATCGGTAAATTTACTTGAGGCTGTATTTTTATTCACTACATGATATGTGTTTTGCTTGGAGTGTCTTGTATGATATGAGTCTTTGCTTTTTAGTTTGCCACAATCATCCTTTTTGTACACACCTTTTGAGAGGGACACACATTAATCGTGAATTTATTAGAATACTCTATGTGCTTCACTTATATCTTTTGAGCTAGGCAGTTTGCTCTAGTGCTTCACTTATATCTTTTTAGAGCACGGCGGTGGCTTTATTTTATAGAAATTGTTGAACTCTCATGCTTCACTTATATTATTTTGAGAGTCTTTAAATAGCATGGTAATTTTCTTAGGTTATGAATTTGGTCCTAATATGATGGGCATCCAAGAGGGATATAATAAAAATTTCATATAAAGAGCGTTGAATAAGATGAGAAGTTTGATTCCTTGCATTTGTTTTGAGATATGAAGATGGTGATATTAGAGTCATGCTAGTGAGTAATTGTGGATTGGTATAAATACTTGTGTTAAAGTTTGTGATTCCCGTAGCATGCACGTATGGTGAACCGTTATGTGATGAAGTCGGAGCATGATTTATTTTTTTGATTGTCTTCCTTAGGAGTGGCGGTCGGGGACGAGCGATGGTCTTTTCCTACCAATCTATCCCCCTAGGAGCATGCGTGTAGTACTTTGTTTTGATAGCTAATAAATTTTTGCAATAAGTATGTGAGTTCTTTATGACTAATGTTGAGTCCATGGATTATACGCACTCTCACCCTTCCACCATTGCTAGCTTATCTAGTGCCGTGCAACTTTCGCCGGTGCATTAAACCCACCATATATTTTCCTCAAAACAGCCACCATCCCTAGCTATTATGGCATTTCCATAGCCATTCCGAGATATATTGCCATGCAACTTCCACCGTTCCGTTTATTATGACACGCACTACCATTGTCATATTACTTTGCATGATCATGTAGTTGGCATAGTATTTGTGGCAAGGCCACCGTTCATTTTTTTATACATGTCACTCTTGATCATAGCACATCCCGGTACACCGCTGGAGGCATTCATACAGAGTCATATCTTGTTCTAGTATCGAGTTGTAATTTTTGAGTTGTAAGTAAATAAAAGTGTGATGATCATCATTATTAGAGGATTGTCCCATGTGAGGAAAGGATGATGGAAGCTATGATTCCCTCACAAGTTGGGATGAGTCTTCGGACTTTACAAAAAAATAAAAGAGGCCAAAGAAGCCCAAATAAAAAAAAGAGAAAAGAAAAAATGAGAGAAAAGAGAGAAGGGACAATGTTACTATCCTTTTTCCACACTTGTGCTTCAAAGTAGCACCATGATCTTCATGATAGAGAGTCTCCTATGTTGTCACTTTCATATACTAGTGGGGATTTTTCATTATAGAACTTGGCTTATATATTCCAATGATGGGCTTCCTCAAAATTGCCCTAGGTCTTCGTGAGCAAGCAAGTTGGATGCACACCCACTTAGTTTCTTTTTGAGCTTTCATACACTTATAGCTCTAGTGCATCTGTTGCATGGCAATCCCTACTCACTTGCATCGATATCAATTGATGGGCATCTCCAAAGCCCATTAATTTGCCTAGTTGATGTGAGACTTTCTCCTTCTTTTTGTCTTCTCCACAACCACCATATTATATTCCACCCATAGTGCTATATGCATGGCTCATGCTCAAGTATTGCGTGAAAGTTGAAAAAGTTTGAGAACACCAAAAGTATGAAACAATTGCTTGGCTTGCCATCGGGGTTGTGCATGATGAAATACTTTGTGTGATGAAGATGGAGCATAGCCAGACTGTATGATTTTGTAGGGATAACTTTCTTTGGCCATGTTATTTTGAGAAGACATGATTGCTTTATTAGTATGCTTGAAGTATTATTGTTTTTATGTCAATATTAAACTTTTGTTTTGAATCTTATGGATCTGAATATTCATGCCACAATAAAGAAGATTACATTGATAAATATGTTAGGTAGCATTCCACATCAAAAATTCTGTTTTTATCATTTACCTACTCGAGGACGAGCAGGAATTAAGCTTGGGGATGCTTGATACGTCTCCAACGTATCTATAATTTTTTATTGTTCCATGCTATTATATTATCTGTTTTGGATGTTTTATATGCATTAATATTCTATTTTATATTATTTTTGGGACTAACCTATTAACCTAGAGCCCAGTGCCAGTTTTTGTTTTTTTTCTTGTTTTAGAGTTTTACAGAAAAAAATATCAAACGGTGTCCAAACGGAATAAAACTTTACGATGATTTCTCTTGGACCAGAAGACATCCACACAACTTGGAGAGGAAGGCAGAAGATGGCCGAGGAGGCCACAAGCCTGCTAGGCGCGCCCCAGGGGGGCGCCCTGAGGGCTTGTGGGCCCCTCGAGGGTCTCCTAACCCTAATTCTTGCTCTATAAATTCCCAAATATTCCCAAACCACCAGAAGCGTCCACCAAAATACTTTTCCCCGCCGCAAGCCTCTGTTCCCGTGAGATCCCATCTTGGGGCCTTTTCCGGCACCCTGCCGGAGGGGGATTCGATCACGGAGGGCGTCTACATCAACCTTGCTGCCCTTCTGATGATGCATGACTAGTTTACCACAGACCTACCAGTCCATAGCTAGTAGCTAGATGGCTTCTTCTCTCTCTTTGATCTTCAATACAATGTTCTCCTCGATGTTCTTGGAGATCTATTCGATGTAGTACTTTTTTGCGGTGTGTTTGTTGAGATCCGATGAATTGTGGATTTATGATCAGATTATCTATGGATATTATTTGAGTCTTCTCTGAACTCTTTTATGCATGATTAAGATATCTTTGTATTTCTCTTCGAACTATCGGTTTGGTTTGGCCAACTAGATTGGTTTTCTTGCAATGGGAGAGGTGCTAAGTTTTGGGTTCAATCTTGCGGTGTCCTCACCCAGTGACAGAAGGGGTAGCAAGGCACGTATTGTATTGTTGCCATCGAGGATAAAAAGATGGGGTTTTCATCATATTGCTTGAGTTTATCCCTCTACATCATGTCATCTTACTTAAAGCGTTGCTCTGTTCTTTTGAACTTAATACTCTAGATGCAGGCATGAGTCTGTCGATGTGTGGAGTAATAGTAGTAGATGCAGAATCGTTTCGGTCTACTTGTCACTGACGTGATGCCTATATTCATGATCATTGCCTTAGATATCGTCATAACTTTGCGCTTTTCTATCAATTGCTCAACAGTAATTTGTTCACCCACCGTATGCTATCTTTAAGAGAGAAGCCTCTAGTGAAACCTATGGCCCCCGGGTATATTTTCCATCATATATTTTCAGATCTATAAATAAAAAACCCAAAAATACCTTGCTGCAATTTATTTGTTTTTACTTTGTTTTACATTTTAGTAATCTTTTATACCTATCTCTATTAGATCTCACTCTTGTTCGAGACCGTGAAGGGATTGACAACCCCTTTTTCGTGTTGAGTGCAAGTGTTTGTTAGTTTGTGCAGGTGCATAGATTGGACACTTGCTTGTGCCTCCTACTGGATTGATACCTTGGTTCTTAACTGAGGGAAATACTTATCTCTACTTTTCTGCATCACCCTTTCCTCTTCAAGGGAAAAATCAACGCAAGCTCAAGAAGTAGCACGCCCTATAGCGGGGATCCCTCACGTTTACGTGACATGGAGGGCACCATAGGACAGCATCAAAATAAAACATACAACTCAAACCAAGCACGATCATCAATCAACCCATAGGACAAAACGAATCTACTCAAACATCATAAGATAGCCATAGATCATTGGGAAATAATATATAGCATTGAGCACCATGTTTAAGTAGAGATTACAGCGGGTAGAAGAGAGGTTACACTGCTGCATAGAGGGGAAGAGAGTTGGTGTTGACGGCGGCAAAGTTGTTGGAGTAGATCGCCGTCACGATGATTGCCCCGGTGGCGCTCCGGCGCCACCAGGAGAGAGCCCCCTCCTTCTTCTTCTTCCTTGGTCTCCCCCCTAGATGGGAGGAGAGTTCCTCCTCTGGTCCATGGCCTCCATGGCGGTGGAGGGGCAGGAGCCCCTCCTAGATTGGATATATCTCTCTGTTCTCTTCTGTTTCGCGATCTTGTTTTCTGGCCCTTCATCGTTTCTTAAATTCCCGCAGATCCGTAACTACGATTGCGCTAAATTTTTTACATGATTTTCCCCATAAATTATCTTTCTTGCAACCGAAGAAGAGCCCCAACCGACTTACGGGGAGCCCACAAGACACCTGCGCGTGCCAGGGGGTGCCCGGCGCGCCCTGGTGGGTAGTGGAGGCCGTGGGCCTTCGTTTGCGTTGATTCCACCTCCCAAAAATCACATATATTCCAAAATAATTCTTCGTAAATTTTTATCGTGTTTGGACTTTGTTTGATATGGATATTCTACGAAACAAAAAACATGCAACAAACAAGAACTCGCACTGGGCACTGGATCAATATGTTAGTCCAATAAATCATATAAAATGTTGCCAAAAGTATGTGAAAGTTGTATAATATTGGCATGAAACAATAAAAAATTATAGATATGACGGAGACGTATCATGATGCTTGTGTGTACTTGCCGGAGATGGTAGCTCGGGAGTCTTTGCACTTGAGCGTCTTCTCGAAGATGATGAAAACCGCTTGCGGTTTTTTATGAAGACTTTGAGCTCCTCCATGTGCTTGTCCATCTTGGCATCGATGAAGTTCTTCATGGCATCGAACTCGTCGTCGTGGTTGTAGACCAGAGATGATGTGCTTTTCCTATCCATCACAAGACTCGAGCAAAGGTGAGTACGAAATGAGATAAACAATACCAAGCTACCTTTTCCCAAAGTTGAGGATGTATCTCGTGTCACTCAATGTGAAATCAAAGAATAGTGGAATTGGTACCGGACTTGTTCACTCACACCTACAATGTAAAGCTTATCGAGTGGCTTGGTTAGGACAAGTGGCACAAATTCATGCAAATTGAAGTCCAAGATATGTAAATGTTGAAATAAATCCAACGGACTCAAAATGCAAAGCAAGTGATCACAAATATAGAGGAGGGCAATAAAGAAACACACAAGGTGGGATAATGGGTCTTGTGCAACTATAGGGATGAGCAATACAAAATTGCCTAATAAAGACTAAGCTCGTGTTGCACAAACAGTAGGAGAGCACTAGCTTGATTGCACACTTGGGCACGATTCACCACTTCGCACCAACCTATATGTATGCAAGCTAAATGTTTCATATTCCATGTATCCTCATGCACAAGTATCTCTTTTCATGCTCAACTCGCTCTTGCTTATAAGCTTATGATCTTTCTTTTCTTGCTTAAAAGTTTTTTTGTCTTTTTTGCTCTTCTCTTCCTTTCCACTCTTCTTATTAAGCCTCAACCAATCACATGAGATAAGTATCACAAGATATGCACAGGAGCAAGCAATTACACAATATGATATATCCAATGATGCAACAATATGATATTGTATCACTATGGTGCACAAGTTTTCGTGAAGCCCGGCAATACTCGAATAGCTTGTCTCAATAGGTATGAAGGTATGCGCAAAGATGGTGGGTCTATCAAGATGTAATGGCAAGGAAGGAAAAGTTTATGACGGAATGGATACCTTCATCACACTTAACCTTTCACGAAGTCGGTGGTAACCGGCCTTGCTTCCGGTTGAAGATGGTTTCAAAGGATGGATGGTCGTCGTCGATGCGGAATGTCGTGGTAGATGTAGTCGATGGAACGATACAAGTGTCCAGTGGTGGATGAAGATGTAACCGTCCCTAAGTAGCCGAAACACCTTAGAAGACTCAAATCACAACTCAAACAACCACTAATGCAATAAGAACCAAAATGGGTTAGTTTGCGGAAGTTTTATGTGGTGGTGCAGAAGTTATGGCGGAGGGCCTATGCAAAGATGTGAAAATACACAAAATTTGATGGAGTCAAAAGGTGGTAAAACCAATATGAGCAGCTCGGGCACGTCGCTAGCTTTCCAACGAGCCAAAGAACACCCAAATCGGAGTTTGGGAGTGGGAGTTATGGCCGAAAACGTGAAGCGATGCTGGCTGGTCTGGGATGGTCGTGCGCACGGGGTCTTAGGCCCGTGGGAACGGGGTCCCATGCACACGGTACAAGGCTGTGGGCACGGGGTGTCTAGGAACTTTGCGGGGGGCCGTGGGCACAGGGTCTGGGGCCCGTGGACACGGGGGTGGCGGAAATTTCGCGATTTCGAAGTCAAAATTGAAGGGGGGAGAAAAATTAGACTATGGGGACGCAATTGGAGGTAGATCTACTTGCTAAACACCATATCCATGGATTGAAATCAACAAAAACTCACAAGAAACAACAAATCACAAAAAAAATTGGTATGGCTCTTTTTGTGGGGAAATTTTGGAAATTGGGCAAGAACAAGCAAAATTAGGCTAGAAAACGGTGGGGAGGACTCCAAATTCGTGATAAATGTGGCTCTAGATACCAAGATGTTGTAGGGTGGACCTAAGTGGAGATCTTTCACAAATTGGAGGGGGACCCATGAAGAACGCGAAGAACACGAAGAATAAGAGGGGAAATCACAAGAGGAACACTCAAGAACAAGTCCAATCACACATCCACTAGACCAACAAACACATGAGATTCACAAGGTACAAGAACAATCAAAGGGAAACAAGATACATGGTAAAGTTCATCCCAAATCCTATGAAGGAGATGAGGTCTTGATGAATCCCTAAGGATCTTCTCCAATGGAAGGCCCTGAACTCCAATGGAGTCTTCTCTCTCTCAAGAGGAATCCCACAAGGGGAGATACATGAGCTAAGCTCTAATGTCTAGATCTATTCTTAGCTAAGTCTAAATGGAGGAGGAGGAAGAGTATATATAGGTCCAAGACATGAAGGGGTAAGGAGGGACGAAAGCCCAACAGCTACACATAGGGGGCCCCGTGTGCACGGGGTAAGTGGAGCCCGTGCGCACGGGGTCTCCAGCGACCTGACACACTTAGCCCGTGCGCACGGGGTTAGTGAGGCCCGTGGACACGGGGGTCCCGTGGGCATGGTACACGCCCATGCGCACGGGGTCTTCAGGACCGTGCAGCCTAGGAGGCCCGTGGGCACGGGGTTGGGGAGGCCCGTGCGCACGGGGTCACCTGGGAGCTGCTGCCTTCTTTCTTGGCGGTTCCTTCTCCACTTCCAGGCTTCTCTCTTGGATGGTGTAGTTGTTCTCTTGAGCTTGGACTCCTCCTCGATGAATGTGTAGCTCCGCTCACACCTATGTATGCACATGAGAGAGGGGTCAAGTAGTATACCATCCTCGAAGGGCACAAGTGAACATGTGTAAAGGAGATGATTCACCTTTATGTATGTAAAGTAGATGTGGCACGTGGCACTTGCCAAACGGACTCTTGACATGGTGATGTCCATAGGATGCTCCGCATCATGATCTCAGTGGCGCCAAGAGCACGAAGCTCATTGGTGATATCAGTAAGACGGTCGAAGGTGAGCTGGACATTTTCGTTGTCAAGCCTCTTGAAGCGGTTGAAGAGATTGCGGAGCACATCAATTCTTGAGTCTCACTGAGTAGAGACGCCTTCGTTAACCTTGGACAGGCAGTCCCAGACTAGCTTCGCAGATTCTAGTGCACTCACTCGGCCATACTGCCCTTTGGTCAGATGACCACGGATGATGTTCTTGGCAGTTGAATCCAGTTGCGTGAGCCTCTTGACATCAGCAGCGGTGACACCTTCACCGACTTTGGGAACGCCAGTCTTGACGACATACCAGAGGTCATTGTCAATGGCTTCAAGATGCATGCGCATCTTATTCTTCCAGTAGGGGTAATCAGTGCCATCGAAGACAGGGTACACAGCGGAGACCTTGATTATCCCTGCAGTCGACATAGCTAAAACTCTAGGTGGTTAAACCGAATCACACAGAACAAGGGAGCACCTTGCTCTGATACCAATTGAAAGTGCTAGTTATCGACTAGAGGGGGTGAATAGGCAATTTTTATGAAAGTCTTCAAGACAGGCAATGTCTTCGAAGACAGACAACCAAATAACACCTACACAGTATGCAGTGGAAGATAAACTACACTAGCCATGCCATAGTCAAGGAAAAAGTACAAAGTAAACACGAAGACAAATAGCAGCTACGTAGAGTGGATCAGAATAGGAAGACAGTATGAAGCCAAATAGGCAATCAGAGAGAATGTCTTCACACAATGAAGTCAAACAGAGCAGGCAAGCAGTGACTTCACGAGATAGAACTGTAAGTAAGGAGTGAAGAGATAGAACCAGTTGCTTGATGAAGACAAGGATTTGGTAGACCAGTTCCAGTTGCTGTGACAACTGTACATCTGGTTAGGGAGGCTGAGATTGAACTCAGAAGACCACGTCTTCACCTTATTCCCCTTGAGCTAAGGTCACTTAGTCCTCGCCCAATCACTAAGGTAAGTCTTCAAGGTAGACTTGCAAACCTTCACAAACTTCGTTCACCGGCGATCCACAATGACTCTTGGATCCTCAGAACGCGACGCCTAACCGACTGGAAGATCACAATCTTCAAGTGTGATAAGTCTTCATATCACGCGAACAGAAAGACTTCAATGATGCTAAACACTCTTTGGGCTCTGGGTGTTTTGGACTTTGTCCTTGCAAGGATTCTCTCTCAAAGGCTTCGGAGGTGGGTTGCTCTCAAATGACAAAAGCCGTGCACTAACTCTGAGCAGCCACCAATTTATGGTGTAGGGGTGGGCTATTTATAGCCAGGAGGCAACCCGACATGCTTTGTCCGAAATGACCCTGGGTCACTAAGGAACCGACACGTGTGCAACGGTCAGATTTCAAACACACGCGGCAACTTGACTTGGGCTATAAGTAAAGCTGACTCATCCAACTCTGGATAAGATTTTCTCTCATTGTCTTCACTCGAAGACATAGGATTTTGGTTGAGCATCACGTCAGTTTTTTGACTTTGTTCACTTGAACCGCACTTGACAGTTCGGTGGTTCCTATGACTCACAGAAGAAAAAAATGAAACTACGAAAGAATATATGTCTTCGCACTCCATTGTCTTCAAGCGAATGTCTTCACACGTCATTGTCTTCGACATGAATGTCTTCGCGAACCACCATTGTCTTCAATGTCTTCATACATTTTTAGGGGTCATCTTGGATGAGTAAACCGAATCAATAGGGACTTCCACCTGTGTTCTCCTGTGAATCTCACAAACACATTAGTCCCTCAACCATGTTTGTCGTTAATACTCCAAAACCAACTAGGGGTGGCACTAGATGCACTTACAATCCAACACCAGGTTAGATCAACCCCGGTAAGGCCATGAGTCGTCAAGGCATTAATCCTTGAGGACAAAGGCTTGAATTGTTCCCTTTCAGCAGGGGAGGCGAAACCAGGAAAGGCAGTTGAGGCATCAAGCCGGTCAAGCCTATAACCTGGCAGACGATTTTCAGTAACTAGGGAGGTATCCTTGCAATAGAACCATGTTTTATGCCACACTTTTGGGTGGCTCACCGGCTTGACCGACGAGAAAGCAGTATTTGGCTACTTTGAATGGTGACACCCCCAAGTACTAGGCTTCGGCCATCTTTGTGCTCCATCTGGTGGTTGAGATAGAAAAACTCTTGGAAGAAGCTAACAGACGGCTCGATCTCCAAGTACACCTCGCAGAATACTTGGAATTGACTTAGGTTCAGAATGGAGTTGGGGGGCAGATCCTGGGGTCTGATGTTGTAATGATGAAGCACATCCCAGAAGAACTTTGAGTCGGAAGGGCGAAACCCTCGCTCCAGATGATTAGTGAAGACGACGACCTCACCCTGATTCGGTTGGGGGGGGATTTCTTCTTCAGGGGCGCACCATTGGATTTCATCCTGAGGTGGCAACAGTCCCGAATTCACCAAAGTTTGCAATTTTAGCTCTGAAGAGGTAGACTTTGCCTAGTTGACCATTTTGTTGGTCCTGGGAGGCATTTTGCTTGCCTGAGATTGCAAAAAGTAAAAGACGGATATAAGCCAGCCAGTCATAAAGATGTTCAAAGTCACAATAATGGACAACACAACTATTGAGATTGAGCCAATACAAGGCAATCTACAGTTTTCAATTAGTGTTTTGCATTTGATCTACGAGCCGGCCAACGATTGAGCCAGTACATGGCAATCTGCAATTTTCAACTGGTAGCGTGCAATGGATCTGTGAGCCAGCCAAGGACTAAGCCGGCATGAAATACTAACAAGGTTCACAAGTTTGGTGAAGGTGATAGTGGATTCTACAAGTAAAGCAGGTCAAAAACATAAAGTTGCAGGATTCTGCTATCAAAACAGATCTGGAAATTACTTGAAAAGGGAAAATCAATAAACCTAGCTATGGCAGAGTATGCGGCGGAAGAGAATGACATTCGCTAAACTTTGTGGAAAAGGGGATCTAGATTAGGGTAAGATAATTCAAGATAAAGGCGAGGGCAATGCTACCAAGTTGATCCTAGATCTACGATGATGAACTACGAAGAAACCATGAAGAACACCGATGAACGCGGTATGAACTACGATGAGGTAATGGTGCCAATGGGTGCTTACAGATCTGCGAAGATGAGCAGAGGTTGAAGAAGGTCGATGGCGCGGCTGCGTTTCCTCCAATGGAGCTCCGGTGAGGAAGCGTTTGAGCAGTGGTCGCTGACTTGGTGAGGGCGGCGAGCTTGAAAGGGCACGGTGTCATCGGAGCAAGAGGAGGAAGACGATGGGAGAAGAAGGGAAGTAAAAGAGAACCCCCGGGGCCCTCATGCATATTTATAGGAAGGGTGAAAACCGAAGCGGTAGGAGCAAAAACCTAGGAGGCGCAGTAAAACTCGGGTGAAAGGGCACCTCGATTTTTGTGCCTGTCAGATCCACTTAAAAGATTCGCCATGACATCATTCGTTGAATACGGGAAAATGGTCAAGTGATGACACGATACGGAGCATGCCAGAGACACCAAGTGTGGAAAGTTTTCATGAGCCAATTGAATTGATTGACCCGATTGATGCAAATGGAGAGGAAGGACAAAGACAACAAGGATTGTTTTCCTGGCTTGACGATATAAGGCCCGGGTTTATTTATGATGTTCTCCTTTCATTTCTTACTTGTTTATTTCCAGATGTACAATTTAGGATGAATAAATCCAAGCTAAATTGGAGGCTAATGTTGGGGGTATTTCCCAAAGCTATGACCCGGCAGGAGGAATGACCCGGCCAAGAGCGCGCCGGCTCATGGATCGTTTCCACATGACGGATCGCCAAACGGCGGAAGTCCCGGTCGATTATGGGCCGGCTCACGACAACGCTTGATGAGCCGGCTCGACGAAGGCCTGAAGATGAAGATTCCATGGGGGACAAGTAGAGTAGGATGCGGGTCGTAGTACGACCCTAACTCTATTGTAAACCCAGGATCTCAACCTATATATAAAGGGGAGCCCCTGGGATGAAAAGACTAAGTTACAATCACCGAGAGCTAGGTTAGCTAATCTGCATCCTTGTAATCGAGATCTCAAGCAATATCAATCAAGCAGGAAGTAGGTCTTTACCTCCTGTAACACCCTGGGTGTCATGCTACAGTAAACTCATGTTAATGTTGCCATGTCATCATAATTAATTTTTGCTAATCATCGCTTTGTTCCAAACAGACCTCAAATTCAAATTTAAAAGACAAGTCAAATTATTATTTTCCTCAAACTATAAAAATGGAATGTTTGGATTTTAATATAAATCCCACTGATCATTGTCATGTTGAAACCAACATTATTTGACTCACCAGTTAATCCCTAGTAATTTTTTAAGTGGACCAACAACATCTTAATGGACCATTTAATTTCAAAGATGGTTTTAGAGTTTTTGAAATAACCCCAAACTCTGAGGACAGCTCCATAATACTGCAACATACTTTTGCAACAAGTCTTACATTTAACAAAAATCATTTAGTAGTTATCTAAAATAGAAAAGAGAAAAGAATAAAAAATCCGAAAATAGAAAAGGCCTTAATGTTGGACTGGGCCCTAGAGGGCACCAAGCGCAGCCCAACAGGGGAGTTATACCCAACCTTCAGCTACAGGGAGTGCATGGAGGGCATCCATGGCGCCTGGGCCACGCGTCGGCCCTCCCCGCAGGTTAAGAGCATCCCCTGCACCTCCGAAACCCTAGCCCCTCTCGATTTTTCTCCCTCGTGTCTTTCTTTTCTGATCTGGAGCTCGCCCGAATGTGCTTGTCGCCGCACCAACGCCGTCGACGCGGCCACTGGCCTCCCCGGTGCCCGGGGCGATGTCCAGGGACTCCAGCACTGACGTCTTCATCGACTAGTGCAACGGGATCGACCGGAGAAGCCTCCCCTCGTCGCCATACCCTCGTCTTCCCCGACTACGGCCGCCGCCTCCCGAGGACGCTTCTGTCGCCGGCACCGCATCCACGACCACCCCGTGCGGCTCCTCGCCACCGCTGTGAGCAGACGCTCGTTTCCCCTATCCTTCCCTTCAAATCCGTTCCGTAGCGGCCGCCACCGTCGTGCCCGAGCTCGCGCTCGTCACGCCATTGCCCGCGCTTCCGCCGTGTACTACCCGCGCCTGCGCCCCCCTGGCCGCCGCCCTGCCTGCCCTGGCCTCGGGCCTTACTGCCCACCCCACCTTCGCCCTGCAACCGCCCGCCTCCGCCGGTTGCACCCTGCCTCGTCCCCAGCCGCCATCGCCCACCGATGCCTCGCTGCCGCCGCTGAAGCCTGTTGCTTTCGCTCGCCGCAGCCGCGCCGCTACCGCCTTGCCCCCGCACCGTCCACGGGGGGGGGGGGGGGGGGGGGGGGGGGGGGGGGGGGGGGGCCAGCCTGCTAGGCGCAGCCCCGGGGGTCGCCCGGATGGCTTGTGGGCCCCTCGAGGGTCTCCTAACCCTAATCTTGCTCTTAATTCCCAAATCTTTCCCAAACCACCAGAAGCGTCCACCAAAATACTTTTCCCCGCGCAAGCCTCTGTCCCGTGAGATCCCATCTTGGGGCCTTTTCCGGCACCCTGCCGGAGGGGGATTCGATCACGGAGGGCGTCTACATCAACTTGCTGCCCTCTGATGATGCATGACTAGTTTACACACAACCTACCAGTCCAAGCTAGTAGCTAGATGGCTTCTTCTCTCTATTGATCTTCAATACAATGTTCTCCTCGATGTTCTTGGAGTCTATTCGATGTAGTACTTTTTTGCGGTGTGTTTTGTTGAGATCGTAATGGATTTATGATCAGATTATCATGATATTATTTGAGTTTTCTCTAACTCTTTTATGCATGATTAATATACTCTTGTTTCCTTTCGAACTATCGTTTGGTTTTGGCCACTAATTGGTTTTCTTGCAAGGGATGTGCTATTTATGGGTTCAATCTTGGGTTCCTCACCCAGTGACAGAAGGGTAGCAACACTATTGTATTGTTGATCGGATAAAAGATGGGGTTTTTCATCATATGTTAGTTTATCCTCTACATCATGTCATCTTCTTAAAGCGTTGCTCTGTTCTTTATGAACTTAATACCTAGATGCAGGCTGAGTACTGTCCATGTGTGGAGTAATAGTAGTAGATGAGAATCGTTTCGTTCTACTTGTCACTGACTGATGCCTATATTCATGATCATTGCCTTAGATATCGTCATATACTTTGCTTTTCTATCAATTGCCAACAGTAATTGTTCACCCACCGTATGCTATCTTTAAGAGAGAAGCCTCTAGTGAAACCTATGGCCCCCGGTCATATTTCCATCATATTTTTCAGATCTATAAATAAAAAACCCAAAAATACCTTGCCTGCAATTTATTTGTTTTTACTTTGTTTACATTTAAGTAATCTTTTTATACCTATCTCTATTAGATCTCATCTTTGTTCGAGACCGTGAAGGGATTGACAACCCCTTTTTCGTGTTTGAGTGCAGTGTTTTTGTTAGTTTGTGCAGTGCCTAGATTGGACACTTGCTTGTGCCTCCTACTGGATTGATACCTTGGGTCTTAACTGAGGGAAATACTTACTCTACTTTTCTGCATCATCAATCACCCCTTTCCTCTTCAAGGGAAAATCAACGCCAGCTCAAAGTAGCACGCCCTATAGCGGGGATCCTCACGTTTACGTGACATGGAGGGCACCATAGGACAGCATCAAAATAAAACATACAACTCAAACCAGCACGATCATCAATCAACCCATAGGACAAAACGAATCTACTCAAACATCATAAGATAGCCATAGATCATTGGGAATACATTATAGCATTGAGCACCATGTTTAAGTAGAGATTACCACACGCGGGTAGAAGAGAGGTTACATGCCTGCATAGAGGGGAAGAGAGTTGGTGTTGACGGCGGCAAAGTTGTTTGGAGTGATCGCCGTCACGATGATTGCCCCGGTGGCTGCTCCGGCGCCACCAGGAGTAGAGCCCCCTCCTTCTTCTTCTTCCTTGTCCCCCCCTAGATGGGAGGAGAGTTCCTCCTCTGGTCCATGGCCTCCATGGCGGTGAGGGGCAGGAGCCCCTCCTAGATTGGATATATCTCTCTGTTCTCTTCTCTCTCTGTTTCGCGATCTTGTTTTCTGGCCCTTCATCGTTTCTTAAATTCCCGCAATCGTACTACGATTGCGCTAAATTTTTTACATGATTTCCCCATACATTATCTTTCTTGCAACCGAGAAGAGCCCCAACCGACTTACGGGGACCCACAGACACCTCTCGGCCAGGGGTGCCCGGCGCGCCCTGGTGGTAGTGAGGCCGTGGCCTTCGTTTGCTTGATTCCACCTCCCAAAATCACATATATTCCAATAATTTTCTTCGTAAATTTTTATCGTGTTTGGACTTTGTTTGATATGGAATATTCTACTACAAACAAAAACATGCAACAAACAAGAACTCTCGCACTGGGCACTGTCCAATATGTTAGTCCAATAAATCATATAAATGTTGCCAAAAGTATGTGAAAGTTGTATAATATTGGCATGAAACAATAAAATTTATAGATTGACGAGACGTATCATGATGCTTGTGTGTACTTTGCCGGAGATGGTAGCTCGGGAAGTCTTGCACTTGAGCGTCTTCTCGAAGATGATGAAAACCGCTTGCGTTTTTTATGAAGACTTTGAGCTCCTCCATGTGCTTGTCCATCTTGGCATCGATGAAGTTCTTCATGGCCACTCGAACTCGTCGTCGTGGTTGTAGACCAGAGATATGTGCTTTTCCTTCCATCACAAGACTCCGGCAAAGGTGAGTACGAAATGAGATAACAATACCAAGCTACCTTTTCCCAAAGTTGAGGATGTATCTCGTGTCACTCAATGTGAAATCAAAGAAATAGTGGAATTGGTACCGGACTTGTTCAACTCAAACACCTACAATGTAAAGCTTATCGAGTGGCTTGGTTAGGACAAGTGGCACAAATTCTGCAAATTGAAGTCCAAGATATGTAAATGTTGAAATAAATCCAACGGACCACAAATGCAAAGCAATGATCACAAATATAGAGGAGGGCAATAAAGAAACACACAAGGTGGGATAATGGGTCTTGTGCAACTATAGGGATGAGCAATACAAAATTGCCTATAAAGACTAAGCTCGTGTTGCACAAACGTAGAGAGCACTAGCTTGATTGCACACCTTGGGCACGATTCACCACTCTACTTCGCACCAACCTATATGTATGCAAGCTAAATGTTTCATATTCCATGTATCCTCATGCACAAGTATCTCTTTTCATGCTCACTCGCTCCTTGCTTATAGCTTATGATCTTTTCTTTCTTTGCTTAAAGTTTTTGTCTTTTTTGCTTTTTTGCTCTTCTCTCTCTCTTCTTTCCACTCTTCTTATAACCTCAACCAATCACATGAGATAAGTATCACAAGATTGCACAGGAGCAAGCATTACACAATATGATATATCCAATGAATGCAACAATTGATATTGTATCACTATGGTGCACATTTTTCGTGAAGCCCGGCAATACTTCGAATACTTGTCTCAATAGGTATGAAGGTATATGCGCAAAGATGGTGGGTTTATCAAGATGTAATGGCAAGGAAGGAAATTTATGACGGAATGGATACCTTCATCACACTTAACCTTTCACGAAGTCGTTGGTAACCGGCCTTGCTTCCGGTTGGAAGATGGTTTTCAAAGGATGGATGGTCGTCGTCGATGCGGAATGTCGTGGTAGATTAGTCGATGGAACGATACAAGTGTCCAGTGGTGGATGAAGATGTAACCGTCCCTAAGTAGCCGAAACACCTGTAGAAGACTCAAATCACAACTCAAACACCACTAATGCAATAAGAACCAAAATGGTTAGTTTGCGGAGTTTTATGTGGTGGTGCAGAAGTTATGGGCGGAGGCCTATGCAAGATGTGAAATACACAAAATTTGATGGAGTCAAAGGTGGTAAAACCAATATAGCACGTCGGGGCACGTCGCTAGCTTTCCAACGGCCAAAGAACAAACCCAAATCGGAGTTTGGGAGGGAGTTTTATGGGCCGAAACGTGAAGCGATGCTGCGGCTGGTCTGGAATGGTCGTGCGCACGGGTCTTAGGTCCCGTGGGAACGGGGTCCCATGCACACTGTACAGGCTGGTGGGCACGGGGTGTCTAGGAACTTTGCGGGGGGGCCGTGGGCACAGGGTCTGGGGCCCGTGACACGGGGGTGGGGCGGAAATTTCGCGCGATTTCGAAGTCAAAATTGAAGGGGGAAAAAATTAGACTATGGGGACGCAATTGGAGATTAGTCTAATTACATCACAAGCTAACACCATATCCATGGATTGAAATCAACAAAACCAAAAGAAACAACAAATCACAAAAAAATTGGTAATGGCTCTTTTTGTGGGGAAATTTTTGGGAAATTGGGCAAGAACAGCAAAATTATGGCTAAAACGGTGGGGAGGACTCCAAATCGTGATAAATGTGGCTCTAGATACCAGATGTTTTGGGTGGACCTAAGTGGAGATCTTTCACAAATTGGAGGGGGACCCATGAAGAACGCGAAGAACACGAAGAATAAGAGGGAATCACAAGAGGAACACTCAAGAACAAGTCCAATCACACATCCACTAGACCACAAACACATGATATTTTCACAAGGTACAAGAACAATCAAAGGGAACAAGATACATGGTAAAGTTCATCCCAAATCCCTATGAGGAGATGAGGTCTTTGATGAATCCCTAAGGATCTTCTCCAATGGAAGCCCTGAACTCCAATGGAGTCTTCTCTCTCTCAAGAGGAATCCCACAAGGGGAGATACATGAGCTAGAAGCTCTAATGTCTAGATCTATTCTTAGCTAAGTCTAATGAGAGGATGAAGAGTAATATAGGTCCAAG
The DNA here is from genome assembly GCA_011799875.1 of Thinopyrum elongatum. Taxonomy (NCBI): domain Eukaryota; kingdom Viridiplantae; phylum Streptophyta; class Magnoliopsida; order Poales; family Poaceae; genus Thinopyrum; species Thinopyrum elongatum. The sequence continues at coordinate 307,118,957 of CM022301.1, forward strand.
ACATGAAGGGTAAGGAGGGACGAAAGCCCAACACTACACTAGGGGGCCCCGTGTGCACGGGGTAAGTGGAGCCCGTGCGCACGGGTCTCCAGCGACCTGACACCTTAGCCCCTGTGCGCACGGGGTTAGTGAGGCCCGTGGACACGGGGTCCCGTGGGCATGGTACACGCCCATCTGCACGGGGTCTTCAGGACCGTGCAGCCTAGAGGCCCGTGGCCACGGGGTTGGGGAGGCCCGTCGCACGGGGGTCCCCTGGGAGCTGCTGCCTTCTTTCTTGGCGGTTCCTTCTCCACTTCCAGGCTTCTCTCTTGATGGTGTAGTTGTTCTCTTGAGCTTGGACTCCTCCTCGATGAATGTGTAGCTCCGCTCACACCTATGTATGCACATGAGAGGGGTCAATAGTATACCATCCTCGAAGGGCACAAGTAACATGTGTAAAGGAGATGATTCACCTTTATGTATGTAAAGTAGATGTGGCACGTGGCACTTGCCCAAACGGACTCTTGACATGGTGATGTCCATAGGATGCTCCCGCATCATGATCCTCAGGGCGCCAAGAGCACGAAGCTCATTGGTGATATCAGTAAAGACGGTCGAAGGTGAGCTGACATTTTTCGTTGTAAGCCTCTTGAAGCGGTTGAAGAGATTGCGGAGCACATCAATTCTTGAGTCTCACTGAGTAGAGACGCCTTCGTTAACCTTGGACAGGCAGTCCCAGACTAGCTTCGCAATTCTAGTGCACTCACTCGGCCATACTGCCCTTTGGTCAGATGACCACGATGATGTTTCTTGGCGTTGAATCCAGTTGCGTGAGCCTCTTGACATCAGCAGCGGTGACACCTTCACCGACTTTGGAACGCCAGTCTTGACGACATACCAGAGGTCATTGTCATGGCTTCAAGATGCATGCGCATCTATTCTTCCAGTAGGGGTAATCAGCCATCGAAGACAGGGTACACAGCGGAGACCTTGATTATCCCTGCAGTCGACATAGCTAAAACTCTAGGTGGTTAAACCGAATCACACAGAACAAGAGCACCTTGCTCTGATACCAATTGAAAGTGCTAGTTATCGACTAGAGGGGTGAATAGGCAATTTTTATGAAAGTCTTCAAGACAGGCAATGTCTTCGAAAAGACAACCAAATAACACCTACAAGTATGCAGTGAAGATAAACTACACTACCATCCACCATAGTCCAAGGAAAAGTACAAAGTAAACACGAAGACAATAGCACTACGTAGAGTGGATCAGAATAGGAAGACAGTAGAAGCCAAATAGGCAATCAAGAGAGATGTCTTCACACAATGAAGTCAAACAGAGCAGGCAAGCAGTGACTTCACAGATAGAACGTAAGTAAGGGTTAAGAGATAGAACCAGTTGCTTGATGAAGACAAGGATTTGGTAGACCAGTTCCAGTTCTGTGACAACTGTACATCTGTGTTAGGGAGGCTGAGATTGAACTCAGAAGACCACGTCTTCACCTTATTCCCCTTGAGCTAAGGTCACTTAGTCCTCGCCCAATCACTAAGGTAAGTCTTCAGGTAGACTTGCAAACCTTCACAAACTTCGTTCACCGGCGATCCACAATGACTCTTGGATCCTCAGAACGCGACCCTAACCGACTGGAAGATCACAATCTTCAAGTGTGTAAGTTCTTCATATCACACGCGAACAGAAAGACTTCAATGATGCTAAACCTCTTTGGGCTCTGGGTGTTTTGGACTTTGTCCTTGCAAGGATTCTCTCTCAAAGGCTTCGGAGGTGGGTTGCTCTCAAATGACAAAGCCGTGCACTAACTCTGAGCAGCCACCAATTTATGGTGTAGGGTGTGGGCTATTTATAGCCAGGAGGCCACCCGACATGCTTTGTCCCGAAATGACCCTGGGTCACTAAGGAACCGACACGTGTGCAACGGTCAGATTTCAACACACGCGGCAACTTGACTTGGGCTATAAGTAAAGCTGACTCATCCAACTCTGGATAAGATTTTCTCTCATTGTCTTCACTCGAAGACATAGGATTTTGTTGAGCATCACGTCAGTTTTTTGACTTTGTTCACTTGAACCGCACTTGACAGTTCGTGTGGTTCCTATGACTCACAGAAGAAAAAATGAAACTAACGAAAGAATATATGTCTTCGCACTCCATTGTCTTCAAGCGAATGTCTTCACACGTCATTGTCTTCGACATGAAATGTCTTCGCGAACCACCATTGTCTTCAATGTCTCTCATACATTTTTAGGGGTCATCTTGGATGAGTAAACCGAATCAATAGGGACTTCCACCTGTGTTCTCCTGTGAATCTCACAAACACATTAGTCCCTCAACCATGTTTGTCGTTAATACTCCAAAACCAACTAGGGGTGGCACTAGATGCACTTACAATCCACACCAGGTTAGATCAACCCCGGTAAGGCCATGAGTCGTCAAGGCATTTAATCCTTGAGGACAAGGCTTGAATTGTTTCCCTTTCAGCAGGGGAGGCGAAACCGGAAAGGCAGTTGAGGCATCAAGCCGGTCAAGCCTATAACCTGGCAGACGATTTTCAGTAACTAGGGAGGTATCCTTGCAATAGAACCATGTTTTATGCCACACTTTTGGGTGGCTCACCGGCTTGACCGACGAGAAAGCAGTATTTGGCTACTTTGAATGTGGACACCCCCAAGTACTAGGCTTCGGCCATCTTTGTGGCTCCCATCTGGTGGTTGAGATAGAAAAACTCTTGGAAGAAGCTAACAGACGGCTCGATCTCCAAGTACACCTCCGCAGAATACTTGGATGGACTTAGGTTCAGAATGGGAGTTGGGGGGCAGATCCTGGGGTCTGATGTTGTAATGATGAAGCACATCCCAGAAGAACTTTGAGTCGGAGGGCGAAACCCTCCTCCAGATGATTAGTGAAGACGACGACCTCACCCTGATTCGGTTGGGGGGGGATTTCTTCTTCAGGGGCGCACCATTGGATTTCATCCTGAGGTGGCAACAGTCCCGAATTCACCAAAGTTTGCAATTTTATACTCTGAAGGATACTTTGCCTTATTGACCATTTTGTTGGTCCTGGGAGGCATTTTGCTTGCCTGAGATTGCAAAAAGTAAAGACGGATATAAGCCAGCCAGTCATAAAGATGTTCAAAGTCACAATAATGGACAACACAACTATTGAATTGAGCCAATACAAGGCAATCTACAGTTTTCATTAGTGTTTTGCATTTGATCTACGAGCCGGCCAACGATTGAGCCAGTACATGGCAATCTGCAATTTTCAACTGGTAGCGTGCAATGGATCTGTGAGCCAGCCAGGACTAAGCCGGCATGAAATACTAACATAGGTTCACAAGTTTGGTGAAGGTGATAGTGGATTCTACAAGTAAAGCAGGTCAAAACATAAAGTTGCAGGATTCTGCTATCAAAACAGATCTGGAAATTACTTGAAAAGGAAAATCAATAACCTAGCTATGGCAGAGTATGCGCGGAAGAGAATGACATTCGCTAAACTTTGTGGAAAAGGGATCTAGATTAGGGTAAGTAATTCAGATAAGGCGAGGGCATGCTACCAAGTTGATCCTAGATCTACGATGATGAACTACGAAGAAACCATGAAGAACACCGATGAACGCGGTATGAACTACGATGAGGTAATGGTGCCAATGGGTGCTTACATATCTGCGAAAGAGCATAGGTTGAAGAAGGTCGATGGCGCGGCTGCGTTTCCTCCAATGGAGCTCCGGTGAGAAGCGTTTGAGCAGTGGTCGCTGACTGGTGAGGGCGGCGAGCTTGAAAGGGCACGGTGTCATCGGAGCAAGAGAGGAAGACGATGGGAGAAGAAGGGAAGTAAAAGAGAACCCCCGGGGCCCTCATGCATATTTATAGGAAGGGTGAAAACCGAAGCGGTGGAGCAAAAACCTAGGAGGCGCAGTAAAACTCGGGTGAAAGGGCACCTCGATTTTTGTGCCTGTCAGATCCACTTAAAGATTCGCCATGACATCATTCGTGAACTACGGGAAAGGGTCAAGTGATGCACGAACGGAGCATGCCAGAGACACCAAGTGTGGAAATTTTCATGAGCCAATTGAATTGATTGACCCGATTGATGCAAATGGAGAGGAAGGACAAAGACAACAGATTGTTTTTCCTGGCTTGACGATATAGGCCCGGGTTTATTTATGATGTTCTCCTTTCATTTCTTACTTGTTTATTTCCAGATGTACAATTTAGGATGAATAAATCCAAGCTAAATTGGAGGCTAATGTTGGGGGTATTTCCCAAAGCTATGACCCCAGGAGAATGACCCGGCCAAGAGCGCGCCGGCTCATGGATCGTTTCCACATGACGATCGCCAAACGGCGGAAGTCCCGGTCGATTATGGGCCGGCTCACGACAACGCTTGATGAGCCGGCTCGACGAAGGCCTGAAGATGAAGATTCCATTGGGGGACAAGTAGTAGGATGCGGGTCGTAGTACGACCCTAACTCTATTAAACCCAGGATCTCAACCTATATATAAAGGGGAGCCCCTGGGATGAAAGACTAAGTTACAATCACCGAGAGCTAGTTAGCTAATCTGCATCCTTGTAATCGAGATCTCAAGCAATATCAATCAAGCAGGAAGTAGGTCTTTACCTCCTGTAACACCCTGGGTGTCATGCAACATGTAAACTCATGTTAATGTTGCCATGTCATCATAATTAATTTTTGCTAATCATCGCTTTGTTCCAAACAGACCTCAAATTCAAATTTAAAAGACAAGTCAAATTATTATTTTCCTCAAACTATAAAATGGAATGTTTGGGATTTTAAATATAAATCCCACTGATCATTGTCATTTTGAAACCAACATTATTGACTCCCAGTTAATCCCTAGTAATTTTTTAAGTGGACCAACAACATCTTAATGGACCATTTAATTTCAAATGGTTTTAGAGTTTTTTGAAATAACCCCAAACTCTGAGGACAGCTCCATAATACTGCAACATACTTTTGGCAACAAGTCTTCATTTAACAAAAATCATTTAGTAGTTATCTAAAATAGAAAGAGAAAAGAATAAAAATCCGAAAATAGAAAAGGCCTTAATGTTGGACTGGGCCCTAGAGGGCACCAAGCGCAGCCCAACAGGGGAGTTATACCCAACCTTCACTACAGGGAGTGCATGGAGGGCATCCATGGCGCCTGGGCCACGCGTCGGCCCTCCCCGCAGGTTAAGAGCATCCCTCCACCTCCGAAACCCTAGCCCCTCTCGATTTTCTCTCCTCTTCTTTCTTTTTTCTGATCTGGAGCTCGCCCGAATGTGCTTGTCGCCGCACCAACGCCGTCGACGCGGCCACTGGCCTCCCCGTTGCCCGGGCGATGTCCAGGGACTCCAGCACTTGACGTCTTCATCGACTAGTGCAACGGGATCGACCGGAGAAGCCTCCCCTCGTCGCCATACCCCCTCTTCTTCCCCGACTACGGCCGCCGCCTCCCGAGGACGCTTCTGTCGCCGGCACCGCATCCACGACCACCCCGTGCGGCTCCTCGCCACCGCTGTGGAGCAGACGCTCGTTTCCCCTATCCTTCCCTTCAATCCGTTCCGTAGCGGCCGCCACCGTCGTGCCCGAGCTCGCGCTCGTCACGCCATTGCCCGCGCTTCCCGCCGTGTACTACCCGCGCCTGCGCCCCCCTGGCCGCCGCCCTGCCTGCCCTGGCCCTCGGCCTTACTGCCCACCCCACCTTCGCCCTGCAACCGCCCGCCTCCGCCGGTTGCACCCTGCCTCGTCCCCAGCCGCCATCGCCCACCGATGCCTCGCTGCCGCCGCTGAAGCCTGTTGCTTTCGCTCGCCGCAGCCGCGCCGCTACCGCCTTGCCCCCGCACCGTCCACGCCCCCCCCCCCCCCCCCCCCCCCCCCCCCCCC